>JASVEL010005278.1:0-42824 GCA_032618575.1 Nicotiana noctiflora
TCCTCGATACGAAGATGACCCTCCTCGACCATCACTAGCTCAGCTGCTTTTGAAGCTTCGACGTTTCCCCTCTTTCGAGCCACCAACTCACAGTCAACATCTTCTCCCTTGGTTTCTTCATCTCGAAGCTTTTGGGCTATGTCAGCAGAGAGAGCAGCATTATCATTCTTCGACTTACGAGCCTTGCTCTTCTTAGGCTTTAGAGTCTCGGAAAGCAAGGTCATTCTCATGTTCTTGTCCTTAGACATTTTTTGGGTCTCCTTTTCCATAGGTGGGGGCGGCCGCACGGTAACATGAAACCTGTATGGGAGGAAATCACGCCAACAGCGCTCAGAGTACGAAAAGGTCGAGGCCATCTTCCTGACCCAGTCTTCAAGGTTCGGGATTGCACTGGACACCTAAGAAATCATTGTATCATAGCAAAGAATGCGGAAAGACAAAAAAAAATGGTAGACGAAAGCTATAATTGAGTTTGTATTTACGCTTTATGTTCCTACTCTTTAGGGAACGGCATCTTCTCGGTCGGAATTATGTTGGAAGTCCTCACCCGGACAACTCGTCCCATCCATCCTCGATCCTTGTCCTCATCTATGCGCGATAACAACACCTTGGTGGCCCGATGCTGAAGCCTTATCAACCCACCTCGATAGAGAAGGGGGCTATACATACTAATAAGGTGGTCGAGAGTAAAAGGCATCCCCTCGACTTGGTTCACGAACAATAGGAGCAAGATAACAATGTGCCAGAAGAAAGGATGGATCTGCCCCAGGGTTATTTGGTATTGGCGGTAGAAATAAAGGATAACGGGGTCAACGGGACCCAACGTAAAAGGGTAAGTCTAAACACTCAAGGACCCCTTCACGTGAGTGGTGATATCCTCTTCAGGGGTCGGGAACACCACCTTTTTGCATTCCCAATGGAAATCCTTTTTTACTTACTTCAGGCCGCCCTTAGTTATCGAGCATATGTATCTCGACATCGGCTCACATCGGCCAGGGACAGATGAGGGTTTCTCGATCTTAAATCATAGGTAAGATTGCACGTTCCCGAAACACACTCCTCGATGTGTGGCTCCACCGGCATTTTATCACCGACCGGTCGCAATGAAAAGGCTTTTTTCATTTTAGGGAATGGTTTTAGATTTTTTCGCCACGTCTATGTGAGTTCAGAAAAAGAAGATGATGAAGTTTGTTATTTTAAGAGAGGATTGGCGAACGAGATATAGATAATTTGCGGAATTGAGGAACTTGAAGCAAGTAAGAGAGCTTTGAAGATTAAGAAAAGTTGTAAAAGTAAAGTTTTAAAAAATTATGAGGAGGATCTATTTATAATGTTTGCCATGACGATTCAAAGGCATTAGTGGCCGGAATCAACTGGCACTAATTAATGATCTTGAGAACTGTGCAGACGCAATACTACAGTCACCTCTGCGATTTACATCACGACGATGACATCATGATTGGTCGAGGTGCAAAACCGAAGGCTCAATTCGTTTCTTCTCATTACACTTTAAGAAACGAGGGGACTATCTATATATGATAAAAATAGGATCTACCCGATTTTGCTATTTGATCGAAACAAAGGAACTGGATCGGGGGTAACCTCATAATGAATCAGACCCGAGCTCGAAGACGAGACACTGAGGCCAAAGAACGAAGTGACCGTCGAGACCGAGGCCAGCAGCAATCGAGACTAAGTATGACCCACTTCGAGTGAAGTGCAATAATGAAAAAGCAAAATATCCATAACTGGTCGGAGATCACAGCAAAAGTCTCGGAGCAGATCAAATCAAGGGCAATTATTTATATCAGTCATGGGATTTACTTCCGTAATTAGAATTGTACCACAATAAGAGAAAATTCCTCTAGTATATAAAGAGGGTCTCCATCATTTGTAAACACTTTACATTCATACAGATCAAATCAATATAATATTTCTCTATTGTTCATCAATTTATTGTTCTTTAATTAATTTTACATTACTACTCTAGAAGATTCATCAGCTCGAGGACATTGTCCAAATATCGGTTTGTTTTATATTTCTTGTCAAGTCCATCATTTATCTCTAAATCAATCGATAGATCAAGTGAGATCATGTATCCTTAAAATTACATTACAAAGTTTAATTGTTACTCGATATTTAGGGTAAACAAAACTACATCTCATTTCTACAACCAACGTCGAGGGCTCTAACAAACACAACTAGTAGGATCTGCTCTCCTTTAGTTCATGTATTAATGTTATGCATAAATTATCAATACAGCAACTTAGTTCTTTTTTTTTTTGTGTTTTAGTTCCTTTTTTGTGTTCCTTCTATGCAAAGCTAATTGACTGCTCTTTTGGCTTCTCTACATAGTTTATGGAAGTCTTCGTAAATGACATATTCTAAATTCTAAGTACATAGACTAGAAGTTGAAGAAAATAATATACCGTTGTTACTTTCTGAAGTTTCTTGAACATAATTTCAGGAGTAAAGGGTAAGCAATTCCAAACCTTATTGAACCAAACTTGTTAAGAACTGACATCTCCAAAGTGTGCTCTGAGAAGGCAATAAATGAGCTGTAAACATTCAGAAGAGTAGAGCCATAAACTAGGACTCTTGTATGTTGTATCTACAACTATCCACAATCGTATTAATTGTATGTATTAACACAATTTCAAAATCCCCCAAAAAGAAAGTTTAACATGTCAAATTCAAACATAATAAAAATACTTTCCAATACGAACTTAAGATTCGAAAACATAATAAGTTTGTAGCATCATTCAACAACGAATATCACCCATTATATGCTAAGTTTGTTATGACTCATTATTTATAATATTAGGTGTAGTTTTAAGAACTATATTAACGCAGTTATGCTAAATGAAAAAAATAAAATACACGACCAATTACATGGATTCACAAGAAGTAAAGGTAGAAAAATAAAAGATAAATAATGTACAAAAATAAGAATATTTTAAAATAGGAAAAGAAGTTAAAAAGTAAAAAAAAAAAAAGAAATTAAAAAGTAAAAAAAAAAGAAATTAAAATAATGGAAATAAAAATTTATTAAGAAAATAAATTAAAATAAAAACAAAAAGAAGAAATTAAAAAATAACTTTGTAATACCACTAATTTTCACCTCCCCTTCAAAATTAGAGAGTATATTACACCTCACCAATTACACTCAATTCTATGTTGATCAAGTAATTATTTGACCAAACAAACATGCCAAACAGTATAATTACACTCAATTACGTCCAAATTCTCTTCCAATAGGCTTTAAAATGAGTTTGCTCCATAAAGTATAGTTGTTCCTTCACCTTTTCATAATGTAATCGTTTAAAAATTACCAACCCATGCACAATTCTAATTCTATCTTCCACAAAGCAATCCATACATATAATTAGAGGTGTTTATAAAAACTGGAAAAAACTAACCAAACCGAAAACCAAAAAAATTAATACTTTTTGGTTTGGTTTTGATTTTGAATATTAAAAACCGATCAAATTTCGTTTGGTTTTGATTTTAATCGGGAAAAACCCAAACTAAACCGATTATAGGAGTAGTTATTTCAAATTTATTATTACACCTACATATATGTATATTGTTATACAAAGTTTCAAAAAATTTATGAAAAATGCTAATAGTTTGCACTTTTAATATAGTTCATTACCTTAACATTTTAGTTTGTAGTTTTCTTTTATTTAGTGTAAGAATACAGTTCGTGTTAAAAATAACATATTTTTAATTGAGTCCTTAAATTATTCATCACTATTTGATTCAATTATCATCAATATATTTTGGTGAATAATAGATTTTTCAAAGGACAATTGATTTGATAGAGTTACATTGAAAATGTGATCGTCGGAATATGTGTTTAGTAGTGTATGTCTTATATTTAAGAAAAATCCGATAAATAACCGAAAAACCCGATAAAACCAAAAAACCGACATAATTGGTTTGATTTTGTTCTAATATTTGAAAAACCGACTTACTTGATTTGGTTTCTTTTTAGGGAAAAACCGATCCAAACAAAATCATGAACACCCCTACGTATAATCGTTCTTCTAAGTCCTCCCCCTACTTTTTATGCTGCACGGAGGGTTCGTGCAGTCCTCACCTTGGACATGTATGCCAGAGTCAGTATGTTTTACTGCAGAAGACGATGATGGTACAGTGAGAGTTGGTCCATAGTGACTTTCATGTCAAAACAGAAATGCAATATAGACATGCCAAATGCATTAAAAATAAGACAAGAAGCTTTAGGCAGTACCGCTTGCTCAGAGCTCAAGAAAATGGCAACCACAGAACTAGAAGCCCCCCCCATATCAGTTGCAGATAAAATCGCCTCTCTCAGATCCACATTTGTTTTCACTCATAGTCCATTGAGCATAGAAGCAGCATCCTCTCAGTAGTCATGTATCCATGTTCAACTGAGCATATGGACAACAACCTCCAACACCTGATACAAAGGAACCCACTATGACTCCGCCAAGACAAACACTATTGGCAAATCGACAATTATTTTTGTACATCATTTAAGAGTAAAATTAGCAAATATAAGCATATACTCCTTGTCTAAAGATTGTCTTACATGTTTGAATATGACCTAACATGGATTAACGAGATGTTAACTCATAATATGACAAAAGTATAAAGGCAAGATGTGCAAGGATAAAATATCATTGGAAGATATAAACAATAGAAAACCACATCTTGTTCGAACAATCCTAGGAGCTTGGTTAAAGACCCACCTTTTTCATATTTGCCATAGGAATGCTCCCCCTACAATGTTATCGCTGTAAGGAAATATGTCATTATTAGCAGGGGGAGGGGAGGAGGGAGTTGTTTAGATGACACAATGTCTACTGGATGAGAAAGAAACTTGAGAAAAAGCTACGAGGAGCTTAACAATGAATTAGACATGCTTTCCCCAATATTCAAATAATAGCAGTAGAAAAGACATTGCACAAAAAGTGGCTCAATATGAAAGTAGATTAAGATAGCAGAATAGATCTATAAAAATTGGTTGATTCAAAATACCAAACAACAACAGCAATCTGCATGATCGTTTAGTCTGTGGATTGGGGGTTGCGTTACGAGGGACAAAGATAATCAAATGTTTGAAGATTTATGGTGTATGGAATTTGGACTTGAAATGTACTTAAGAGTTCCACATTCATCAAATAATTTTATCCCCGGGGGCAGGGATGTGGCATACCATGTAGGCATGCCTATTTGCTAATTCTTTTATGAAATAACATTCTCGTAACGAAAATTTTATCGCACACTTAGTCCACTAAAACAATGTATGATACAGGTAAAACAATACCATTGTCAAGATTGACATTGAGAATCAGTGTGAATGAGCTCGACCATACCTGCAATGGTGAAGTCGTGAAGCTTCTAGAACTCAGGGTGATAGAAGGGAAGAAGAGAGTATGAAATTGATGAAATGAAGCTTAAGCTTTCATTGATATCAGTACACAATATATATACACCACGCTGCCAGCTGGCACTAAAGAACTACTAACTAACCGACATAACCAACTATAACAATGCCTAACTAATTATTAAAAAATGCTTGATGCTTGTGGGAACTTTTGTAAGGATATCTGCAAATTAATGGTCAGTTGTAATATGATGCAAAGAGATAAGGCCCTCTTGTAGTTGTTTTCTCACAAAGTGGCAATCAACTTCGATGTGTTTTGTATGCTCATGAAATACAGGATTCTTAGCTATGTGTAGGGCTGACAAACTGTCACAAAACACTACAATTGGATGAATACAAGGAACTTTTAGCTCAGTCAGTAGTCGGCTCAACCAGACCAGTTCACCAACCACTTTCCTAAGTGACATGTACTCTGCCTCTGCTGAGGATAGAGAAACAATCTCCTACTTTTTAGATTTCCAGTTGAGGGGGTTGTTTCCTAACAAAACAATGTACCCACTCACATACTTCTTGAGTCTGGACAGGAAGCCCAATCAGAATCACAAAATGCTCTAACAGACCAGCCCAATCAGAATCACAAAATGCTCTAACAGACCAGTCTGCAATGTTGGACATAAAGACTCCCAAAATAGGATCACCCTTGAGATATCTCAGTTAGGTTGCCTTCAGGTGAGGTTCCCTAGGGTCTTGCGTGAATTAGCTCAAGTGTTGGACTCCAATGACTATATCAAGTCTTGTGTTGGTAAGGAAGTTTAGTTTCCCTATCAACTTTCTGTAGGAAGTGGGATCCTCTAATGGTTTGCGCTCCTTGGCCTTTAACTTTTCATTAGGATCAAGTGGAGAACTCAAAGCACTATACTCCAACCAGTTTCTTTTAGTAAATCTAAAAGAGACTTCCTTTGAGACATAATCACACCATCAGCCATGTATAGGACTTCCAGACCTAAAAAGTAATGCAAGTTGCCTAAGTCCTTAATCTTAAACTTATCATGGAAGGAAAGCTTTCACCTGACTTATTTCCTCCTCATATGTACTTGTGACCAAGACATCATCTACATACACTACCACATAAACCACGAAATCTCCTTGCTGCTTGTAAAATAATGAATAGTCAATCATGAAGTGGTTGAAACCTTCGGAGCACAAAGCCTCGGTTAACTTCTCATACCACTGCCTACTTGCTTGTTTCAAACCATATACGGATTTGTTTAACTTGCAAACCAGAGATTGGTGTTTCACCACAAGACCTGATGGAATCTGCGTATATACTTTC
Source organism: Nicotiana noctiflora (assembly GCA_032618575.1). Lineage (NCBI taxonomy): Eukaryota > Viridiplantae > Streptophyta > Magnoliopsida > Solanales > Solanaceae > Nicotiana > Nicotiana noctiflora. Next base: position 6,708 of record JASVEL010005278.1, read on the forward strand.
TCATGCAAATCTCCAAGGAAAAAAGCATTGCTTACATCTAATTAGAACATTGACCTGTTATTCTTCACTGCAACTGCAATAAGTGTTCTCACTGTAGTCATCTTTACTACTGGAGATTTACTACTAGAGAGAATGTCTCTGTGACGCCTACACCCTCCTGTTGAGTATAACCTTTCACAACTAGCCTGGCTTTGAACCTTTCTATAGTACCATCAGACATGTGCTATACTTTATAGACCCGCCTACGACCTATTCCCTTCTTATTATGAGGGTAGGCAGGACTACTAGGAGGGTAAGGTAAGATCTTGATGTTAGACAGTAAGGATCTAGTAAAAGTCATGTGATTGGAAGCCCCTGAATCTAGTATTCATGTACCAGTTTTGGATTCAAAGCATTTGCATGAAAGTTTGCCAAAATCAATGGACGGGGTACATACTATCATACCTGCAAAGTTGACAGCATTGGCACTAGATGAATTTAAACTTCCTAGGGATCTCCCAGCATCTCCATTCCCCACATAAAACTGTTGAAGTAAGCTCACAAGCTGCCTGTATTGTTCTTCAGTCAGGTTCACATTCCTTCCATCATCTTGGGCTCTATTTTCATTTTCATTAGTGATCAAAGCTTTATTAGGGGCTCCTTGTACGTTTGCAACTACTCTTTTGCCTTTATTGTATCTAGAGTTTTGGCCATGGTTCTGGCCATTTGGGGAATGTCTGGGAATAATGTTTCGACCAGAATTCTGACTATTCTGTGGGTAACCATGCAACTTGTAACATCTCTCCTTACTATTCTCTGGCTTCTTGCAGAAATCACATATGAGTCAAGCTCTAGGAATGCCATTGTAATTGTTATTTGCCGGGAAATTTGTCTTGAATGAACCCTGTCCTGATGCATTCACATTCAGTGAGGTTGATTCAATGGACAATCGGTTGGTTGGCCTAATCTCTCTTTGTTTCTCATCCTGAACTAAGAGTGAAAAGGCTTGTGCTCGGCAATGGGTTCATCATAAGTATGCTGCCTCGAACTACAGTGTAAACCTCATTCAATCCCATACGGAATTGTATCAGTGTCCTACCTTTCTCAACTTTATACATACTCTCTTTTGCACCACAACAGGTACAACTACATTGAGTCCTTTCGTTCAGAGTAATGAGTTCTTCCAAAAGTTTCTTCAACTTAGTATAATAGGCAGTAATATCAAGAGTTCCTTGAGAAAGGTCGTTGATTTCCTTCTGACTTGATATAACCCGGCTCCATTGGTTTGCTCGTAACGATCCTCCAATTCCTTCCAAAGTTCAATAACATCATTCGCATATTCAACAATATTAGCAATTTCCTTAGAAAGTGAATTTAGGATCCAAGATGTCACCATATTATCACATCCCCATTGGCGAAACTGTGGTGACAACGGATTTGGTTGTTTGCACTTGCCACTTATTAAACCTAATTTGTTCTTCATAGATAGTCCCCTCAATACACTCTATCTCCAAGACCTGTACCCTATTTCGTAAAAAGCAGTTAAAACGAGCATAGCTCCGGGATTGTTTGATGGATGAAGATACACAAGATCACTTGGATCGATCCTTGTGCTTGGCGCAGTAACAGTAGAAGTAGTTTCCACTCCAGTCGAATTTTCTTGGTCAACAACAGCCATGATTGAGTGAAACTAATGAAGAAAAACAAAGGAATTTCAATTATCACAATTTCTGACGGGAATTTATTAAGATGCAAACGACAACCCCAAATTAGGGCAAACTCGAAATCGGATAGAATTGAATAATGAGATGAATCAAAGAAAGAATATGCAGGGAAAGGTAATGTGCGGGATTAACTTCGCTCTAATACCATATCAAGATTGACACTAAGAATCAGTGTGAAGGAGCTCGACCATACTTGCAATGGTAAAGTGGTGAAGCTTCTAGAACTCGGTCTGATAGAAGGGAAAAAAAGAGAATGAAATTGATAAAATGAAGCTTAAGCTTTCATTGATATCAGTACACAGTATATATACACACGCTGTCAGCTGGCACTAAAGAACTACTATACTAACTAATAACTAACCGACATAACCAACTATAACAGTGCCTAACTAACTATTAAATAATATATCTCAATAACCATCGACAATCTCCCCATTAATAATCCCCTCACTGCACCCATAAGAACCTTAAAAGGGCTTTCTACCATAATTCTAGTTTATGTACTAAAATCATTTCAAGCAGCAAATAGATGACTCAGAGTTCATCCTCAGCAAGATTATCAGATTCATTTAACTATGAAAAATGAAGTAGTAGAACAAAGAAATATAATTAAAGGTAGAAAAATGTTTACCATTTAAACAATTTGTTTCAATGGCAAGTCAAAAAATTTCAAGAAATAAAGAAGCATCAAGAATTTTCGCACTAAAATGATCGTGGTTAGTGTGCATGACTTAAGATTGCTTTTAAAATTTGTGTGTTTCTTAATCATTACATTCCCTACCTGTTTCATATGTTAGTTGCGGAAGCCAAATGTATATAGTGTGAATGAGTCACAACTACTATACCAAAAATTATGGCAAGCCACCAAATAATAAATAAGACAATAAAGCAACAATATAAAGAACACTAGAATTTACGAGGTTCGGCTAATTTTGCCTACTCCTCGGACACAACCAATATTTTATTCCACTCCAAATACAAGTGAAATAATACTAAAGAGAGAAGATACAAATGCCTTAAGAAGATAAGAAGGCAAATGAGAGGTGTGTTAAATCCTAAACATTAGGCCTTCTTTTATAGGAAAAAATCCCACCCACTTTTGGTAACCTACCGATGTGGGAATAAATCCTTTGCCAAATTCAACAAATCTCCACCTTGGCAAAAATTTCACATCTTCAATTTTCTCTCTATAACAAATTTTGGTTGTGTCTTCATCTTCAATCTTCGGTGTTCAACAATGTTGATCAAATCCAAACAATGTTGAAACTTGATCGCAGTCACCACCTTTGTCAGCATATCAGCAGGATTCTCTGTAGTATGAATTTTCTTCACCGTGACTCCACCTTCTTCTATGATTTCTCGTACGAAGTGATACCGAACATCAATGTGCTTCGTCCTTGCATGATAAACTTGGTTCTTCGCTAATTGAATAACACTTTGACTATCACAAAAAATTGTGATACCTTTTTGTTCAACGCCAAGCTCCTTTAGCAATCCTTGAAGCTAAATTGCCTCTTCACAGCCTCTGTAATAGCCATGTACTCTGCCTCTGTTGTAGACAAAGCAACTGTTGACTGCAAAGTAGACTTCCAACTAATTGGTGCCTTTGCAAAAGTAAACACATAACGAGTAGTTGATCTTCATTTGTCGAGATCACCCGTAAAATCCTGAGTCACAATATCCAACTACAGCCTGATTGCCTTCCTGCTAAAAAACTAACCCGACATCTACGATATTATGAATATACCGTAGAACCACTTCACAGCTTGCCAATGCTCCTTTCCCGAATTATGCATATATCTGCTAATAACTCCAACAGCTTGTGAAATGTTAGGTCTTGTACATACCATTGCATACATCAAGCTACCAACAGCATTTGCGTATGGTACCTTTGATACATACTCTCGTTCAACTTCATCCAATGGCGACATAGTAGTACTTAGCTTAAAATGGGGAGCAAGTGGAGTACTAACTGGCTTAGTCTTGTCATCCATGCCAAAACGTTGTAGTACTCTCTTCAAATATTCTTTCTGAGATAAACAAAGTTTCTTCGAACGTCTATCTCTTATTATCTCCATGCCAAGAATTTTCTTCGCCTCACCCAGATCCTTCATCTCGAACTCCTTCTTCAGTTGAATCTTCAACTTATCAATTTCTTCCGAATTCTTGGAAGCTATCAACATATCATCAACATATAGGAGAAGATATATAAAGGAACCATTTTTAAGCTTGCGCAAATACACACAATGATCGTATTTGCTTCTCTTGTACCCTTGCTGCAACATAAACTTGTCAAATCGCTTGTACCATTGTCTAGAAGATTGTTTCAACCCGTACAACGATTTTTCAAGTTTGCAAACCATATTTTCCTTTCCAACAACTTTGAATCCTTCTGGCTGAGTCATGTAGATTTCCTCCTCCAAGTTTCCATGTAAAAACGCAGTTTTTACATCCATCTGAACTAGTTCCAAATCCAATTGTGCTACCAAAGCCAACATAATTCGAATGGAGGAATGTTTTACAACCGGAGAAAATACTTCATTGTAATCAATTCCCTCCTTTTGAGCATATCCTTTGGCCACCGACCTTGCTTTGTAGCGAACATCTTCTTGGTTAGGAAATCCTTCTTTCTTTGCAAATACCCATTTGCACCCAATTGCTTTCTTTCCCTTCGAGAGATTGGCCAATCTCCATTTTTGAAGGAAACTTGAATAAGAAAAAGTCAACCCGGAGTTGACTATTTGGTTAGAGGGCTCGGAAATCGGATTCTGATGATTCGGTTAGTTTCGGAAGGTGATTTGTGACTTAGGGGAGCGATCGGAATTGAATTTGGAGGCCCGGTGTAGAAATAGGCTTGAATTGGCTAAGGTTGAACTTTGGCGAAATCCGAACGGTAGGTGAGATTTTGATCCGGAGGTCGGAATGGAATTCCGACAGTTGCAGTAGCTCCGTTAGGTGATTTTGGATGTGCCTCTGCAAAATTTCAGGTCATTCGGACGTCGTTTGGTCGGGTTTTTGATTGAATGTGTAAATTGGAATGTTTTAAGGAATTTAGGCTTGAATTCGATGCGAATTATGGGTTTTGATGTTGTTAGACGTGTTTCGAGGATTGGAGCAAGTTCGAATAAGGAATTAGGATGTGTTGGTGTGTTTGAATGAGGTCCCGGGGCCTCGGGTGTTTTCGGATGGTTAATCGGGAGAAAAACATGGAAAATTGCGGAACTGGTGCATCGCGTCATTGTTTCCGCTCTGCGGAATTTCGGGCGCAGGAGCGGGTGCGCGCCGAGCGGAACGAGAGCGCGAAGTCACCGGGCACCGCGAGTCGAGCATTTTCCGGCCGAGCCGAAGCGCGGGAGCGGGCGAGAGCCGCGAGCCGACCATCGCGAGTCGGAAGCGAAGCCGCCTAGGCGAGTCCGCGAGAGCGGACGCCTAGCCGCGTGCAGCGAACTATCCGCAGTGAGCGATCGAACCTCCGCGAGCGGACGCGTAGTGAGCGGAAATTCCTCGCGTAGTCGGACGCGTAGGAGCGGAAATTCTTCCGCGAAGCGAAAATCGCCGTAAGTAAGTGTATCAGAAGTTAGAAAAATTTCCGAACATTTCACACATTTTGGGTCTCGGCTTTAGAGGCGATTTGGGCGATTTTGAAGAGAAATTCAAGGGAAATCATCAAGTAATCATCTATGGACTTAAACTATGATTAGTATTGGTAATATTATGCAATTATATCATGAAAATGGAGGAATTTGGGGTAATTTATGGAGGATTTAGCCCCAGGCTTGAAATTTAGAAAATCAAGGTTTTGAATGGGCAAATGGAGTCCGATTTTGGTAAAATTGATATGCTTAGACTCGTATTGAGATGAGGGTTCCGAATATGTGACTTTCGTAATTTTTCGACAAGCGTACCGAAAGTCGGGTTTTGACAACTTTGGGAATTTTGATGTAAATCGAGTTATATTGATTGGGTGTCGTCCCATTGGCCTAATTTGTTGTGTTTCTACTGTATTTGATCAGATTCTACGCGTGCGGAGCTTGATGTTCGTGGCAAGGGCATCGCGGTGTAGTCGTCGCGCTGTATTGAGTTGAGTAATAGATGTGGGTGATGACCAACGGGTTCGAAACCCCCGTATACCACTTTGTGACGCTGTATAGCGGCGAGACACGCACACTCTCGAGAGTGCGGGGTCGATCATGAATTGGAGACTATATATTAGTCCAACCTGTTGATACTGTATTATTGGCTATTCTAGAGCCGTCGAACCTCCTTCTCGGATGGTTGCATATATATATATTGTAATGATGGCCACTCTTGAGCCGAGGAACCCCCTTCTTGGGCGGTTGAGTATACATGTGGGCCGCGAGCCAGTTATTGGATCCCGCGAGGATCGTTATCATGGTCTTATCATATAGACATGCTAGTTTACTACTAGTCCGCAGCTATTTTTGTTATTATGCTAATTCCAATCTCTGGAACTTGATATTACTGTTTTCCAACTGAAAAATGATAAAAGAGTTTTCAAAAATTACTTTTGAGCCTGCGAGGCTGTATCTGCATATTAGCTGACTAGTAGTGGATCGGGCTGCGCGCGCGCAGCGAGATATATGTTGGATCGGCCTGCACGCCGCAGGAATATCTCTATGAGATGTGCTTGGGTTGTAGGAGCCCCTCCGGAGTCTGAACCCCCACAGTGAGCACGGGTACCCAAAATTGGAGTCCGGCTACGCGCCGTAGCGGTCATATCATGCATTGCATCGCATTTAGCTACATCCGCTAAGCCGTTATGCTATTTATTGGTATTTGTTGGTACAGGTACAGTGAAGATTGATTCTACGACAGGGTAGCTGATTATAGCTTTACATAGTGCTTTATCGCGGATTTCTTATCTCGCGCTCGTCTTACCCTCGTTTATTACCACCGAGTCCGGCCAGTACTCATTTTACTCCTCGCACCTCGTGTGCAGACCAGGTACCTCTCAAGCAGTGATCCGAGTAGTTGTGCGAGGCGACGTTTGTGGATATTCGAGGTAGTCTGCAGAGTCCGCAGGACCCGATATTCCTTCCTACCTGTCTTTTGATTTTGTATTGACATTTCTTTCCGCACTTGGTATCTTGTAAACATTTATACACTCATGTTCAGTAGAGGCTCATGACTCTTGACCCTTCGGTCTACGGGAGTCGATGTATTATGGGACTTGGTTTCCCCGTTTTTCGTTATATGTATCGTTGTTGCTTCGTGAGTTAATATGCTTAAATGGGCTAAAGAGAGCTTCTAGCTCCGTTGTTAATATTGATTGGTCAGGCTGGCTTAGCAATGTGCTGGGCGCCATCACGACCGGATTTGGGGTCGTGACACATATCCTTTGGCCACCAATCTTGCTTTGTAGCGAACATCTACTTGGTTAGAAAACCCTTCCTTCTTTGCAAATACCCATTTGCACCCAATTGCTTTCTTTCCCTTCGGGAGATTGGCCAATCTCCATGTATGATTCTGATGAAGGGACTGTAATTCATCATTCATGGCAATCCTCCACTTATCTTCTTCTGAACTTTGGACTGCATCTTTATAAGTGGTGGGAACATCATCAGCTGCAATTGCGGTTGCACAAGCAACTGTCTCTATGAGACGAACATGTTTCGTTACTTTCCTTTTTGGCCTGCTGGTTGCTATTGATTCAAGTTGTTGTTGAGGTTCCTGAGTTGGAATCTCCTCTACTGGCTCTCCTCCCAGAGGATAATCTTCATTTGTTTCCTCCTCTGCTTCTTGTGTAGGAAAAATAAATTTTTCCTCAAACTCCACCTGCTTAGAAGCACCATCATCTTGTTTGGTATCTTCATTTGTTACCTTGTTTACCATAGAAGATTCATCGAAGGTAACATCCTTGCTGAATATTACTTTCTTTGTCATAGGACACCATAAGCGATGTCCTTTGACTCCAGAAGTAATCCCCATAAAAATAGCCTTCTTTGCCCTTGGATCCAATTTTGACTCCGTCACACGATAATATGGAGTTGAGCCAAATATGTGCAAAGAGTCGTAATCTACAGCAAGCTTTCCATACCATTTTTCAAATGGTGTCTTGCCATAAATAGCAGCAGATGGTAAGCGATTAATGAGGTGGCATGCATATGTAATTGCCTCGGCCCAAAATTCTTTGCCCAAGCCAGCATTGGACAACATACACCGTACCTTCTCCAGCAAGGTCCGGTTCATGCGTTCTGCCACTCCATTCTGTTATGGTGTATGTCTGACAGTGAAGTGTCGGACGATGCCATCATTTTCACAGACCTTATCGAAATGATCATTTTTGTATTCACATCCATTGTCTGTGCGAATACACTTGATCCTCTTGCCTGTTTGATTCTCCACCATCGTCTTCCATTTGAGAAAAATTCCCAGCACTTCATCTTTGCTCTTCATTGCATACACCCATACTCTTCGGGAAAAATCATCAACAAAGGTCACAAAATAGTGCTTCCCACCCAATGAAGATGTTTTGGAAGGACCCCAAACGTCAGAGTGTACATAATCCAAAATACCTTTAGTATTATGGATTGCTGTACCAAATTTAACCCTTGTCCGTTTCCCTTTGACACAATGCTCGCAAAACTCCAAATTGCAAGCCTTTAACCCTTTCAACAATCCTTGATCTGATAGAGTTTTCAAGGATTTTCCTCCAGCATGTCCCAAGCGCATGTGCCATAGCCTGGTTGCTTCTGCCTCTTTGTTGTTACTGGACGTCACTGTCGCTGTCCCAATAAATGTACTACCGAGATAACGGTACATGTTATTGTTCTTCCGATCGGCCTTCATTACCACTAGTGCACCGGAGCATACTCTCATCACACCATTTTCTGCAACAATTTTGAACCCTTTTGATTCCAGGGATCCCACAGAGATGAGATTTTTCTTCAAACCCGGTACATATCGAACATCTATTAATGTTCCGATCATTCCATCATGGTTCCTTAATCGTATTGAACCAATTCCATATAAGGTAAGAGGCTATTATCCGCTGTTTGGACGACTCCATATTCTCCTTCTTGAAAGTCCACAAACCAATCCCTGTTGGGACACATATGATAGCTACAAGCCGAATCCATCAACCATAGGTCTGATGACGTTGACGGCTCCGTTGTAACTAATGAGAAATCCGAATCATCACAATCAGCAACATTTGAATTCCATAATGACCTTTCCATTGTTATGTTTGCCTTATTATTCAACTTCAGACGGTCTTTCTTCCAGTGCTCCTTTTCTCGACAAAAGGCACATTCATCTTTGTTGGGTTTAGATCTTGACTTAGATCTTCCTTTCCTTGTCCTCGTTTGATTTTGAGGACGACCCCTCACAAACAGTGTTTCTCCTTCTCCGCCCTTCTGTTTTTCTCGCTTTCTTTGTTCATAGCTATACAAAGCCGAACAAACTTCTCCGAGAGAAACTTCGTCATTTCCATGGAGTAGAGTAGTTTCAAGGTGCTCGTACTCGTCAGGAAGTGACGCCAACAACATCAAGGCCAAGTCACCATCATCATAAGTTGTATCCATATTTTGCAAATCTGTGACCAACTTATTGAAACTGGTGATATGTTCATTCATCATGGTACCAGGAACATATGTGAAGTGAAACAGTCTCTTCTTCATGTACAATTTATTTTGATTGTTTTTCTTCAAAAACTTATCCTCCAGTGCTTTCCATAATTTACTTGCAGAAGTTTCCTTTGTGTATGGATATTTCTGCTCTCTTGCAAGGTAGGATCGAATGGTACCGCAAGCAACACGGTTGATAATTCTCCAATCTTCTTCTCCAATACCATCCGGTCTCTTTTCTTCAATAGCAAGATCTAGCCCTTGTTGAAAAAGGACATCTAGAACCTCGCCTTGCCACATCCCAAAATGTCCGGACCCGTCAAAAATTTCTACCGCAAATTTCGCATTTGACACAATTCTTGTCATAAGCGAAGATGCCAATGATGACGTATTGCTGACACTTGATGTAGATTCTTCTTGTTTATTGTCTCCCATCTTTGACACAAATATTATTTAATAGCTGACGACACAAATCAAGATTATTTCCTTTCTGGATGTGGAAGATCAGACTAAGCTGCAACCACAGAGCATACTAAGACAGAACCTTGACTCAGTTACCAAGATAAATCTTTTCTGATGTGGAAGATCAAACTACGCTGCAACCACAGAGCATACCGAGATAATACCTTGGCTCTGATACCAATTGTTGCGGAAGCCAAATGTATATAGCGTGAATGAGTCACAACTACTATACCAAAAATTATGGCAGCCACTAATAATAAATAAGACAATAAAGCAACAATAAAAAGAACACCAAAATTTACGAGGTTCGGCTAATTTTGCCTATTCCTCGGACACAACCAATATTTTATTCCACTCCAAATACAAGTGAAATAATACTAAAGAGAGAAGATACAAATGCCTTAAGAAGATAAGAAGGCAAATGAGAGGTGTTAAATCCTAAACATTAGGCCTTCTTTTATAGGAAAAAATCCCACCCACTTTTGGTAACCTACCGATGTGGGAATAAATCCTTTGCCAAATTCAACATATGTGACCCAATTTAGATGAATATCCCTCAAATGATTCACTTATTTTTGGGTCGTCAACATCTCCAGGTCGTAAATTGTGAAAACAAGTATCAAGAAAGGTATATTCAAAGCAATATAACTACAGAGGAAAGAAAGAACAAAATTCCAAAGAGAACAAGTTGCACCGACAAATTTCCCCAAGCTCCTAATACTAAATAGAGAAACTTTACTGCTTGAAATTTGTGCTTCCTTTCTGTCCTCTTTGCAATATATTGAATCATCTTCCTAGGTGTGGACACTAATTTTCTCCTCAAGTTAGACTGAAACAACTTATTTTGCGTAAAGATATTATACATTAATATCACCAAGATGGTACTTAAAATCTGAGTAGTTACAACATTTAGATTGGTGATAAACTTGTTGCGTCTCCACCAAGAAAGTTTCTTGATTACCTTAAAAGAGTCCAACATTGCAATTCATGCACCACTAATGAACTGAAAACTAAACAAAGAATGATCTTTCAACTAATCCTAATTATTTATTTACCTTCAAACCTAAGAAATACAAAATACCATCGAATGGAATATACTTATAGTGCTCATATTCATGAATATTTCAGAGGTGACATGACTGAATTTCAGAAAAGCAACAATATCACATGCAAAATCCAACTACAACATAATAATATACTTATCGTCGTCAGCTGAATTTGGGGGAACAGGAAATTAAACCGATGAAATAAACACCGAATAGACTAAGAACTGTTAGATATGTAGTTATATGTAGTTAGTTAGTTAGTCACTGTGCAGTTATATGATTAAAAGTTAATAAAAGATAAATATCAGAATTATGTAAATAGCGAATCTTATAACAAAACATTGTTTTTAAGCCTATCTTGGATATTACTAGAATTTGTTGAATTATCTTAGGGACCGGACCACCTTGAATCAATCTTGCCTCTCTCTTAGGCCTTACAGAGATTCCTTTCGGGTCTGACCAAAGTCTAAAGTCGTAAATTAATCGACAACTTCAAATTCAACAGGCATTCTACACCTCAGGCTCTAAACAGTATTTTGTTTAAAGAGATACTATGAACATAAGAACGATATTTAACTAGTATGAACAAATAATCATAGTATACCTAGTGTCCTAGACAATAAGTATTTAGCTACTCATGCTGTAGTAAACTAACATGGCTCTGATACCAATTAACAGGATCAAGTGCGGAATTTAAACAAGTATAAAAGCAATAAAGAAGACTTACGGGAACAGGGTATTTTTATTGCATAGTGGCAAATGCCTTCATTGATTACAAGGAGATACAGAGAGAATTTCAAAAGAAAATTGTATTGTAGATTTTCTGATGATCCTCTAGAAGGAATTACAAGTCTTTTATAGACCGAAAGAGATAAGATTCTTTTCAAAAGCAATCCATTTGATAGGTTGTTTGATGATAAGTAGGGTCCATCTTCCACTTTCGTAGATAATGGATAGGGCCCATTCTCCACTTGTAGTAGATAATGGGCAAGAAGATAAGCTTTATCAGTTTTTCCCTTGTCGGGTAATGATAAAGTAAAGCTTATCTTCCTATTCTCTTTTTGACTAAAAGAGATGCTGTGTCCGAATTAGTCCAAAAAACATTTCGGTGGCTGGGTCCATTGATTTAATAATCAAATAGAAATTCCGTCCCTTTGGGACTCTTCTATTACTCTCTAGATAATTCCGGTCTTTGACCTCTATCCGAGAGACTAATTATTCCGGTTTTTTAAAAAACCTCAATTAGTGATTATTAATCAAAGGGATTTAGATACGAACTAGCTAGAGCTCGAGGGTTCAACATGTCATCGTTGTCATCACTTTGTGATGATGAGGCTTCTTCTAAAAGTTGCATGATAGCTTCTTCGTCTGGATTATCATCGAGCTCAGACAACGCTTTCTGTAATTTCTTCTTTAGCTCATCTTTTGAAGGAGATGGTTGAGAAGATGAGGTTGTTCCTTTCTTTGAAGGAGTGATTGACTGATTAGCTGACTCTTTCTTAGCTGGTGTCCAGCCTTTGATTTTGATTTCTCTCGACAAGTATTTAATCTTGTCAAATTCTGCTTTAACAAAAGTCCAGTTAATAATATAAGAAATTCTTTTCTTAATAAAGTATTTACACAACTTAATGTTGTCTGGTAAAGTAGAGATTCCTTCCTCATGTTGGAACTGAGGAAATTTCTCTAAGAAGGGCTTTGGAAGAACGTTTTGGTTTCCTCCGAAACAGTTCCACCAATCGTAGAACCACCTCGGGATAACAGAAGCTGTAACTTCTGGGCTATACTTTACAAACCAAGTATGAGTAATTGGTCGTAAGAATAGGAAGTTAAACCAGGCATTACGGTAGTCAAACCAATTATAGGTTTGAGGATTGTATTTTCTAGAAAGATTTATAGGAGTTAGCAGGTGATCTACCTTCCACTCGAAGGGAGAAAGGATTTTCTTAATAGTGAATTTTGAGTAGGCGATGCTCTCGGGGTCTGATTTATCACTTAACTCATGTTCTATTTCAATAGAACCAGTATCTATTAAAATAAATTCAAAAAACTTTCTAGTTTTCAAATGATTATCGGTGTCAACATAATTTCTATTGTTGAAGATGGGTTTCAAGAGATGTTTAACCTCAAAGTTTTCATAGTCTTTATCAAGGGCAAAGACGGGAGAAGTCTGTAAAGAGATGAACTCGAATTTTTCTTTAACAGACTTTGGAAGGGGAGTAGCAGCTGGAGATACTGCTTCAACAAAACTCTCAGGAGTTTTCATTGCGTAAGAGTCACTAGTTGGTATGTGGGAAAATCTTAGTTTTCCCGAGGGAGAGGCCGAACTGGGTTCGGGATCCTTTTGAAAGGGCTTTTTTGAAGAACTACTCGAAGGTAGTGAGGGGAAGGAGATTGGGCCGGCTAGGGCAGAATATCTATTCTGTCCTAATTCTGGCCTTATTGGCGAGAGGCTTAATTCAGGCCTTATTGCAAATGGGCCCGGAGGAGGATTAATTTTTGGACCACTTGTTGTGGGCCTGCTTCCTGAGGGCCTTGCTCCTTGGCGGGCTCCTCTCATTGCTTTTTCTGCAAGAATTCACGTGTTAGAAAGTCTGGGAGAGAATTATCTTCTCCCTTGAGATATTCTATAGTAAAATCAAAACTGGATAATAAAGCTTGCCATCTAGCAAATATTTGTTTAGAGACAAGATTTTTAACATCCTTTTGCAGGATATCTTTAGCAGATTTACAATCTACCCTAATCAAAAATTCTTTGTTTATAAGGTCGTCTTGGAACTTTGTAATGCAAAGAACAATAGCAAGAACTTCTTTCTTAACTGTGCTATAATTAGCTTGGGCGGAGTTCCAGACTCCAGAGGTGAATCTAACTAATTGTTCAGGACTCTTAGGATCCTTCCTTTGTTTCAATATACCTCCATAACCAAGTTCAGAGGCATCTGTTTCAACTATCATGAAGAAGTTGGGATTAGATATCCCAAGACATGATAAATTCTTAACCAGTCTTTTGACTTCTATGATTGCCTTAGTCTGATCATCTCCCCATGGAACAAGGGTCTTTTTAAGCCTATCGTATAAAGGCTTACAGATTTGTCGGATTTTAGGAATAAAATCCGCAACATAATTGAGACTTCCTAAGAATCTCTGTAGTTGGGTTTTGTCATTGATGACGTTAGGGAATTTGTTTGAGAACTCGATGGCTCTACAAATGGGCTTATAAGTCCCTTGGTATAAGTCATGGCCCAAAAAACGTATTTGGATTTGAAATAGTTTGATTTTCTTAGCACTAACTACTAAACCGTTGTGCTTAATAATTTGAAAGAAAGCATTTAAATGTTTAAAATGAGAATCTATATTCTCAGAAAATATTAAAACATCATCAATATATACTATTGAAAAATGACTAATATGGTTGAAAATATCATTCATAATATTCTGAAATTCTGAAGGGGCATTTTTTAATCCAAAAGGCATAACATTCCATTCGTACTGTCCGAATGGTACATTGAAAGTCGTTTTATACTTATCTTTTTTAGAAATCTGAATTTGCCAAAAGCCTGATTTCATATCAAACTTACTGTAAACATTGGCTTTGAACGTTCTCTTTAGAAGATCGCGTTTGTTAGGAATAGGATACCTAATCCATTTTAAAGCCTTGTTTAGAGGTTTATAATTGATAACTAGCCTAGGGGCTCCTCTTTCTTGTTCAGCAGCATTATTAACATAAAAGGCCGAACAACTCCAAGGTGATTTAGAAGGCCTAATTAGTTTATTAGACAAGAGGGTATCAATTTCTTTCTTACAAATTTCCATTAAAGCCTGGTTCATTTGAATGGGCCTAGCTTTAGTAGAAATGGTTTTTTCATCAAAACCGTCTATATAAGGAAGATCAATAGTATGGGCTTTTCTGGCCCAAAAAGCATTTGGAAAATCCGAGCAAATTTCTTTCTCAAAAGTGTCCTGGAGTTTAGCAATCTTAGTTACTATCCCCGGGGTTTTTAAAATTTGCTCAATTTGTTTGATTTGGATATCATCCTTTAAAAATTGTATTTGTTGAGAAATAAGATTTATCTTAAAAGTAGTTTTGTCATGCAAAAATAGACTTTCTTCTTTAGAAAGAGTTTTAATGAAAGGAAAGGAAATTTCTTTTCCTAAAATTGTGGTTTTGATATCTTCAAAACCGGTGATAAAAGGTTTTATTTGGGTAATAAAAGGTATTCCCAAAATAATTTCTTCATTTATATTTTTGGTAATTACAAAATCATTTTTTAAGCAAATACCATTGTTACAAATATGAGCATCAAATAATTTATAATCTATATGAATAGGATACCTAATCCTTCCTTTGTTTCAATATACCTCCATAACCAAGTTCAGAGGCATCTGTTTCAACTATCATGAAGAAGTTGGGATTAGATATCCCAAGACATGGTAAATTCTTAACCAGTCTTTTGACTTCTATGACTGCCTTAGTCTGATCATCTCCCCATGGAACAGGGGTCTTTTTAAGCCTATCGTATAAAGGCTTACAGATTTGTCGGATTTTAGGAATAAAATCCGCAACATAATTGAGACTTCCTAAGAATCTCTGTAGTTGATTATAAATTAGGACAGAATAGATATCCTAAAATCAATAGATTATAAATTATTTGATGCTCATATTTGCAACAATGGTATTTGCTTAAAAAATGATTTTGTAATTACCAAAAATATAAATGAAGAAATTATTTTGGGAATACCTTTTATTACCCAAATAAAACCTTTTATCACTGGTTTTGAAGATATCAAAACAACTATTCTAGGAAAAGTAATTTCCTTCCCTTTCATTAAAATTCTTTCTAAAGAAGAAAGTCTATTTTTGCATGACAAAACTACTTTTAAGATAAATCTTATTTCTCAACAAATACAATTTTTAAAGGATGATATCCAAATCAAACAAATTGAGCAAATTTTAAAAACCCCGGGGATAGTAACTAAGATTGCTAAACTCCAGGAAACTTTTGAAAAGGAATTTTGCTCAGATTTTCCAAATGCTTTTTGGGCCAGAAAAGCCCATACTATTGATCTTCCTTATATAGACGGTTTTGATGAAAAAACCATTTCTACTAAAGCTAGGCCCATTCAAATGAACCAGGCTTTAATGGAAATTTGTAAGAAAGAAATTGATACCCTCTTGTCTAATAAACTAATTAGGCCTTCTAAATCACCTTGGAGTTGTTCGGCCTTTTATGTTAATAATGCTGCTGAACAAGAAAGAGGAGCCCCTAGGCTAGTTATCAATTATAAACCTCTAAACAAGGCTTTAAAATGGATTATGTATCCTATTCCTAACAAACGCGATCTTCTAAAGAGAACGTTCAAAGCCAATGTTTACAGTAAGTTTGATATGAAATCAGGCTTTTGGCAAATTCAGATTTCTGAAAAAGATAAGTATAAAACGGCTTTCAATGTACCATTCGGACAGTACGAATGGAATGTTATGCCTTTTGGATTAAAAAATGCCCCTTCAGAATTTCAGAATATTATGAATGATATTTTCAACCATATTAGTCATTTTTCAATAGTATATATTGATGATGTTTTAATATTTTCTGAGAATATAGATTCTCATTTTAAACATTTAAATGCTTTCTTTCAAATTATTAAGCACAACGGTTTAGTAGTTAGTGCTAAGAAAATCAAACTATTTCAAACCCAAATACATTTTTTGGGCCATGACTTATACCAAGGGACTTATAAGCCCATTTGTAGAGCCATCGAGTTCTCAGACAAATTCCCTAACGTCATCAATGACAAAACCCAACTACAGAGATTCTTAGGAAGTCTCAATTATATTGCGGATTTTATTCCTAAAATCCGACAAAATCTGTAAGCCTTTATACGATAGGCTTAAAAAGACCCCTGTTCCATGGGGAGATGATCAGACTAAGGCAGTCATAGAAGTCAAAAGACTGGTTAAGAATTTACCATGTCTTGGGATATCTAATCCCAACTTCTTCATGATAGTTGAAACAGATGCCTCTGAACTTGGTTATGGAGGTATATTGAAACAAAGGAAGGATCCTAAGAGTCCTGAACAATTAGTTAGATTCACCTCTGGAGTCTGGAACTCCGCCCAAGCTAATTATAGCACAGGTTAAGAAAGAAGTTCTTGCCATTGTTCTTTGTATTACAAAGTTCCAAGACGACCTTATAAACAAAGAATTTTTGATTAGGGTAGATTGTAAATCTGCTAAAGATATCCTGCCAAAGGATGTTAAAAATCTTGTCTCTAAACAAATATTTGCTAGATGGCAAGCTTTATTGTCCAGTTTTAATTTTACTATAGAATATCTCAAGGGAGAAGATAATTCTCTCCCAGACTTTCTAACACGTGAATTCTTGTAGGAAAAGCAATGAGAGGAGCCCGCCAAGGAGCAAGGCCCTCAGGAAGCAGGCCCACAACAAGTGGTCCAAAAATTAATCCTCCTCCAGGCCCATTTGCAATAAGGCCTGAATTAAGCCTCTTGCCAATAAGGCCAGAATTAGGACAGAATAGATATTCTGCCCTAGCCCAACTACCACCAGTTGGCCCAATCTCGTTCCCCTCACTACCTTCGAGTAGTTCTTCAAAAAAGCCCTTTCAAAAGGATCCCGAACCCAGTTCGGCCTCTCCCTCGGGAAAACTAAGATTTTCCCACATCCCAACTAGTGACTCTTACGCAATGAAAACTCCTGAGAGTTTTGCTGAAGCAGTCTCCAGTTGCTACTCCCCTTCCAAAGTCTGTTAAAGAAAAATTCGAGTTCATCTCTTTACAGACTTCTCCCGTCTTTGCCCTTGATAAAGACTATGAAAACTTTGAGGTTAAACATCTCTTGAAACCCATCTTCAACAATAGAAATTATGTTGACACCGATAATCATTTGAAAACTAGAAAGTTTTTTGAATTTATTTTAATAGATACTGGTTCTATTGAAATAGAACATGAGTTAAGTGATAAATCAGACCCCGAGAGCATCGCCTACTCAAAATTCACTATTAAGAAAATCCTTTCTCCCTTCGAGTGGAAGGTAGATCACCTGCTAACTCCTATAAATCTTTCTAGAAAATACAATCCTCAAACCTATAATTGGTTTGACTACCGTAATGCCTGGTTTAACTTCCTATTCTTACGACCAATTACTCATACTTGGTTTGTAAAGTATAGCCCAGAAGTTTCAGCTTCTGTTATCCCGAGGTGGTTCTACGATTGGTGGAACTGTTTCGGAGGAAACCAAAACGTTCTTCCAAAGCCCTTCTTAGAGAAATTTCCTCAGTTCCAACATGAGGAAGGAATCTCTACTTTACCAGACAACATTAAGTTGTGTAAATACTTTATTAAGAAAAGAATTTCTTATATTATTAACTGGACTTTTGTTAAAGCAGAATTTGACAGGATTAAATACTTGTCGAGAGAAATCAAAATCAAAGGCTGGACACCAGCTAAGAAAGAGTCAGCTAATCAGTCAATCACTCCTTCAAAGAAAGGAACAACCTCATCTTCTCAACCATCTCCTTCAAAAGATGAGCTAAAGAAGAAATTACAGAAAGCGTTGTCTGAGCTCGATGATAATCCAGACGAAGAAGCTATCATGCAACTTCTAGAAGAAGCCTCATCATCACAAAGTGATGACAACGGTGACATGTTGAACCCTCGAGCTCTAGCTAGTTCGTATCTAAATCCCTTTGATTAATAATCACTAATTGAGGTTTTTTAAAAAACCGGAATAATTAGTCTCTCGGATAGAGGTCAAAGACCGGAATTATCTAGAGAGTAATAGAAGAGTCCCAAAGGGACGGAATTTCTATTTGATTATTAAATCAATGGACCCAGCCACCGAAAAGTCTTTTGGACTAATTCGGAGACAGCATCTCTTTTAGTCAAAAGAGAATAGGAAGATAAGCTTTACTTTATCATTACCCGACAGGGAAAAACTGATAAAGCTTATCTTCCTGCCCATTATCTACTACAAGTGGAGAATGGGCCCTATCCATTATCTACGAAAGTGGAAGATGGACCCTACTTATCATCAAGCAACCTATCAAATGGATTGCTTTTGAAAAGAATCTTATCTCTTTCGGTCTATAAAAGACTTGTAATTCCTCTAGAGGATCATCGGAAAATCTACAATACAATTTTCTTTTGAAATTCTCTCTATATCTCCTTGTAATCAATGAAGGCATTTGCCACTATGCAATAAAAATACCCTGTTCCCGTAAGTCTTCTTTATTGCTTTTATACTTGTTTAAATTCCGCACTTGATCCTGTTAATTGGTATCAAAGTCATGTTAGTTTACTACAGCATGAGTAGCTAAATACTTATTGTCTAGGACACTAGGTATACTATGATTATTTGTTCATACTAGTTAAATATCGTTCTTATGTTCATAGTATCTCTTCAAACAAAATACTGTTTAGAGCCTGAGGTGTAGAATGCCCTGTTGAATTTGAAGTTGTCGATTAATTTACGACTTTAGACTTTGGTCGGCCCGAAAGGAATCTCTGTAAGGCCTAAGAGAGAGGCAAGATTGATTCAAGGTGGTCCGGTCCCTAAGATAATTCAACAAATTCTAGTAATATCCAAGATAGGCTTAAAAACAATGTTTTGTTATAAGATTCGCTATTTACATAATTCTGATATTTATCTTTTATTAACTTTTAATCATAGATGGACCCTACTTATCATCAAGCAACCTATCAAATGGATTGCTTTTGAAAAGAATCTTATCTCTTTCGGTCTATAAAAGACTTGTAATTCCTCTAGAGGATCATCAGAAAATCTACAATACAATTTTCTTTTGAAATTCTCTCTGTATCTCCTTGTAATCAATGAAGGCATTTGCCACTATGCAATAAAAATACCCTGTTCCCGTAAGTCTTCTTTATTGCTTTTATACTTGTTTAAATTCCGCACTTAACACCGAATAGACTAAGAACTGTTAGATATGTAGTTATATGTAGTTAGTTAGTTAGTCACTGTGCAGTTAGTTAGTTAGTGAAGTGTAATGTGACAGCTAGTTTACAGTTGTCATATCTTACACGTGTATATATACATTGTATTCATTTTAGAATCAATGAGATCAGATATTTTCTCTCTCAATTCCCTCTCTATCTGTGGTTCAGCCATGTACTTCCATCATTGAGTAAGCTTGCTTCCTCCATGGGAGAAGCTTGAGCACAACACACACTGTAAATTCTCATGCTATTAGAGCAATAGCGACCAGAATTTTCGTGAATTCAGCTCGTTCTTGAGTAGATTCAGAGATTGTCATCCTCGAAGCTCAACTTTGAAGCTCAACAACGGCGGCAGAAAAAATCGGTTACTCTTATCCTATGTTCGTACATCCTTTAGACACACCAGGTTTTATTCTGATTCCTGCCAAACTCACTGGATCAGAGAATTATGGTATTTGGCGTCGATTGATGCGAATAGCTTTATGTTATGAACGTAGTAAATATTTGGGAGGGCATGAATGGAAACTTAAGAAACTTACCCGGGTTAGGAACAAGTGAGGTAGGTGGAATTAATAAATAGCAGTACCTTAGGCCAAAAATGGGCAGCCACTATTGTTGACTAAATGTCTGAATCCTCCCATCTCTATTCAGTAACAAACAATACATTCTGCACACTCATGTTATTATGTTGTAGTTGGTAAATTAACTTGTTCTCCATTTGGTAAATTTATCAACTACAAATTAATCCTCCCATCTCTATTCTGAATCCTCCCACTCAAATTAACTTGCATAATTCCTGGATAACATGAGTGTGCAGAATGTATTGTTTGTTCCTGATTTCAAATTCAATTTTCTCTGTCTCAAAACTGACCAGGGATCTCTCTTGCTCAGTCAATTTCTTTCCTGACTTTTGCATATTTCAGGACCTTTAAAGTGGCAGGGTGAGGGGGATTGGTAGAGAGAAAGGAGGGTTGTACATAGTAAAGAATTTTCTCAATAAAGTGGCAAAGGAACCAGTCATAGCTGCAGCTGTGCAAAGTGAACATGCAAATGGAAAGTTGTGGCATGCAAGACTTGGACACCCTTCAGTGAGCACTATGAAGCATATAAACTTCTTACAAGATACAGTAACAGATGTTAGCTCAATCACCGATTGTCCAATATGCCCACTAGCTAAGCAGAGTAGGTTGCCATTTCCTAGCAGTAATTCTAAGAGTTCACATATTCTAGAAATGCTAGATATAGATGTTTGGGGACCTTATAAGACCCCTACTTATCATAAGAAGCAGTATTTCTTAACCATTGTTGATGATATGTCAAGATATACTTAGGTGTTCTTACCACAATTTAAGACTAATGTGATTGTTGTTCTAAAGAAATTTCTTCCTATGCTTAAAACACAGTTCTCTGCCACTGTAAAGATAATTAGAAGTGATAATGGTACCGAATTCCTCAACGTCAAGTGCAAAGAACTGTTAGATTCTTAAGGGATCATACATCAAAGTAGTTGTATTTATACACAACAACAAAATGGAATTGTTGAACGTAAACATAGACACATACTTGATGTTGCAAGAGCACTTAAGTTTCAAGAAGGAATTCCTGTTAGATTCTAGGGAGAATGCATAGAGGTTGCTGTCTATGTCATTAACAGACTTCCAACTACTGCACTCAATGGGAAATGTCCATTTGAGATTCTGTATGGAAGAACACCTTCCTTGGCACATTTAAGGGTATTTGGTTGCTTGTGTTATGCATTCAATTTGCCTAAACAAGAGAAGTTTTCACCTAGAGCCAAAACTGTTGTGTTCCTTGGCTATTCTACAACTCAAAAGGGTTACAGATTGCTGGATTTGGAGTCCAAACACCTCCTTGTGAGTCGGTATGTTGTGTTCAAAGAAAACATTTTTCCATTCAAGGACATGTCTGTCTCTTTTCCATTCAGTGTTGAACTGCCTGCATTTACAAAACCTCATGATTGGGGGGGACTGGCTAATCAAGAGGAAGCTAGGCACTATGATCACGAAAGTGAGAAAACTCAAACTGCTCAAACTCCCTTGGATCCTGCTCATGATTCAATAGATACTCCAGATGAGCACACTCTAAATCCATCAGCTGATCATGATACAACAGGTAATTCAGAAGAGAATAATTCTTCTGATGATGATGAGTTTGAAGACATTTCTCCAGCTGCTTTAGACTCAGGATCATATGAAGGGGAGACACAATCAGACCTTGCTGCAGATGCAATGCCACAACTTCATAATCTTGATACAGAAATTGCT
Source organism: Nicotiana noctiflora (assembly GCA_032618575.1). Taxonomy (NCBI): domain Eukaryota; kingdom Viridiplantae; phylum Streptophyta; class Magnoliopsida; order Solanales; family Solanaceae; genus Nicotiana; species Nicotiana noctiflora. The sequence goes on from JASVEL010005278.1 coordinate 28,762, forward strand.
GGCCTTGCTCCTACAACTACAGTTGACACTTCTGAGACCTTGAGGAAATCAGGAAGAACTACTAAAGCACCATTGTGGCTTCAAGATTACATGACCAGCAAGAAGGCAAATGGAGCAACACTTCACTATATAGCTGACTGCATGTGTTATGATAATATGACACAAAAATACAGGTGCTACTTAGCCAAAATCTCAGTACTGACAGAGCCACAGAGTTTCAAGGAAGCCTCAAAGGACAAGAAGTGGATGGAAGCAATGCAGATGGAAATTAAAGCATTGGAAGACAACCATACATTGGAGGCTGTTGACTTACCTAAAGGGAAGGCTGCTATTGGATCAAAATGCGTTTACAAGATCAAATACAAAGTAAATGGAGATGTAGAAAGGTTCAAGCTAGATTGGTTGCCAAAGGTTACCACCAAAAGAAAGGGTTGGACTATCATGAAACATTTTCTCTAGTAGCTAAAATGGTAACTATTAGAGCAATCATTGCATTGGCAGCCACAAAAGGATGGACTATGTATCAGATGGATGTATTCAATGCATTCTTACAAGGAGATTTGGAAGAGGAAGTATACATGGATCTCCCTCAGGAATTCAGAAGACATGGGGAGACCAAGGTTTGGAAACTTATGAAGTCACTGTATGGGCTAAAACAAGCTTCAAGGCAGTGGAACATAAAGCTCACAGAAGCCTTATCAGAAGCAAGATACAAACAGAGTTTATATGACTACTCATTGTTCACTAAAAGAAGTGGAGATGACTTTGTGGCAATTCTGATTTATGTGGATAATTTGTTGATAACAGGAAGCAGCAACAGATTAATACAAGAAGCAAAGGATATTCTGCATCAGAAGTTCGAGGTGAAAGACCTTGGAGAGTTAAGATACTTCTTGAGAATAGAAGTTGCAAGATCAGACAAAGGAATCGTATTAAATCAGAGAAAGTATGCACTCCAACTAATGCTGCAACACCAGTAGATTTGAACCAGAAGTTCACTTCTCTGAAATTTGATACACATGCAGGAATAACAGGAGATGAGGCATTAGATGACATAACAGCTTACCAAAGATTAATTGGGAGGCTATTGTATTTGACAATAACAAGACCTGACATAAGCTATATAGTGCAGACATTAAGTCAATTCATGCAAGCACCAAAGAGGTCACACTGAGATGCAGCTGTTCGAGTGGTGAAGTATATAAAGCAGGCACCAGGAATGGGGGTTCTTATGAGCAGCAAACAGGCAGACAGTTTGACATGCTTTTGTGATGCAGACTGGGAATACCAGGAGGTCAGTAACTGGCTTCATAGTAAAATTTGGAAAATCTCTTGTATCTTGAAGGTCGAAAAAACAACAAATTGTATCAAGAAGCTCTGCAGAAGCATAGTACAACAGCTTGGCAGCAGTTACAGCAGAGGTAACATGGCTATTGGGTTGTTTGCAAAACTAAATGTATCAATTAAACAACCAGTAGACTTATTTTGTCATTTGTGACGGTAAAGCAGCACTACTGATTGCAGCAAATCCTATATTTCACGAGAGAACTAAGCATATAGAAATTGATTATCACTTTGTGAGAGACAAGATCAAAGAAGGGGCAATCATTACACACTACATTGGATCTAAAGATCACTGACTTGTTGACAAAAGGTTTAGGCAAGGTGCAACATTGTTTTTTGCTTGGCAAGCTGGGAGTTATTAACATTTTACGCCCCCAGCTTGAGGGGGAGTGTTAGGATATATAGTTATATGTAGTTAGTTGGTTAATTACTGTGCAGTTAGTTAGTTAATGAAGTGTTATGCGACAGCTAGTTTATAGTTTTCATATCTAGAGTTGGGATAAGTTAGACACTACACCTGTATATATACATTGCATTGTATTCATTTCAGAATCAACGGGTTCAGATGTTTTCTCTTTCAATTTCCTCTATCTGGTTCAGCCATGTGCTTCTATCATTGAGTGAGCTTGCTTCCTCCGTTGGAGAAGCTTGAGCACAACACACACACTGTAAATTCTCAAGAACCTTGAGTAATCTAGTGACAGAGCATTTCCGCCAACGGCCGGCAAAAAGTTTTTGGGACCGGAGTATCACCGCCCATGATGAGGCAAAAAATTTGGAACTTTGATGTTGAGCTTTTGCCATATAAATTCTGGAAAACTACAGCTCTTGGACGTATTGGGACTATCTACTGCATAGATAGAATATTCCCACATTAAACGATAGCATCGAAAGTTGTGTACTAATTTTTGGGACTTCCCATGTTAAGCGATTACATGATTCTGAAGATGGAGTACTCTAACCTTCAACTTCTAACTTTGTGTTTTGAACAAATCTTTGCAGATCCGAAATGCGACATGACCCGATAAGCTCTCAATCACGCAGTCATAGAGTTGCGCGACCTGAGCACTAGCAGCACGCAGTAGTAGTGTCATTTTCTTCAGAATGGTATATCCCAGAAAATTAGGATAACCCTCAATAATTGCATCTGCGATAAGTTTTGCGTCTTCGATAAATTTTGCGGCACTACTTGTGTTATATTCCCTGGAGCAAGCATCAACATTTGAGATATCTGCAGTTTTATCTTTCTAAGACCTTTTGCTCCTTATTTTCCACGATTTCAACACCAGTAAATACGAGATCTAAAGTAGCCTTGCATTTTCTGTCATTCTCGGATAATCTTGCCGAGTAATATGTTAGATGTTTCTATCACCTTGGAAGTAAACTGCAAGGCACTATATTTTAGTCGACTGTTGTAAGCTGACCCTACAAGTTTCAACAGCATTCTCCTTTTCTTAAGAATAGACCCAATTGCCTTTTGTAAATCCTAGCTTGTTCTATAGCATGAGTTAATGTAGAAGGTCGAAACAATTTTACGGACAGGTTGATTTCCTCCCTAAGCCCTCTTATGAAACTAGATAAGAAATAAACTTCATGCAAAGCAGCATTTTTACCAACATTTGAGCTCTCACTGTTACAAATTCTTCTAAACAATACTTAACTCTCCCCTTCTCAATCAATTTATTAAATGCCAAATACATAGATAGACATTTAAAGTATCAACCTAGAAAAATTCTCGGTGACCTTAAAACTTAACCGTTGCAATACAGACACCAGAGCACTACTATGCTGAAATGAAAACTAAAGAAAGACCACGTAAGGTATACTTTAAGTGCTCATATTCGTAAATGTTTCAGGTGTTTCATGAGTGAAATTTACAAAAATATTACTATCAAATAAGAAATTACACTAGGGCATAATATGCCTATCACCGTCAACTAAATTTGGGCAGAAGATAAAAGAGGGACGAGGAAAGGAAGAGTTTACGGACCTTAAGAAAGTGTATCGGCGCCAACGACCGGCCAAAAAAGAATTGAACCGGAGATCGCCGCCGGCGAGAGAGACAAAAAAATTTGGACCATTTCTCGATTTGTGCGTGTCATCCTTGCGCAGGGGCCATGCTAATCTTCTCTGTATCGTTCCAATTTTATCGGATGTCCCCGAAGGGACGAACTCCATTATTGAGCTTCGGATTATAAAGTCTGAAGAACTTCAGTTCCTAGTCGGTGTGGGACTATTAGTTTAGGGGTCTCGTTGGAATAGAACTGGAAAAGGGACTGACTTGCTCGTTTACTTGAGCCCTTTTCCATAACGAAATGGGCTGCTTGTGGACTATACTACTATAAAAGAAGGATATGGAAATTTTACCTATAGCAAAGTTAACACCTTATTTATTTTAAATAAATTATATTTTATAGATATATTTATAGTTTATAGCAAAAATTTTAATTTTGGTTATATCCTACAATTAAGCCACTAAATACGTTATTTTTTATTTTTCTTTCTTCTTTTTCAGATGTTTCTCTCTCATAATTACGGTATTTTATAAAAACTTCTCAATACACGTTCTTTCTCTCTCTATTTTAATACACTCTATTCTCTTTCTCATTCCCTATAAACACGCTCAAAAGCAGAGAAACCTTTCACCCACATCACTTCCATCTTCCCCAATCTCGGTGTAAACCCTAATTTCCTCTCGATTTTCGTCATTTATTTCTATAATTAGTGTGGTAAGTATTTAAATTTTTTTATCTTCGCTATTTTTGTTTATTCTCAACATCTCTACTCACCAAGTTTTCTCTAATCAATAGTAGCCAAACGTATTCTCACAATGTTTGATTCAATACCCCGCAAGTTGATTACCAGAGGTATACCCACTAAAATTCTCACTTTCGATGGCCTCTTTCTCCTTGCAAATCACTCAAGGGGAATTGGATGCAGGTTTAGCCAAATATAGGGCATTGAAGAAGAGAACAAAATCTCGCCATGACAATTTCAAAAAAACCCAAGTTGAGAAATCATCGAAGGAAACAAGACTTCCCATTGCGAAAAAAGGGAAAAATATATTTTTGAAGCTTCATCTGTCAAGGGGAAGGAGGCTGAAGCAAGTAAAAGCTCGGATACACCGGAAGAAAAAGTAATTTTTGATGTATTCATCTGTATTGTTGATGTATTCATCTGTATTTATATGTATAAACATGTTGACTTCTCTATTTTTTATGTATATAAATACATGTAGATTGGGGAGAGGTGATAAGGCAGGACTTAGCGCGTCTTAGGATTACTGAGGACATGGCCCTTGATAGGGGATTGTGGAAGTCGAACATTAAAGTTGTAGGTTAGGGGGAAGTTGTGGATAATTCCACAGCGCACTAGAGTGATATTAGCTAGTTAGGAGGTAATCGTAGGAGGTTACGGATCAGTACATGGAGTTATTTATTGGATATTAGTATACATTTCATCTATTTCGTATTTCTTATATTTCTTATACTGTTGCTACTTTATTATTTTGTGTTATGTTGTTATTTTATGTTATTTTAGTTATGAGTCTATTGATAGTACTAATTTATCGTCTTTTGTTGATGTCTTGAGCTGAGGGTCTCCTGGAAACAGCCTCTCTGCCCCCGGGTAGGGGTAAGGCCTGCGTACATATTACCCTCCCCAGACCCCACTTGTAGGATTATACTGGGTTGTTGTTGTTGTTGTTGTAGATGTATTCAGATTTATTCAAAAAAAATATTCAATGTATTTTACTACTTACAGAAATTAATGATACAAATATGTATACGTATTGTGATGTATACAAATTGACTTCTATCGAATTGCATATTGCATAATGTATTTAGATTTATTTAGATGTATTCAAATAGTTCTTTCACTATTGTTTACCTTACTAGACTGACATTTTCCTATTGCAATTAGTTGTATTTATAAGGATTTTCAAAGTTCCCGTCACTGTTTTATTTTAATTGCAATGTTTTTATTTGTTGTATGTGTATGTATTATATATGTACATAAATTTTGATCACTTACATTGTACTCCAGTTTATTTTTGTAGTTTGTATTTAGTTGTATTTATATGTATTCATATCAGTTGTACTATGAATAATGTATTGTATTTAGTTGTATTTATATGTATTTATTCTTGTTAAATGAAGGAAATTAAGTTGTTTGTGAAAAAACAGCCTATATTTGCACCCCATATCAGTGTATATACTAGCACAAACAACATTTAATTCCAATCTACTCTATCAAAGATATGGTGCTCTCCTCCAGGACTATGCTATGCGGAAGATAGATGTTGATGCCATAAGCGAGAATGAAGCACCCTCAAAGATTGCTAGGCAAATCACGGAGTCAGATTCAAACTTGAAAATAGTGTTAGAGTAGCTTTAGGTGAATGTAGTTTTGGAATGTTGTTTTATGTGAATACTATGTTTTGAATAGTTTTTTGGTGAAGATGGTGTTCAGTTAGAAAAAACCATATTTTAATCACTTTATTAACAATGGTCATATATGACCATTGCAACTTTTCAATCTATGTTTCATCGTTTTGTTCATAAGTATTCATGCTTAATCTACAGTTTCTATTCATATCTATCTTATAGGATATATTCATATGTATTCAACGGGGCGTATGAGTATGTATTAAGATTCAGTCACTTGGCTTGTATATCAAAGTTAGAAACTGTATATTACGGGTTTGTAACGATCCGGCCCGTCGTTACGGGAATTACCACCCTGTTACCTTGTATTTACATATCTTATGCTTTTATATCAGTATTAGAGTATATCGGGTGAGTTAGGAGTGATTCCGGTTGAAAATGAAGTAAATGGCATGTTTGAAGGAAGCTTGAATATGGGAAGTCAACAAAGAGTTGACTATGGAGTTAGAGTGCTCGGAACCGGATTCTGATGATTCGACTAGTTCCGGGGGATCATTTATGACTTAGGAGAGCAATCGGAATTGAATTCGGAGGTCCGGTGTAGTTTTAGGCTTGAATTGGCGAAGGTTGAATTTTGGCGAAAACCGGATGGTAGGTGATATTTTGATACGGGGGTCGGAATGGAATTCCGACAATTTCTGTAGCTTCGTTATGTGATTTTGGATATGTCCTGCAAATTTTCAGGTCATTCGGACATCGTTTGATCGGGTTTTGGATTGAATGTTAGTTTTGAAAGTTTTGAAGAAACTTATGCTTGAATTCATGCGGAAATGGTGATTTTGATGTTTAGGATGGTGTTTTTGTGATTGGAACAAATCCGTATCGTGTTTTGGAGTATGTTGGTGGTTTTCGTTGGGGTCCCGGGGGTCTCGGGATGAATCCGGGGGTCCAAACGGACCATTTTTGGGAAAAATGAGAAGGTTGGTTGCTGTCATTAATGCAGCAGGATTTTGTTCTCCGCGATCGCGGGGAGGGGGTCGTGATCGCGTAGGGTTACTGGCTAGACCAATGTGATCGCAGGAACACCAGTCGCGATCGCGTCGAGTTAATCGGGTGGTCATCGCGATCGCATGAGCATTTACGCGATCGCGTAGGAGAGAAAATGGGGTCCAGGGATTTTGTGCTACGCGATCGCAGAAAGAGAGACACGATCGCGTAAAGCAGGATTTTTGAACATCGCGTGAGGCGAGTCGCGATCGCTTGAGTCCGGATTTTTGAACATCGCGATCGCGTGAGGCGAGTCGCGATCGCGTAAGGTCAACTGCTCTGGTAGTGAATTAAATCACAGAACAGAGGGGTCGCGGGTTTACACCCCCAAAATACAATTTTGAGCCCTAGAGAAAAGAAAACTCGAGGAAATCACTGAGAAGTCATCGGGTATTCATCGGAGGTAAGATTCTTAACTCAAAAACATGATTTTATGGTAGGATTAACATGAATCTTCATGAATTTGGGTAGAATTTTGAAGAAAAGTGGCATAGATATTGAAAACGGGATTTTGAGTTTTGGGAGGCCATTTGAACTCCGATTTTGATAAATTTTATATACACGGACTCGTGGCGAGATGAGGGTCGTGTTGGTTCTAATTTCGGAATTTTCCGAGCAGTGGGCCCGGGGTCGGGTTTTACCAACTTGGTGTATTTATGCGAATTTCATGTAAATTGAAATGGGTTATGATTCTTTGACCCGTATTTGATATAATTATTGTGGTTTGACTAGATTCTACGCACGAGGGAGCTAAATTCAAAGGAAAAGGCATAGCGGACGCGTCTACGACCGGCTAGAGGTGAGTAGTTTGTGTATATAGTAGCCTGAGGGTTCGAAACCCCGGCTTAGCACATTGTGACGCTAGTAGGGTGTGGCTCGCACACCGTGGCAGGTGCGGGATTGATTGTGACTAGGGATTGAGACTTGGTCTATCCCGGATGTGAATAATATGTTGTTAGTATTGGAAATACACCGTATTGGATATATTTGTGGGCTGTAAGCCTTGTTTGGGGCCTTGTGCCGACCTGTAGTGTCCTTAGAGGAAAATATTTATGTGATTGCTATATTTGCTTAAATCACTGATCTCAGTCCTGGAAATTGAAATCACCTTTTGAAATGCTAAGTCACCGGCTTTTGCAAATTTAATGAAGTTAAAGTATTTTTCATAAATTATGAACTGGAAACTGCAATTTAGAAAAATGAACTATTTTGTGACTTATTTGCTTTTTGTGGACTAAGCATGGATCGGGCTGCACGCCGCAGTGGTTGATATGAGGATCGGGCTGCACGCCGCAACAGTATTGCGCTTGGGCTGTAGGAGCCCCTCCGGAGTCTGTACACACCCCAGTGAGCGCCGTCGACGTTAAATTGGATCGGGCTACACGCCGTAGCGGTTATGTGCATTGCATTGCATCTTTATTTGTTGAATTACTCCGTGGTAGTTGTATTGTATTGTTGATGCTAGTTCGTAGGAGATTCGAACTGTAGTTTAGCTTCATTATGTGGTATTCTGTGGATTTCTTACTTTCAGCTACTTGTATATATTTATTACTCACTGAGTATTTAGTACTCACCTCTACTCCCTGCACCTTTTGTGTGCAGACTCAGGTACTCAGGAGCAGTAGACAGGCAATTCCAGCGTTTGCAGTGTCATTTCGAGTTGCTGAGGTAGCTGCCTACGTTCGCAGAACCTAGCTTCTCCTCTCTTTTCCAATTGTTATTTTGTATTTTGTATTCAGACTTGTGTATTTCTATACAGTACTCTCTATTCCTGTTGGGTTTTGTTAGAGACTCTAGACTTGTGACTCCGGATCTTTGGGAGTGTCGGTATTTTGTTTATTATTATTATTATTGGAGTTCTTAAACTCATATATTCTTCTTGGGTTGTCCATTTGGGACTGATATCGTTGTGATAATTAAATTGTTGGTCCGGCTGGCCTAGCTTGATTGTTGGGCGCCATCATGACCGGATTTGGGTCGTGACAATCAAGTATAGAACAAAGGTGGATTCAGGGTACTTAGCTTTTAGGGTTTGTTCTTTTCTCCTTTCTTTTTCTTTTCTTCATTCTACTTTTCTTTCTTGGTTTTCCATTGTTTTAGAGACTTTGAGTCTCTTTGATGATAGATTTTCCAAGCAGACTCTTGGAAGTTTGGTTTCGGTGTGAGAAGGGGTATTTGGAGACCCTGGTTGTGGCCTTGAAAGCCTTTGGTTGTGGTAGAGGTAGAGCGACGGCGACCGGCACTCGTCGACCCACCGGCCGACCGAGTCGGGGTCGATTCCTGCACCGATGGCCCGGGCTCGGGACCGGATTCCGGCGGCGGATGCTCCGGCGACTCGAGTTGAGGCACCGGCGGTGCCTATTGACGATCCGGGTCTTCGGGAGACGCTTGGCTCGGATCTTGTCGGTGTGCACAAGCTTGGCTCGAGTAGTTGCGGCTACTCGCTGCGATGTCTTCTTCACGGGCGATGCTATCAAATCAGAACTCTGTTGCCCGCATACCTGAGCAGGTTGTGCACGGACTTCACACTCTAGAGGCACCTCCAGCTCAGCTAGCGGCACCAGTGTAGGAGTTCAAGGTTCCAGCTATATCTCTGACATTCAGTGGTGCTTAGGGCGAGGATGCCAAGGGTTTTCTTGAGAGGTGTTAGCAGATGGTTCGTACAGTAGGGATTCTTGAGTTTACTGGTGTGGAACTCATCACATTTCAGTTTATTGGGGTTGCCTTCACTTGGTGGGAGGCATAGAAGAGGCGTAGGTCGGCTGGTGTAGCACTTTTGACTTGGTAGGAGTTCTCCACTCTCTTCTTGGAGAAGTACGTACCACAGTCCCGCTGAGAGGAGTTGCGTAGGCAGTTTGAGTGGCTACGGCAGGGATATTTGACTGTGTCTCAATATGAGATTTGGTTTTTAGAGTTGGCTTGTCATGTCATTTGGATGGTTCCGACTGATCGTAAGTGGATCGGGAGATTTGTTGATGGCTTTAACTACCATTTCCGTGTTCTTATGACTAGAGAGAGAGTATTGGGTGCTACACTTGAAAAGGTGGTTGATATAGCTCGAGAGATTGAGGCGGTTCACCATCAGGATCAAGAGGAGAGGGAGGCCAAGAGGCCTCGAGGTTCTGGCTGTTATAGTAGCGCTCCTTCGAGGGGCTAGTTCCAGCATAGTAAGGGTCGTTTTTTCAGGCTCGGTCAGTAGGCCCACCCTGAGTATCATAGGGCATCTTAGGTAATAGTTATCATGGTTCTCAGCAGGGCCAGCCTTCACTCCGCGCTCTTCCAGTACAGAGTTCATCGCGTGCCCCGTCTGTTCAGTGTTCTTCTAGGCCGAGTGTGTCAGCTAGTCACTCCAGCGCGAAGGGTTCCCTTCAGTCCCATTCTCTAGCACATGGGAGTTGTTTTGAGTGTGGAGAGTTTGGACATGCGTTGAGGCAGTATCCTCATCGTGTTGCTAGCTCATCTCAGCAGAGGGGTCAACCCTCATCTTCTGGTCCAGTTTCTTCAGCACCCACCCAGGCAGCTAGGGGTGAGGGTCAAATAGCCAGAGGTCGCCCTAGGGGTGAGGATCGTACTGGTGGAGGCCAGGCTCATTTCTATGCTCTTCGGGATAGGAAGGATGCTAGTGCTTCAGATGCGGTCATTTCAGGTATTATCTCAGTCTGCCACAGGGATGCTTCTGTCTTATTTGATCCCGGATCTACCTATTCTTATGTCTCTACTTATTTTGCACATCATTTGGGTATGACCCGTGGTATTCTTGCTTTGCCCGTACATGTGTCTACCCCAGTGGGGGATACTGTTGTTGTGGATCAGGTATATCGATCCTGTCTTATTACTATTGGGGGTCTGGAGACCCGAGTTGATTTATTACTACTGGGCATGGTAGATTTCGATGTGATTCTAGGCATGTATTGGCTATCTCCTTACCATGCGATTTTGGACTGTCATGCCAAGACAGTCACACTAGCTATTCCAGGTAATCCGAGGATCGAGTGGCGTGGCTTGACTGATTATGTGTCCGACGGGGTGATTTCTTATATAAAGGCCCAACGAATGATTGGCAAGGGTTGTTTATCTTATTTGGCCTTCATTAGAAATGTTGAGGCTGAGACACCCAGTCTTGATTCGGTCCCCATTGTGAGGGAGTTTCCGGATGTATTTCCAGCAGACCTGCCAGGCATGCCGCCTGATAGAGATATTGATTTTGGTATTGACTTGGTGTCGGGCACTCAACCCATTTCTATTCCTCCCTATCGCATGACACCAGCAGAGTTAAAAGAATTGAAGGAACAACGTCAGGAACTCTTAGATAAGGGATTCATTCGTCTGAGTGTGTCACCTTGGGGTGCACCGGTGTTGATCGTGAAGAAGAAAGATGGCACAATGAGAATGTGCATTGATTACAAACAGTTGAACAACGTAACAATGAAGAATAAGTACCCATTACCTCGTATTGAGGACCTATTTGATCAGCTCCAGGGAGCTAGTGTATTTTCTAAGATCGATCTTCGATCGGGCTATCATCAGTTGAAGATCAGTGACTCGGATATTATGAAGACAACGTTCAGGATGCGATATGGACACTACGAGTTCCTGGTGATGTCTTTCGGGCTGACTAATGCCCCAGCTGCATTTATGCACTTGATGAATAGTGTATTTTGGTCGTACCTTGATTCTTTTGTGATTGTGTTTATTGATGATATTCTGGTATATTCACGCAGTCAGGAGAAGCATGCACAGCACTTGAGGGTGGTATTAGATAGGTTGAGAGAAAAGAATCTTTATGCAAAATTCACTAAGTGTGAGTTCCGGCTTGATACTGTGACTTTTCTAGGACATGTAGTGTCCGGTGATGGTATTCGGGTTGATCCACAGAAGGTCGAGGCAGTGCAGAATTGGCCCAGACCTTCCTCAACTACCGAGATTCGGAGTTTTCTCGGCTTGGCAGGCTATTATCGCCGGTTTGTTCAGGGTTTCTCATCTATTGCTTCACCGTTGACTAAGTTGACACAGAAAGATGCTCGATTTCTGTGGTCTGATGAACGTGAGGAGAGCTTCCGGAAGCTCAAAGAGGCTTTGACCACAGCTCCAGTACTTGTGTTGCCATCAGCCTCAGGGTCATATACGGTGTATTGTGATGCTTCTAGAGTTGGACTCGGTTGTGTGTTGATGTAGGAGGGTAGAGTTATTGCATATGCTTCTCGTCGGCTAAAGCCCCACGAGAAGAACTACCATGTTCATGATTTGGAGTTAGGCTGCTATTGTTCATGCCTTGAAGATTTTGAGGCATTACCTATATGGTGTATCTTGCGATGTATATACAGACCACCGCAGCCTTCAGCATTTGTTTAAGCAGAAAGATCTAAATTTGAGGCAGCGGAGATGGCTTGAGTTGCTTAAAGACTATGATATTACTATCTTGTACCATCCCGGGAAAGCCAATGTAGTGGCTGATGCATTGAGCCGGAAGGCTATTAGTATGGGCGGTTTGGCGTATATTCCAGTTGGGGAGAGACCCCTAGCAGTTGATGTTCAGGCGTTAGCTAATCAGATGGTAAGGCTGGATATTTCTGAGCCCAGTCGGGTGATGGCTTGTGTAGTAGCTCGTTCTTCTTTATATGATCGTATTCGAGAGCGCCGGTATGATGATCCGCACTTACTTGTCCTTAAGGACAGAGTTCAGCATGATGATGCCAGAGATGTCACTATTGATAGTGATGGTGTATTGCGGATGCAGGGCCGGATATGCGTGCCCAATGTTGATGGCCTGCGTGAGTTGATATTGGAGGAGGCCCACGGTTCGCGGTATTCTATTCATCCAGGAGCCGCGAAGATGTATCAGGATTTGAAGCAGCATTACTGGTGGAGAAAGATGAAGAAAGATATTGTGAGTTATGTGGCTTGGTGTCTAAACTGTCAACAGGTCATGTATGAGCATCAGAGACCTGGTGGTGTATTCCAGCGTATTGATATTCCTGAGTGGAAGTGGGAAAGGATTACTATGGACTTTGTTAGTGGACTCCCTCGGACGGCGAGGAAGTTTGATTCAGTTTGGGTGGTGGTGGATAGGTTGACCAAGTCAGCTCACTTCATCCCAGTGTGTACTACTTACTCCTCAGAGCGGTTGGCAGAGTTATTCATCCGTGAGATAGTGAGATTTCATGGAGTTCCCATTTCTATTATATCGGACAGAGGTACCCAGTTCACATCTCAGTTCTGGAGGACATTTCAGCGAGAGTTGGGTTCACAGGTAGAGCTGAACACAACATTTCATCCACAAACAGATGGGCAGTCTGAGCGTACTATTCAGATATTAGAGAATATGTTGCATGCTTGTGTCATTGATTTCGGTGGTTCATGGGCTGATTATTTTCCTTTGGCGGAGTTTGCTTATAATAATAGCTATCAGTCCAGCATTCAGATGGCACCGTATGAAGCTTTATATGGGAGGCGGTGTAGGTCTCCAGTCGGTTGGTTCGAGCCCGGCGAGGCTAGGTTGTTGGGGACAGAGTTAGTCCAAGATGCCTTAGACAAGGTGAAGGTAATTCAGGAGAGACTTCGCACAGCTCAGTCGCGTGAGAAGAGTTATGCGGACCGGAAGGTCCGAGATGTGTCTTATTCAGTAGGTGAGAAGGTGTTGCTGAAGGTTTCGCCTATGAAGGGTGTTATGAGGTTTGGGAAGAAAGGAAAGTTGAGCCCAAGGTTCATTGGACCTTTTGAGGTGCTTAGGAAAGTTGGGGAGGTGGCATATATGCTTGCTTTGCCACCCAGTTTGTCGGGAGTTCACCCGGTGTTCCATGTATCTATGCTCCGGAAGTATGTCGGAGATCCGTCACATGTATTAGACTTCAGCACAATACAGCTGGATGAGAACTTGACCTATGATGTGGAGCCGGTAGCCATTTTGGGTCGACAGGTTCGTAAGTTGAGATCCAAAGATATAGCTTCGGTGAAAGTGCGGTGGAGAGGTCGTCCCGTGGAGGATGAAACTTGGGAGACCGAACAGGAAATGCGGAGCAGATATCCACACTTATTTGATGCTCCAGGTATGTTTCTTAACCCGCTCGCGGGCGAGCGTTTGTTTAAGTTGGGGAGAATGTAACGACCCGGCCCGTCGTTACGGGAATTACCACCCCGTTACCTTGCATTTACATATCTTATGCTTTTATATCAGTATTAGAGTATATCGGGTGAGTTAGGAGTGATTCGGGTTGAAAATGAAACAAATATCATGTTTGAAGAAAGCTTGAATATGAGAAGTTAACCAAGAGTTGACTATTGAGTTAG
>JASVEL010005279.1:0-291852 GCA_032618575.1 Nicotiana noctiflora
CTAAGTTTCTCGGTGGAGGATTGGGAATTTTAGGCTCAATAAGACTCAGCATCCCCAGTTGTCTTAATCGGTGAAGAGGTTGGTATATGACTAGCCTAGAGGAGTGAATGTTTTCTTTCTTTGAGCCTGTTTTTTTTGGCTTCAGGGTCGGGACGGAAACTAGTTCTGTTGGGATTTCTGTAGGTTTTTGGTGGCGGGTATGTATTTTGGGCATGGTAGACATTCTGAGGTGCTGGGGTTCACCATGAAGGAGGAGGTGGTGGGTAAGATTGGGCGTGATAGATAGAAAACTGAGGACCAGTCGGAGGGTAATAATGTTGAGGTGGGCTATACGATGTTGGTGGGTAAGGTTGGTATGGGCGAGGCTGATGGTAATATGGGTTGGGGCCCCGGGACCAAGACATTCCCTCTATAACTGCCACTTCTTCTTTCTTTTTCTTCCCAATTACTCCTCCTGTCCCCGTCTGAATTGCTTGATTTGTAGCCTTGATGGCTGAATAACTCGTGATTTTATTTGTTTTCAATCCATCTTCAACAAAGCTGCCCATCTTTACCACCTCATTGAATGTCTTTCCGATTGCAGACACCAGATGCCCGTAGTATGTCGGCTCCAAAGCTTGTAAGAAATAATCTACCATTTATCATTCTTTCATTGGTGGATCCACACGAGCCGCCTGCCCTCTCCTCCTGAAACCATAGTCCCAAAAACTCTCTTCGGGCTTCTTTTCCATTTTGGTGAATGACAACCTATCCGGGATGATTTCCAGATTATATTGAAAATGGTTCGCAAATGATTAAGCCAAATCATCCCAAATGAACCATCGGGTATGATCTTGACGGGTGTACCATTCAAATGCTGAGCCGCTGAGACTTTGGCTGAAATAAGCCATGAGTAGTTCATATTTTCCCCCATCTCCATGCATTTTGCTGCAATATCCCTTAGATGTGCTACTGGATTACCATGACCATCATACATGTCAAATTTCGGCAATTTAAACCCCCTTGCCAGTTGTACTTTGGGGAACAAACACAAGTCCTTGTATGCCACACTAACTTGATCCCCTAAACCCTGCATATTGCGAAATGATTGCTCAAAACTCTTCATTTTCCTTGCCATTTCCTCATGTTCAGGATTTCTAACGGGTTTCTCTTCTTTCGTCATATCGATAAGAGGGGTATTAGAATCATGTTGTCTGAAGGTGGGTTCCGGAGGGTAGTAAGGGTTATCTTAGATATGAAACACAGGCTCACTAGAGGATTTATGCAAGGTGGCTGGTGGTAGTGCCACATATACTGGAGCAGCCTGTGGTGGCGGTGGTGGAGCTTGTTTAGGAATTGAGGGTGGTATTTGTGATGTAGTGGCATAATAGGGTGGGTATGTAGAGTATGTAGAAGATGAGTTCATTGTGGGTGGATCTTGGTTTGGGACTGGTGGAGGGATATATGTGGGATTGGCTGGGTAGGTAGGTAAGGGTTGTCCCCTTGACCAAGCCTCATACATTTCAGACATCTGCTGTTTAAGCTTATACATTTCTTCCTTCATGCTATTCACATCTACTACTTCCTCCTCTTGTACGGGGTCCATGATTGTCGGCTCAATTTCTTGAGTAATTGCTTTCGTCATGCTTTTAGAACGAGTGTTGTAGTTATGATGTGCCAGAATGCCAGTTGCTAACTGCTTTATCTGATACTCATCAACGACAAAACTTGTTAGTAGTTAGGTCATAATAGATGAACATCATAGGTTTCAAAAACATAAATTTTGCCCGGCAATATGCGTCATCCTGGAATTGTTGTCTTTCTTTTGAACCGTCAATTTTCTTTCCCCTTTTTTTTCTTTGCGGCTTTTCCTTTTCTTTCCTTTTTTTCTTCGTTTTCATTGTTTCCTCTCTCTTTTTGTTTTTTGATCCTATATGTTTGCCTATCGCACAAGCATTTGCAATGTAAGGAAAATAACAATAACTTTTGGATTTTCAATTACATTGATACTCAATCATTGATTACAAAAGATGATATTGTACTACAACCTTCAAAATGCGGAAATAAAAGAAATACAGAAAAATGCATGTCCTAAGAATACATTAAAGCTCCTAGTGCCCACGAGACATCGTTCGGACTTACCGCGGGCCTATATGGTAATCCCCTTTGGAGTTTATCCAAATCTATCATTACTTGTTTTACAAAGATCATTGCAGCTGCGACAAATGTGGACTGGGTCATATCCTTGCACAGCTGGCATTTCCGTGTAATATAGTGAGCAATGTTGACAATTCTTTCCCTGATAATTCCCTTCCCTTGAAGCAACCTCCCGATCTGTTCGGCACGAGCATCCAAGGTCTGCTGGCTCTTCTTTTGAAGTCGTTGTAGTTCCATTTCTTAACGATCCATGGCCATGTAGCAGTGCTCTCTTTCCATGTCAATATCTTTTGCTTGTTTGCTATTTTTGACCTCGGCCATGACAATTTTTCTCCTTAGCCGAGCAACTTCGACATTATGTTCATCTTTTAACTCTTGAATCATCCGAGCCCTTTCTTCAGCATTCCTGTCCAATTATTTCCGAACCCCAATTAATTCCCTCTCGGCTTTATCCAGATCAAAGCTGTAGTCATTCACCTTTCGCCGCAAATTATCAATTAGTTTTTCATCCTGGGCATGTCGAACTGGGGTTTCGGTTGCTGCTCTCATTTTCAAAATCTAGGCTCTCAATGTTTCATTTTCCTTAATCAGTTGCTTCTTTTCACCCTCATCGGCCGCTGCTTGTAAGTTGCTTTCGAATTTGACGTCCTGAACTTGCTTTTCTAACATACTGATTTTGGCTCGGTATTCATTCTCGTTGGCCAACCAATCCCATTGCTCCTTTGATATCTCGGAAAATTCTTGAATGTGAGGTCTCTTTGTCGGTCTTTCATGCTCAAAATCTCTTCGGTACCATGTGGAATACCCAGGTGACACTTTACCTCTAGCCTGATCCCTTACACAAGTGTCCACTTTCAAACATTGGCATTCATTCCATATTTGTCAAACTTTTGCCTCAGGAAATTGCCCATCGGGACTAATCTCTATTGCTTGAAGGCTAAGATCCCCATGTTTTGGCACGATTTGATATCTTTGGAGTTGCCGTAATACTCGATACGGCGCATAAGGTTGGATACTTTTGAGTCCCATTAAAAGAAAGTATGATCCTTCTGCTCGCATGTATATGACTTCATTGATGGGAACCATCCAAATGCCCATTCTATCTCACTAGCAGTAAGTGATCGGAAGTATGTAATCTAACCTTTAGACCCCTCCGACAACTTAGACTCTTTTGTCCTCATATAGAATTCTTCGATACAAGTCTTTTCAGATGATCCATAACTCAAAAACTGAGGGTGATGACATAAATGCTCGATCATCCACATCGGGAGCTGACTTCAGTCCAGGGACTTACGAGGTAGCCTAGATGAGTTCGCAGGCCGAAGTCCCTTTCCATATTTTCAGTTTGTTTTCATTATATCGAGACAGACATTATGTATTTTCTATTCAGACTTGTTTGTAGAACTCTTTAGTGGTTCGTGAGATAGCGACTCCAGTCTTGGGTTTTTCGGTTATTTATATTATGAAAAGACTCCCGCTTCTATTTAAAGACTCGTTATTTTATTATTGTTGTGTTGTTATCCGGAAATGTTTTAAATGATTGGCTTGTCTAGCTCCGACAGTAGGCGTCATCACGACTCCCAATGATGACAAATCCGGGTCGTGACATTTACGGTTAAAAGAAACCATTAAATAGATTTTAGGGAGATATAATAATGCAAATAAAAGTGGGGAAAAGAATGAACAAGCTGAAGTAAGTCAAGTTGAATTAACTTTTGAATTTGCATAAAGCTAAAATATAGATATCAATAACCTAAAACTAAGTACATCGCAAGGTACGAAAAACGAAAATAGAAAGCAAACTAGATAGGAGTAATAGAAAACTAAATAAACATATATAATTGAGTACATATTTTAATGTGTAATAAAAATAAAGTTGTTAAAAGGATATTTTAAAGTTAAACATTAATTGATACTCCATAATTTACTGGTAGGAAATACCAGTCTTTTTAATCCAGTTATCTTGGTCAATAAAATGAGCAGGAGCATATTTCTCAGCTTCTTGTGGTGAAATGTTTCTTTTATAACCACCCCATTTAACTCTTTTATCAATATTTGCTCCTGCTCCTCTATTCTGATACTCTGCATAAAACAAAGTATTAAGTGCAAAATTTCCATTCCATGGAGCCCAGCCTTCAGGATCAATAAACGCGTCGATATAGGAGTGCATAATAATAGTTCTTGAATATTCTTTCCATGGACGTCCAAGATAGGCTTTAATTGGTGGCTGCGTGCTAGTAAAAGCTGGCTCAGCTCTGATATCGCAGTTTTGTAATACGATTGCACCAACTCCGCGATGATCTTTTCTTCCTTGAGCAGTGACCATACAAGCTTGATTGTCACCTGGTTTTCTCACAATCATTTTGCAGTTCTGGAACACTGCCGATGCATCACCAAAGATGAAGTCAATGGTGCCTGTTATAGTACAGTCCTTGTAGAATTGTCTGTAGGAATGTGTGTAGAGTGTGTCTTGGTATCCATCTATGTTACAGTTGTAGAAAACTGTTTTGTCAGCTGACACTCGGAGCGCAACTGCTTGGTGCTTCTTTGCTCCTGCTGTATTCTCAAATCCTATATCCCTCGCTACGAATCCATCTCCATTCACCGCTGCACAAACGTTGTAACAAGACTAACTTTTATACACACACACTCACTCTTTAATTAATATATTATGACCAAGTGGTTAACTCTTTGTAATAAAGTCTAATTCGTACAAAACATAAACTCATATATTGAAGAGAATGACTTACCAACTGTGGCAGTGTGATAAGTGCCAGTGCCATCAGCATAATTCTTATTGCCAGTAATCTTGGTCTTGGTTGGGCCTTCACCAATAAAGACAACATTTATCATACTCCTAGGAATATCAACCATTTCCTTATATTCACCAGCCTTGATTAAGATAACATAGGTCTGGTTATTCTTAGGGGGCACAGCTTTAAGTGCTTCTTTGATAGTCTTATATTGTCCACTTCCATCTTGAGCAACCACAGCATTAGGCTTTGCACCAGAAACTTGAAGAAGGCGACGAGAACCGGCCTCAACAAATGCTGATGTGTAGTCAGAATCTGTTGTCAATAATCGTCGACTAATACCAGGGATATGCAAATTTGTAAGCATTTCACCAAAACTAGAAACCATAGCAAGACCATTACTAGTAAGTTCCCCTGCAGTTTTTAGTAATTTTTTCATTTTCTCACCAGTTTCACCAGTTGTGTTTTCAAAAGCATCTAAACAAGTTTCTTGATAAGTAATTGAAGCACTAATCCATGTCTTTAAATCATCAGTATAATCCTTAATCTTGTTGATATCAAAGGTACCAACTTTATCAAATGACCTTCTTAAATCATCAATAGAGACATTAAGAAGAGTTTCACAAGTTTGTAAAGCATCTTTGGTTCTTGGATCTTTAGCAGCTTCTTGAATCAAGCTAGTATTTTTCATCGCATTTCTAATATCAGTAATAGTTGATTCAAATGCCACTTTTATAAGTTCTTTTGGATCACTTGTGTTCTTGGCTGATGCAAGACTTTTTTCACAAGCTTCTTTATAATCAGTAGGTTGACACATTGCTTCTACAGATTTTGTTGACGTTGAAATTTCGCTATCATTATTAGATGATGAATCACTGCTATTTCTTTTGGTAATGGTAACAGCTGCTGCTACCACACAAGCCACAACAAGAATTGAGGCTAAGCCAGCAATGGCTATTTTGTTAGCCATAATTTTATAATTTTCTTCTTTTTTTGTTTTGTTCTATTGATAGCAGAGCTTTTGGGGGGTGTTTTCTTATTAGAGAGGGTACATGCCCCTTGGCTCTGAAAGATATATTTGTTCAAAATGGATAACCTATTTATAGTGTAATGGAACAAAGTGAAAAAACGAAATTATTGTTGGTTTCTGTTGAGGATGTGAGGATGTGAAATGGTCTTAAGGAAAGACGAGGCTGTTAATTAGTGTTCATTTTTAACTTTAGTTTTCCTACAATTAAGGTTTGGTAAATGGGATTTTACTGGTCAATTCTATTCCTGTTTGTTTCTAACTTGTGCATTATATAGATTTACCCTTTGAATATCACATTTTACAATTAATCTATAAATTATCAGCAAATAAAACTTTAGAAGAGTATATCAGCAAATTATCATCTTTTACTCGTTAACATTCACGTTCACGTTATTGATACAAGTATTAAGGCGTACAAAGATAGATAATGCATTAATCAAATAAATAAAGTGATAAATAAAACGTTTCAATGCTAACTTTCCCCTTTGAAAACAATTAGTATTGACAACCGCGCGTAAGTGCAGACACTAAATCATGTTAAATATTTAAGTTATTTGGATTATATGTAAAGAATTTTAAAATTTACACTTTCTCAGAAACATAGATAAACTACATGAAAAAAATTAACCATTTAATTTACCGTAACCATGAAATAATATAAATGGGTCTAAAAATACGTGATCTGTTCCCAAGCTAGTTGTTAAAGCAGTTAATGCTAAGAACATGAAATATACTGATGGAAAAGTGAGTTAAAACGAGGCAGTAACCAAACCAAAGGGGTCTGTTGCTCGGAGGCAAAGCCAGTCGACGGAGACCTCGGGGCCGAGGTTCGAGCCGAGCTCGAGCTACTGAAGGCAATCAGGAATGGGATAACATGCGGAGATATGATTAAGCAAAGACCTATGTTATCAATATTGAGCAAAGTAGTGAAGAACAAATAAGAAAACGATAAATGCTAAGGCGGCCTTGGGCCAGTGAGAATGAACAACTTAGAAGAAAAGAGAGAGAGAGAGAGAGAAATATAATAGTAGCACTTTGGAGAAATTGAGCAACATCAGTCCCCTACAAAATGGTATAGGTTCCCCTTATATAGGCAAGAGAACGGTATGGTACAGAGTGAATTAAATGTAAAGATACGGGGATGGGACGGCTAGACAAGACACTAGAGACAATTGATTCTAGCTGCTTGCCTCGGGAGTCCCCCATCTTTGTAACCTTTGCTGAGCCGCAGACAGATCCTTTAATCTCGCAGCCACTACAGGGTCGCGGATGATCCTCGAGATAGATAGCCCGATAACGATCCCACAAGCTCGAGGTGTTGTCGTACCATTCTGAATATACCTTAATGGCGGGAAATGGATTCCCCCGATTTTACTACACACAGATAGTGTGCGCGCTTTCTAGAATGAAGTGATAGGAAACGATATTAAATCGTCATCTCATGGCCATTAACACTATGACGTCATCCGTCTGAGAGAATTAAATGCCATATCCTAGGGAACCGTACCGGGTTGCCGTCAAATGCGGTAATCAAGAAACCCACAAACTCCCGTACGTTCAGGATCATAAATCAAAATTTTTGCTATTTGATACCTTTACATCTTTCCCTATCTTTATGGAAAGGTTTTACCATTTTTTTATGGCTAGGGCTACTAGGACGGTCCCTCAATGGAATGACACTGCGTAGTCATCCCGATTGCCTGAGGGGGAAAACAAATCGGTTCCTACTTTAGATCAATGGACCTCTCCTGATATTGACACGTTGAATGATTTTGATATTGAGACTCCTTCGTCTACATCGGGTCGATGTGAGCACATATCTTGATATGTTAGCGTCGTGACCGATGTTGACAAAGTGAGGGAGGACTGCCAATGGAGAGGCAATGAAGGTAGAAATCCCTGACCCCAACGGCAACATTACCGGCTTCAAGGATGGCTTTCTTTACATATATACTTACCCATTCACCCTGGGTCCTGATAAATTTGTCGAATCTCCTCCTTTGGAAATAGATCTGATTATCCTTGACTTATGCACTCAATATCGGGTGACCTTCGGCTAGATCTACCCATCCTTTTGGAGGATCGTGTTGATGCTCAGGTATTTTTCCGAAGGGGTTACAGGCGAGGTTTTTACCCGTAGCAATTTGAACAGATCGCCCTCGACTGTATCGAGGCTTAATCAAGCTTCGACATCGGTCCAAAAAATCTTTTTTTTCATAAGTGTTGATGATGGGAAGGACCAGGGATAGATGAGTAGATTTATTCGAGTGAGGACCTCGGATATCATCCCAGCCCGGAGAATGCGCTTTCCTGGGCGATGGAACAATCGACGTAAGTGAATTTCCCTTTAGTCGCTTCTCAACTATTGTTTTGTTTGTCACAATAACCCGTTTGTGCCCTCTCCAGTAGCTGCTTGGCATCCCGAGGTGGTCCCAAATTTGGCGGGATAGATCAAACGTTTGAATGAAATGTTCCTGTATCGTCTGTAGTCCTAGACCATCATATCTAAAGAGCATTGGGTGGATAAGAATCACGGTGACGTTTCTTTACCGCTCGTACTCCATATTTCGTGTTCTCTTTCGAGCTCTAAGTAATGGTGTATCACATTTATTGTGTTGGTGTATACCTTGGAGAGTGCATATGAGGCCACCCCCCTCCCCCCTCCCCGCCTGATGGTAAAGCGGAAGCCTTGGGGCCTGATATGAACAAGAAAAGGAAAGACAGGGCGGCCACTGCTCGTCCTGATGAAACTGCTACACTAACCTCCGGGTTGAACCCTGATGTTGAGGGGCAGGACGATGATGGAAGTCCATTGAAGAGGAGAACGAGGTCCAATGAGAGAGATTTACTGGCTCCCCAGTTGGACGTTGCTGAGTCTGGGATGGCTAGGTCTGACAAGGCTAAGGAGCCAGAAGTCCTCGAAGGGGATGTCGATGTAGCTTCGAATCGTGCAGCCAGATGCAATGTAGCTTCTGCTAGCAGGACCATCGGTCTTGATGAATCAAGGTTCGGGGCCTTCCAAGAATATGGGTCGCTATTCGAATAAATTAGTGACCTAAATGATCTTATTCAGAACTTTCGAGTCTCATTAGGAGAGCTGAAGGATGCCGAAATGATGATCAGCGCCACGGTTGGTACTCCTTTTAGGGGGGGCTTTATTGCCAACATTCTTGATGGCATGATCAACAGAGCTGATCTCGATGTCTCTGGCACCCTCAAAGCAGCGTAGAAGTCCCTGCAGCAGGTGATGGTTTTTCCTTGCGTGTTTCTTTTTTGTCTCGTGCATTATTCGTCATCTTTCTTAGCTTTCTTGTTGTGCTGCGATGTATGGTCATGCCATCTTCCGGCTTCGTGGGAAACTTTCCTGCAATGAGAAGGAGCGTAATCTCATTGCCTCAAATTGCAAGATTCGGAGGCTCGTAGCCCGGGGCAATAAAGAGTTGAGGGGCATTTGGGCCTCTTTGGAGGCGGTGGTTTGGGAGAAGGCCGCTCTAACTGCTCAGGTATTTTGTCTCACTCATACCTGATCTTTTACTCTGTATCCATACATGTTTTGTACTCACATATTCATCATCGTGCCTCTCACTGTAGGTCGAGAAGAGCAGCTCGCAGATCAATAAATTGGAAGTGGAGGTCTCAGGGCTGAAGGAACGGAGCGAGACTATGACCGGGGAATTGACGATATCCCGGGGCCTTCTCTCGGACACTCGCAGGGAGATTGGTGCTTTGGTTGTGGATAAGTTTGAGTCCAAATGAGATGTTGCTGCTAATAAGGAGGATTCAGCCATAGTGCATGCAATGGTTCGGGATATATCCCTGGCGGCTGAGTAGAAGCTGGTCCGAGCTGTCAAACATGTCAAAGGGAAGGTGAAGAGGGAGGTCCTGGAAGAACTGAAGGCCAGAGGCTTCAAGCTATCTGCCGACTTGGAGGAGGGTCACATGATACAGGGAAGGCTAGCGCTCTTGATTTCCCCCAATGGGGATGAAAATGATTGTGGCGAGGAGTAGTCTCCGAGCCTTTTTTTATATGCCTTCTTTTTTTGTTCCATGTGTTCTCCCTCCTAGGAGACGAATAGTGCAAATGTGTTTTTCCCTTTTGTCAACATATGAAAGGAGCTTTTATTATGAAACGAGCATCGAGCATCGGGCCTTTGGAGCCTTTTCATAGCATCGAGCAGAGTCCCTCTATTTCTTTGTTTCAAGAAGTTTTTGCCTGGATCCTCCTCTTCTTCTCCTTATTCTATCATGTCCATGGCCACTACTTCAACATCCGATCCTCGGACGAAGGGGATTCCTTCCTGCGTTCCACCTTTGGTTGGCGCCAGCGGCCCTCTCCCGGGGTCGAGGGAGCGAGGCCCTTAGTGTGCTGCCTCAAAGGAGGTTTCCATACCAGGCACGCCTCCCAATGTTCTAGGCCATCGGGAGCACGTGTCGAGGATTATTTCATCGATGAGAGAGGAGAACTCGAGGCAATCAAGATAGAGTGCGGATGGAAGGAAGGTGTGATTCTACAAGTACCTTCCCCCAAGGAGAGTGTTATGATGTATTTTGAGGGTTTCTTGAGCGTTTATACCCATGTTCTCACACTGGGTTCCCCGGACTTGGTTGTGATTGATTTCTATAAAAGGTATCAAGTAATGATGGTGCAGGTTCATCCCTTTTTCTGGAGGATAGTGCGGGGGATGAGATATTTTGCTGATAAGGCCGGGATAGAGTTTACCCTCAGTCACCTACCGGCCATTACGTTATTGGGGCCTAGTTGCTCTTCATCTTAGGTCCACTCGAGCTTCTACGATCGACGGTGAGGATGATGAGGACCATGGATGGTTGAGTCAGGTTATTTAAGTTCGGACGACCGATATTATCCCTAAAGAATTTGTATCGTTTCTTAAGAAATGGAACTCCGTACGTAAGCACTCTGTTCGAACTATCTTTCTCTTCAAATGAGGTTGGCCCCATAATAATATTTTCCTATCCTTTTTTATAGTAACTCATTGGTTGCCTCGTGAGGTTTCTGATTTAGCCGAATGGTCTCGTTAGTTGGAAGCATACTAGGCTCACGATAGGTGCTGGTGGCGCGATCTCTCAAAAGGGAGATGGGAGGCGAAGAATCATGGTAGGTGCGTGGCGTTTTCCTCCCCCTTTTACTTAGGGTTGACTCCTTTTTGCTGATTCGCTTGATTCCACTGTCATTGGTGCCAGCAGCTCATTCAAGGCGAGGCTGGGTTCCCCGAGGGATGAGGAGTGATTGTTGGCCTAGGAATCAAGGAGCACTGGCAAAAGGAAAGGTGTTCTGTGGTGTGAGAAGTCTTGCAGTGAGGCGCCTTCTTCGCTGCGGTTGAGGGGTTGATGCATCAGTAGATGTTGCCTCGGCACTCGGCAAGGCTCATCAACTTGGCCTTGTGGTGAGTTTTCGGTTGTAGTAGGGATACTCTGGCGTCGTGCTCCTTTCTCTTCCTTTTACTCACCCGACTTTTCTTTTTCAGGCTTTTGATAAGCTCAAAGTCGTGCTGCTTTATTGAAAGGCCCCGTTGTAGGAGGCTCGAGAAAGGGAAAAATCCCTCAAACTTCTTTGTTTGACAAAGGAAAATGAGCTCGTTTCTTTATGATGTGGGTCAGACCAAAGCCGCTTCTAGGAGGCCCTCTTGGAGAAATAGGTATCCCGCATTCTGCGTTGGCTTGTATTCCTTTTTTCGTCTTGTTGTCTTTGACATGATACCGTGTCAGTTGAAGGATAAGGAAGACGAGCTGGAACAACTCCGGGGCGAGGTCAACAAAGCCAAACATGAATTCTCTGAGCTGCAAGCACGTGTTAGTGCCCATTCTGAGGCCAAGGAGAGGGCTCAGGCCCCGATATCCGTTCTTGAGGTGCAAATTCAGGCCACTCGTGCGAATGATTCCGCTTGGGTGAAGATGATCGCGAAACTCTCATTCGAGCTATCAAAGGTGAAAATCGAGGTGGGGAACGTCCGGGTCAAGGTTGTAATGAATAATACTTGGGCGGGGTAAAAAATGGCGGCTCATTCAAGGAGTGCTGATACCACTAAGGCTGAGCTGAAGAAATCCTCGATCGTGCAAACAGTAGCAGGGAGTATGAGAGGTGCAAATCCTGAAGGGAGACCCTCGAGGAGATTCATGCCTTTGATCTTTCGAAGTAGATCGAACAAGCCAAAGGAGAGGAGTTCGATGCCAAGTTCCTGATATTCCATGATGAGGATGATGAAGAGAAGACCGCGGGGCCGTAGCTACCAGAAAAAGGGGGAATGAATATTCCCCACCTTCTTTGTTTTGTATATATAGCTTTCATTATACGACGTAGGCCGAGATTGTGCCCATCATCAATATGTAGTAATAAGAGGGGGAAACCGCGCAACTTGTATCTTCTATATTTCTGCTTGTTGGAGTTTCCACTAGGTCGATTCGATACAAAATTTGCCCTCAGGCTTGCATGCTTTAATTGTCTTCGGGTTCAGTCTCCGAGTCGAGGTCCGATTCGAACTTAATATACCCTCAAATTTTGCATTTGCTCGGGCTGGCAATGACGATTTTTATTCCCTGCCCTTGGGCGTTTGGTTGTTTCAACATCTTTGGGTCCAGTCTTTGAGTCGTGTTGTGACTAAAAATTTAATTGATCCAAAAGTATTATTGGACTGGCGATAGTGGAATTTATGTTGTGCCTTTAGGCATATTGCAATTTTCAGGTCCACTCTCCGAGTCACATTATGATCTGAGCTGTAATAGGCCCCTTAATTACCTTGAGTTTCTGGTCAGCGACAGTGGCACTTATGCCTCTTTGTCGTTGGAACTTTTTAGTTTGTGGCCCATAGGCTTGCATAGTTAACTATTTTGGATCCGGTTTCCGAATCGGGTTACAATTCGAGCTCATTTTAATCCTCAAGTTGTCAGTTTTCAAGCTGGCAACAATGGCTCTTATGTTGTTTGGTCGTAGAGACCTTTCAATATGAGGCCTGTAGGCTTGCTTAGCTGGCGACAATGGCTCTTACGCTGTTTTTACCCATGGGATTTTTTGTAGGCTTTGTTTTTGCTCGTTAAGGTCTTTTCATAGTATTTTTTCCTGACCCATCGTCAGTTCTAGAAGAACCTCAATTTCAAGTCGTAGTCGGTGATGTTTTGAGCACCTCGTAAGGTTCATGGCTCGTAGGTCGAGTAGGTTGATGCTCTTGTGATTTGGAGATGATGTTGTCAGTGATCGGTTTTTGCCTATTGAGGGAAGCCTGTTTTAACTGGTTCTTTTCAAAGTACATTCGGAGTAGTGGCCTGCAATTTTTAGCAACAGTCGGGTGTCCCTGAGTCACGTTATTTTAGCTGTACCATCCGTTTTGATCGTAGTCATATGGGTTTGGCCGTAGCCATTTTTTATCCCTAGTGATAGTTTAGGCATCTACATCGAGTGTATGCCCTTTAGGAATTCTTACAAATGCGACGTATAGCCTAAACTTCAGGATTTTCATTCCTGTTTAGGTCTTACAGTTTGTCATGCATGTTGAGGTCTACAGTTGGTCATGCCTATTGAGGTCTTGCAGTTTGTCAAGCCTATTAAGGTCTTACAGTTTGTAAAATAGATCTGGTTACGCCGAGGCTGCCAACTATGGGTCTTACAGTTTTGGGTTTTCCAGTTGTATGGCGATTAACAACATTCTTCGAGTCATCGAGTTTGTTTAAGCTTGAAGACAACTACTCGTGAGCTCAAAGTTGCCAATAAGCCTGGAGTTCCAACCTTCGGGTTATATGGGGACTGAATCATTTAAGTCTCCGAGTATCTAAGGATGTATTTGGCGGAGAGGCATTCAGTGTGAATATGCCAAAATAACCTTTTTCTAAGTATGGAATGTCGAAAAGATATTCTTTATTGCTTGGAGAAAATATATGTTGTAAATACATATTGTCTCGTTGCCATGAGCTCAGCCCACATGGATGCGGGTCCCGTAGAGGCCTCAGATCTTTGAGTGGAGTTTAGAATTTCTGAATGCTTTGGCTGACAGCCTACATATAGGTCAGTAAAAGGAAAGAAACAACAAAGGAATTGAATAGTTCTTCCCTGTTGTAGGGTGTGTACGCGACGTTTCGAGGTCTGGTATGTTCTTGCCATTTTGAGGAGCCAGACCTAATATAGCATTCCACTACATTCAACAAGGCTTGGCCAAAGATGTGGTTCTACTTATCCTTTGATCCCTTCGAGGGCGGAGGCATTGATGTCGGCGATGGGTCATATTGTGAGGGATTTCCTCTCGTCGCATGTAGCTTCTTGTCGAATGCCTTACTCCCACCTTTGTCGGGGAGTTTCATCCCTTTGGCAGAGCGGGGTCGAAATCGCCTCTAGGTGGTATGGCCATTGTCATTTGAATGAAACATCCGTGTTACACTGGCTCGGTGTTCCAGTCCAAGCTCAGGCGGGCTGTATAGAGGGAGCGACCTCCCTGATTGTTGTGGCGATCGGCGTATGGAATCCATCAAAGATTTTAGGTGTGAGAGTGATTTGGTTCGTTAGTCCGAACTGCCCTATTGGCTTTGGCCTGACACCATCGGTGTAGCTGGTTGAACCACCTGTATTCATGAACATATGCTTTATTAGAAATAGATTAAATGAGGGACAGGGTTATCAATGCGTTAATGCGAGGCCGAGGCAAAGTCTCGGCGTCCCTTTCCTTGGATGCAAGGGTGTCCATTGGGAATATTTCCTAGACCCCCCTTTTCCCGGTGCTGAGTACTTTCGCCCTGCATTTTATGGGTCTTCGAAGGGTGTCGCGGCCCCTTTACTGTCGTGGCAATGGCTTGTCAGCTTCATTTTTCCCGATCTCCTATCTTCCTTGGAGCTGGATTCGAGCCTGACCGCTCAATGATTCTTGGTGGAAGCCTCTATTGAACAACATAGTTGTTGTTTTTTCAAGCTGGTGACTGCGCGCACCATGTGGTTTCCGCGCCGGCCAAAGTTCTCTTGCAGGGGTCTTGGTCGAACAGGCCTGAGCTGCCTATGGTGATCACGATGTTTGGTATAGCAATGTTGAAATCGTACTGGGTCGGGCGGGGTTTCCCTACCAGTTGTGCCTTATTAAATCTAGTTCCATTGGAGGTTCCTCGAGGGTGCTGTCCTCGACTATTTCCCTATTCTTGCGAGGTGGGTTGCATCTCAAGTCGTTCCTTATATCCGCGGCGCACGGATGATACCTCAATCTATTTGGCATCAACTTCTTTGTTGGGAGTCTTCTTAGATATGTCGAACCAGAAGAGTTTCCCCGATGGTTTTCCACGGCCTCGATTTGGGGCTGGTGCCGGGTGTGGGCATCCAACAAGGCATCGGCTAGGTATATGATCAGGCTTTATTTGAAATATCCTGGAGTCATTGGGTATGCTTCGTTTAGCTTCGGGTGAAGGCTTGTGTTTCCCGATAATCCGAAATCGGGAGTGATATCATTCGTCCTATCAGGGAATGGGGTGCGGCTTCCCGCGATATTTCATTTTTTCTTCTTTCAGCCTCAGGTGTATCGGGTCCTCTCGGTACTGCTTTGATGGAACCGGTGCATGTTTCCGCGAAGGAGTACATCGGTATGGTAAACGAGTATGTGAGGTCAGGTGCCAGGCAGTGGCGCTGCATCATGGTTTCTTTCGAGAGAGTTTCTTTGAATTTCTTCAACAAGACGGGATCGAACTCAACATCTTGGAGGATGATGTCTCTGAATGAGCATGCGTAAGTGGTGGTGCGCCCGTAAGGATCTGAGGTCTTGTCACACCTAGGAGGTTTCGGCGTTCCTGATTTCTATAAAGCGAGTTCTGAGACCATATCCTCGGGAGGTGGTTGCTGTAAGAGCTTCCACGAGCGTGATTTGATCCTTTCAAAGAGGTTCCCAAGCATCCTAACTGCGGCAGGGTCGGTTGCCGATCTGTCATTATTTGATCTCTCGGGTACTAGCTCGACGTAAGGAGATGTTCCAGCGCTGCTGCATTTGGAGTCTCCGGGCGAATTTGCAGCCGAGCGATAGCCAACTGTCATGCCTCCAACATTTCCAAAATAACATAAAGATACTTTATGTTCTACCCGGACTGGGCTTCTTTTGGACTTCCTGTTGGTCAACATGTTGTATGATATCATTGGTGTAGGAGGCTTCGTTGACCTGTTGCGCGCCTTGCAAGCCCGCGTTCGCTTGAACCGATCCAGATGCGTTATCGAAGTCTTGCAGTATCGTTCCAGTTGTTGGAGCAGCCATACTATTTTCTCTGTGATTTTCGGGGTAGTGGTTCTCGATTTTTCTTACCGAGTCGGGCATTAACCTAAAATCGAAAGATCTTGGGCAAGAAAAAATGTGAAAGATAACTGCGTTCGTGTGACAAAACTAGCAAAAAAATAATCACTATTCTTTTTAGCCCCATGGTGGGCGCCAAACTATTTATCGTGAAAATGGTAACAACAATTAAATTTGTAAATGGAATTCTAAAAATACGTGATCTATTTTCGAGCTAGTTGTTAAAGCATCTAATGCTAAGAACATAAAATATAATGATGAAAAAGCGAGTTAAAATGAGGCAGTAACCAAACTAAAGAGGTTTGTTGCCCGGATGTAAAGCCAGTCGATGGGGACCTTAGGGCCGAGGTCCGAGCCGAGCTTCAGCTACTGGGGCAATCGAAAATGGGATAACAGGCGGAGATATGATTAAGCAAAGCTCTATGTTACCAATATTGAGCAAAGTAGTGAAGAACAAATAAGAAAATGATAAATGCTAAGGCGGCCTCGGGCCAGTGAGAATGAACAACTTAGAAGAAAAGAGAGAGAGAGAGATATTATTGTACTTGTAGAGAAATGGAGAAACATCAGTCTCGTACAAAATGGTATTGCTTCCCCTTATATTGGCAAGGGAACACGCTATGGTACAAAGTACATTAAATGTAAAGATCCGTGGATGGGACGGCTAGACAAGACACCAGAGCCTATTGATTCTAGCTACTTGCCTCCGGAGTCCCCCATCTTTGTAACTTTGCTGAGCCGCGGATAGATCCCTTAATATCAGAGCCACTGTAGGGGCGCGGATGATGGCTAATGAAGATACTACTCCAGTCTTTCCAGTGGATCCTTCTTATCCCAAAGAATGGAACGAACCAAGTTAACCCGAGATTGGGAACCGGATCACAATCCCATAGCCTCGAGGTGTTGTCGTGACATTCCGAATATACCTCAATGGCGGGAAATGGATTCCCCTGATTTCAGAGCACACACATTTCTTGTATTTTTCTTTTTTCATCAATTCTTGTCGGTGTCATTGGATCCTAAAAATAGTCGGGATGCAAAATAGTAACTCATATTTGTGGCAAGACAATCAAATATCGAGACAATGAATGGCTCTTTGGATAAGACTTAACTCTTTTGCTATTACTTGTACTCTTATTTGGTGTGTTGATATCTCTTTAAAAAAAATTCCTTAAAATTTGAGTTTCTAAAATATTATTTTTCAATGATAATTATTTTTATAATAATGTAATTGAAAATATTATTCTTAATTCAAAACTCATTTTAGTTGGCTATTTAAAAATATAAAAAATTCTTTAGCTAGTGAATTTTGTTTACTCCACTGATATTTGACATTAACCATGCTAAATATCCGAGTTATTTGAATTATATGTAAATAACCTTAACATTTAAACCTTCGAACTAATTATAGATAATCGTCGGATATTAATTAAGAAACACTACATGAAAAAAGACTAACATTTTCTTAAATCTCGTAGTGATAATTTTATTTTTGCACTATTCTCATAGGTATCATTGAAACCTAAAAATAGCCAAAAAGTGAAATAATAACTCATATTTATGGCAAAGCACAAAGGTTGATACGATATAAACGATTCTTTGGTTACGACGCCACTCTTATACTACGACTTGAACTCTTATTTGGTATGATTTTATCTTTCAAAAAATATTTCTATTTTGAAATTTTAATTTCTAAAACTTATATATTTAATAATGATTATATTTCTAGTGATGCAAGTGAAGATATTATTCTTAATTTAAAATTCACTTTAACCTGTTATTTAAAAATTTAGATGATTCTTTGGCCAAATTTATTTCAGTGTGACTTCACTTTAAGTGTATCGATATCTCTAGCCCCGTATCTGAATTTTTAGTATCCTATATATACAAAAAAATTGTTCTTTCGATCATTAGATATTAAATTAGTTGATTATTATTATAAAACATTGTATATACAACAACTACTACTCAGTATAGTCCCACATAGTGAGGTCTGGAATATAAAATATTGCATATATTGTCTTAAAATTGTTAAGCAATTTACTTTTCGATACCATACTTGGCTTAACCGCAATACAAACTACTCAAATTGCATTCAAATTCAAATTCAAATATCATATCAGTTTGCTAGTAATAGTGATTTATTTTTAAAACAACACATAATGTAAATTAAAAGATATATTCTAAGATATCCTTATCTATAATATGTATTTGAGTTGAAAATACTATTTAAAATTGATGAGATTAACTTTCAAATTTTTATACTCAACAAAGATAAAACATAATAAGAAATTTGTTGTCATCTTTTATTTCTCATTTTTTTCAAAATTTATTTTCTTTTATCTTATATTTATGTCATTATTTTTTTTTTGTTACAAAAAATTAATTTAGTTCACTATAAAAGAATGATTTTCAATAAAAATTGTCTACATATGAACTTTAATTACATTTTTAGTCTTTGGTTGAAATTATATCATTTTTCTTTTTGGTTTTATCTAATCAGCCTAAATAGGTGCTCACCCGACCACTTAAATTTAAAAATTTATATGATGCGTAATTTATATGTAATTCATTTATAATATGTGTATAATCGTGTGTTGTCAGTACATTGTCTATTTATATTAGCAATAAAAAGCAAACAATAAATATGGTCGGATATTATGTAAATATTCCATAAGCTTTCGATTTTTTGAGTTTATTCATGATATAAATTCTATTATAATAATTTTAAAACTCTCCACTAATTTCAAAAATATCTTAATCTTTTTATTATCTTTGATTTAAAAAAAAGAGTAAAGATTTTTTAAAAATAATTTGTTTACATATAAAAAAAATAACGTCATGCCAATTTTTCTTTATATATATTCTTTGTTACACTTAAAAGTCGCTATAGAAACTATCAATTAGAAACCAATTCTCTCTTGTTGAGTTTGAAAAAAAAAAATGTTTCTCATAATCTAATGATTCAAAACTAATTCTTCAATGAAAAAAATATTATACCCTTGCAATATTGGTTTGACTATAGCCAAAGGGTTTCTATTTATATCTTTCAATTCCTTGAATGTGCTAAATTGAAATTAATGATCGCAATTATATAGCCAAAGTTTTATTATTTGTTTGATTCTCATTTATGCAAATTGATTCCCTTTTTAGTAACAAAATGAACCAGTGATCTACCCGAACAAAAAAAAAAGTTTCAAACAAATATTCTTCAAGAAGAAAAAAGAAACGGTTTTTTTTTTATATTGACTGATTTTTTGATGTTTCTTTCTCCAGCATGTATGTTTACTTTATTATATATGTAAGTAAATTTTTATTTGATTTTGTAAACTCATTTTTTGTTATTTATATAAACATAGACATGTACCCTATATATTATATTTATTTTAAAATAATTTCGTTTTATTCAAAAGCTACAGAACTATATTTATAGGATTTTAAATGTGAAGAGTTTTATAGTTATATGGGGTAGTTTTTTTTTTTTTTTGTTTTTTTGGACTAGAGGTGAAGTAGTATTTAAATAATAAAAGAAAAAAATAAAAGTTCCTAACATGATTGCATATGATCATTTACCGAATTAAGTATGAGAACATGATAAAAAAAGATAAGTTTTATTTTTTATTTAAATTCGAATTTTACGACTTTATCTATAGACAGACAGCCACACACACACACACACACACGTATGTGTGTGTGTGTATATATATATATATATATATATATATATATATATATATATATATATATATATATATATATATATATATATATATATATTTCATTTTAGTGACCTTTAGAATGATTATACCACCCTTAATTAACACTACAAAATCCAATCTCATCTACATAGATGTTCTTATCCACGAGATGAGGAGGTTCTCTTTTACTGTTAAAGACGTCCTCAACTCTTTTTTATTTACTCCTTTCTGTATCGAGGCTAATAATGGATAAAATCCACGTAAAATAAAAAAAGGGGGGACGTGTAAATTGGATTTTTGACTCGCAATAGAGCTAGGGTCCTGATAAAGCAACTAATAATCCTATATATCCACCTCCAGATACAATATCTTGAATACCTACGATAGTGACCACACTTGCTGACATGAGATGTTTGGACATAAAATTGAGTCCTTGTGAAGGGGCAAAGCAGGTTCTCTTATTTTATGTATCATGAAAAGAAAACTGGAAAAATAGAGAATAGAGAAAAGTAAGGAATGCTCAAAATTAACACTAGTTTTGTTCCAATAATGCAATCTACTACAACTTCAAGAATTTCAAACAGAGCAAAGTGAGGTAAGCTCATGTAAATACCAAGACGTTGCAACTCAGAATTTTCAAAGAACTTGGAGATCATGCATAATCAGTTGGTAAGATTTAGGTAGCTGCCACAAACAGACACCATTATTGACCAATACATATAATATAATCCAAGCACCCTATTGCCTATACTCATTTTCACCGTGATTATTTTACTTTATGATCTATAGACTTCTGATTCATGCTCTCTGCCCGCTTTTTCCAATAATTTGGATTTATCAATTATTCTCTTCTTGTTGTGGGTAGAGGTTGAGGTTATCTACAAACAAACTGTTTGGATCATCCAGCGGTATAGAAAAGGATTTATATCATTATAGTCTGGCTCTTTGTAGTTCCATCTTTGCAATTGTCCCCAAGTGTACTTCATCAGGACCATCTGCGATTCTTAACGTCCTAGCTGTAGCCCACAGATGAGCAAGAACAGTGTCACCTGATAAACCAGCAGCTCCATGCACTTGCATTGCTGTGTCAAGCACCTTCAATGCCATATCCGGAGCAGCAACCTATAAACCATATAGTCATGGTAAAATATTTTCAGAACGAGACATAACGCTAATCATAAATCACTGTCACAATGCTCTTACTAACCTTTGCCATTGCAATTGTACCACGGGCCTTTTTGTTTCCAAGTCGATCAAGCTGGTCAGCAGCTTCCAGAACCAGTAATCTGGTTTTCTCCAGATCAATTCGACACTGTAAAGCCATTGTCATTTATTGAGACAAAATTATTCTAGCAAATCAGTTTCTGTTAGGGGGGACTATTTAAATGCAAAAAACTTACCCGAGCAACATCAGAAAGGAATGAGCCTTGTTGAGCAATTAATTTTCCAAAAACTTTTCTTTGAAGGGCCCTTTGAACCATCATCTGCATGCCTCGATCTGCTGCACCTATTAGTCTCATGCAATGATGCAACCTTCCAGGTCCCAACCTACCCTACAAGAATAAGAATACAGCAACAACCAAGTTTCAGATGCTATTTGACATGCTGCAGATATCTTCCCTCACCAGAGTGAGCAGTTTACCATTCCATAAGCCTCAGTGTTGAATTGTAAGATGATGACCCCTTGAAAGATGTACCAACTTAAACAAGTGAGCAGGACTCTCTCCCTCCCTCCCTCCCCCTCCCCTCCCTGTTTGACAAAAGAAGATTCCTCTCTTTCTGTAACGACCCAGTTACTCGTTACGAGAGTTATAGCCCGTTTCCCTCATTTGTGTCTTTTTATGCATTGTTCAGCTGTGTTGAATTGTATCAAGTTGGTAGGTTTGGGTTTGGAGTAATTTTGGAGTGAAATGATCACTTGGTCTCTTAGATAGAAAGCTAAGTTAGAAAAGTCAACTGAAAGTTGACTTATGAGTAAACGAATTTGGATTTGGATTTTTATGCTTCGATTAGCTTCATTGGGTGATTTTAGACTTAGGAGTGTGTCCGGAATGTTGGAGGCCCGTGGAAGAATTAGGTTTGAATTGGCAAAAGATGGAAGTTTAGAAGTTCTTAGGCTTGAATTCGAGGTTGATTTGGTGTTTTGGTGTTGTTTTAGATGTTTCGGAGGTTTGACTAAGTTCGGGTTGTGATATATGACTTGTTGGAGTTACTGTTTGAGGTCCCGAGGGCCTCGGGTGGGTTTCAGATAAGTTTGGCCGTTTGGGTTGTGTTGCGCTCGTTTTTCTTATGTTCCGTTTTTTCAAGCAAAAATGATGTCATATTGAACAAATGAGCTCCAATTTCTTTTTTGATTGAAGAATTAGATTTGTATCGTAACTACGGATCCGTACCAAAACGAATCGTCGTATCAGGACATTGTACGAGGATTTTATGGTCATTTTACTAAGAATTAAGTTGCTAGAATTTTCAAACTAATTACGAAATTGCCCCTATCAGCTTATTTAAAAATGAGCACTATTTGCAAATATTGAAACCAACACATCTCATTCATTGTAAGATCAAATTGAGTGATTCGAAAGCCTAACTTGACTAGAATTTCACAAGGAATCCACTGGAGGCATAAAAAAGTGAGTTTTGGGATTGTTTGACACGAGAAACGAGGTAGAATAGCTGGCAAAAAATATATAAAACTAAGGTTTGTTCATTCGGTCATATTTTGAGTTGGGGGCTCGGATTTGGCAGATTTTGGAGGCGATTTTCACCATATGAATTGGGATAAATGTTCTTTATTCGGTTTTGGTTATATTTCATGAATCCATTGTCATTTTTGGGATTTGATTAATAATTTCAAAGTGAAATTGAGGGAGCTAGGGTTTGAGTTTTGGAGAGTTCTAAGTGAGGATTTAAGGGACCAAACAGAGTCCGATTTTGATAAATTTTATATGGTTAAACTCGGGAGAGAATGAGGGTTTTGATTATGCCATTATTGACTGATTCCATGACGTGGGCCCGATGGCCGAGTTTTGGCTGATTTCGGATTTTCGGTATATTTTGTAGTTTTTATTGTGAAATTCGATTCTTTTAGCATATGTTGATGGTATTAATCTGATTATGGTTAGATTCAGAGGTTTTGGAGACCAAGACTAGGGCATGCACCCCGGAGTAGGATTTTACGTTTTTGAAGTAAGTAACAGTTTTAACTCTGTCCTTGAGGGTATAAACCCGGAGAATTTGATATCATGCCATTGTTTGGAGGTGATACCCACGCTAGGTGACGGGTGTGTGGGTGTATACCTCGAGGGATTGATACTTGGTCCGTCATGTGGGACCTCATAGCCATTATCTGTGTTTACGTAGTTACTTGTTGTTGAACTTGTCTGCCATCATGTTAGAGATCATGTTTAGGCTTCATTCATGCTCACGTTGTTTGTACTCGGTCATAAAAATTATTGTACATGTTTACCTCAATCTCTATTATTTTGCTGATATGTTGTGATATTTGACGTGGGTTGCGTCCCCTTATTTGTGGTGCATTGAGAGGTTGGAAAGGCACGTGACCAAGCGAGGCCGAGAGCCTGGTTGTGACGATATTAATACCATAGCGTGTGAGTTGTACGCATAGCACGTGAGTTGACCATGCAGGTCCAGGTATTGATACCATAGCGCGTGAGTTGTCCGCGTAGCACGTGAGTTGACCGTGCGGATCCAGGTATTTGATATGATGGCACGTGAGTTGTCCGTGTTTAGCGCTTGGGCTTTGGGAGCCCCTCCGGAGTCTGTACATACCCCTAGTGATCGCAGTGTATTGAGTGTTGAGTGCGAGTGATGAGTGATGGAGTGACATTGCGGTGAGGCTTTATTTATTTGTGTTGTTGCATTTATCTGTTAAATTTCTTTGTGGCATTTACTGAGTTATGGAATTTACCTGTTTATTCCTATTGTTTTTAAATCGTGAAAAATATTTAATTGGACTGTTTTACTTAGCTTACCACTACTGCTCAGCTCCTTGGTTATTTATGTTATTACTTAGTTGGTTTGAACTCATACTACACCCTGCACTTTATGTGCAAATCCATGTGAGTTAGAGCGCGGCGATCATTGAGTCCAGGCCGGCCATCTGTGGAGATGCAAAGTAACTGCTAGTGTCCGCAGGACCTTGTTACTCCTTTTGTCATTTCTTCGTTTGGACAGTTAGACAGTTTATATAGTTCATAGTTTTAGACGCTCATGACTTAGTGACACCCCGATGTTTGGGGCTCGTTTTCATATTTTATATTATTTATATTTAGAGTTGGTTTAATTTATCGGAAATTAAATGATAGAAAATATTTTTATTAAATTCTTATAATCGATTTAGTAGTAATATTTTGGGAAATAGGCTTGCCCTGTAACACGATAGGCGCCTTCACAACATGATTAGATTTTGGGTCATGACACTTTTTTCCCCCCCCCAACCCGTACATTTATTATTTTGAATAAGGGTGACATCCTAATATCAAAGCATATAAACGCAAGGAGATTAAATTACTTTCCTGGGATGTATCAAATTCAAGGAGAATGCCAAAGCGTAATGATTGTTTGAATAAAAGAGATTTAGGAACTTCTGATGATTATAAGGCATAAAAAAATATTAGCTCATTAAATATCATAAGATATGTTAACGTCAACTCTTACCTGTGCAATCTCGAAACCACGCCCCTCACCAAGCAGGATATTATTGGCTGGAACGCATACATTCTCAAATAATATTTCTGCATGACCATGAGGGGCGTCATCAAAACCAAATACCGTCAGCGGTCTCTTCACGGTAATACCAGGACTGTTGATGTCCACCAATATCATGGATTGTTGTTTATGCTTTGGAGCTGCCAAGTCAGTTTTACCCTGCCATTCACCCAGACTAATTGGCTTGAACACAAAATTATAAACAGAAAAAAATTATTTCTCTTTGAGAAGCAAAAATAACTAACCATCACAATGAGAATTTTGCACCGGGGGTCCATGGCTCCACTGGTCCACCATTTTGTCCCGTTGATGATATATGAGCCCCCATGCCTGTACAATGCATTGTTCCCACTGTTATTTTTGTTTTAATCTAACAAATCTCAGCATTTGACTCTCTTTTTTCTTTTGGGATGGGGAGCGTGTAAGTCCTAGTCATATGACTCTAATATGACCAAAATCTCTCTAATGGTTCCTGTGTATTTAACAAAGCATAGGATGATTAAGCTGAACATGCCCCTTCTAACTTGAATAGAGGTTCCAATCAGAATCCTCAATATTCACGTTCAACATCTTGCACAA
Source organism: Nicotiana noctiflora (assembly GCA_032618575.1). NCBI lineage: Eukaryota > Viridiplantae > Streptophyta > Magnoliopsida > Solanales > Solanaceae > Nicotiana > Nicotiana noctiflora. The sequence continues at coordinate 25,184 of JASVEL010005279.1, forward strand.
TATTTGATCCCATTGTTACGAATTTCCCTCCGAAATATTTATTAACTAGTTTAAGATGCAAAAATGTGCTTCAATGTTACCTTTCTCACCAAAAAAGGACACATAGATGTTCTTCAATATTTCGACGAAATTTTGAGAAATTTGCGTTTACCATCTTGAGATTAAAACATTAATATGACCATTGAATCAATGGTTTCCTCTACCACTAACAAGACATATATCATTTGCACCTCATTTTACACATCTAATTGAACCGTGCAAACAAAAAAGTTAGAGGGAGTACTAAGTCACCAAGAGAAGAGGAAAAGATTGTATCAACTGCTATTTGTGATAACATATGATGGCTATAATAATGGCACTCTGAATACCTTGGTAGTCTTACCTAAGGTGCTGGTGCCTAACTTTACACCCTACAGCTTATTGTGTGTGTGCCTGTGTGTATAAGAGAAAAATAAGGGAGAGAGAGAGAGAGAGAGAGAGAGAGAGAGAGAGAGAGAGAGAGAGAGGCTTGTGTCTACCTTTTAATGGAACACTCTATATTGGTGGCATCTGAGGATGCAACTTGAGGCTCTGTCATTGCAAAGCCAGAGCGTATCTTTCCCTCAAGCAAGGGAACAAGCCATTCCTTCATCTGTACCTCATTCCCGTACCGAAGTAATACCTGAAAAGATGAATCACTCCCAAAAAAATAAGTTAGAACATAAACAATTATGCATCGAAGGGCATAGCAAGTTGTCTCTATGAACCTCATTTTCACTTTTCACCAGTTAAATTTTCCACCACAGCTGCATGAGTTAGTTTAAGGCTTTAAGCATTCTATTTATCATATATTTGCAACTGAGTCTTTCGTTGATTTTAGTTAAAAGAACAAACTGTAGTAATCGCCTGTAAACTATTTCTTTCAAAACATTAAGTAATGTTTACTTTACCTCCATATTTCCTGTATCAGGTGCCCCACAGTTGAAAATTTGTGGCGCCCAAACAGACCGACCCATAATTTCACACAGATATCCATACTCCAGGTTGGAAAGGCTAGCACCCAATAATCTATCAGAATCATTGTTGCTTAGACCATTTCTGCTGCCATAGATCAGTTCTCTTGCCCGAGCAGCACTATCAAACTGCATATTAGTAGAAAAAAAGACATAAGGTACATTCTTAGAAAGCAAATGCCTGGAATCTTTCACTCCTTTATGCCAGAATAGAGCTTTACAAACTCACTGGTATCCACAAGTTCCACAATCCTTCTTTTTTTGCCAGCTCCTTTAATTTCTCTTCATCTGGGTGAATCGTCCAACGCATGTTAGACTGTGCAAGCTTGGAAAACTCATTTTCCCGTGGATATATATGATCCTCCATAAATTTTATCAATTTCTGCCTCAACTTTTGAACCTTTTCACTGGGCACAAATCTCCCTCCCATTGGCATTCCGTGATTTGGGCTATGCTCTGAACTTGTCTCTGCGTAGTTGAGTACAACAGAAAAATTTGATTGAGGGAACAGGTATTACAACTGAGTTTTACTATCTCAAGTGACATGACCAATAAAGTCATAGTAGCCTATCAGATTTTGTTCAGCACCAAGTTGACAAAGTAACCAGTTCTTGTGGACATTCAATGCCCATGAAAATGAATGTGAAGGCCAAAAGGTTGCAGTTTTTCAAGTGCAAGTTTGTTCTTTTTTCTGCAGAGGCATGTTAAAGGTTGGTTACTGACTAGAATCATCTGCAATTTCACTGAAAAGTGGAGTTTGAACACAGGTGACAGGAGAACTTTGGTTCAAAATATTAATGTCACACAAGAGTTTCGAGTGTAGAGCTGAAGCAAAATTACAGTTGAAACATAGAGCTATGATATTCAAAGAATTACGAATAATAAGAGTGTAGATGACACTATAATTCCAGAATGACCATCCAAAATTGGAGAGATTAACCAAAATTAGAAACAGTAAAGAAGTTGTTAAGGTATAGGATTTACCGGTTGGAGGGTGCTGGGGGAGAACAGATTTTCTTTGGATAACTGACCATGCAGTTCTGATGAAGGAATCAGCCTTTTCTCCAGTGCGTCGGGCACGTTCACCTCCTGAAGCATTACCCTGCAAAGCAATTATTAAAGATCTGTTATATAGATAATAAATAACATAACAAAATTGTTGGCCAAAACATAAAAAATGATGTCACCCACAATATTAGTAAGAAATCTGATTACCATGATCCATCTGGAATGTACACCAGCATATATTGAAGCCCCACGAAATAAGGAAAAAGCAATGTAGAACTTCCATTGATCGACTGGCCAAGGACTTCCCTGAAATACATAAAACCAAGCCAAGAGGATTCAGAGACAAGTAGTTGCACAGTTTAGAATGCTGGTTTTCTCTTGATTATTAACCCCCCTCCCCACACCCAACAAAAACCATTAGATGATAAACCATGCACACAAATGTTTTAACATTTTAAATATAGGATGATACTACAAGGCTGACATTTTCAAAGGCATCACAATTTATATATTCCAGTCAGGTTTAATCCTTGCATAAGGAAGGAACAAATATGGCCATGCTTTTTAATTTTATTACTGTTGTTCTCTATTAGTCCGTGCAAAGATTAGTAAAAGAAATCCTTGCTCAATAATGCCATCTAACAAAGACGCAGATAATTAGGCCTTACAGCTGCTGAGCAGTAATCTGCCAGATAGTTGGCAAGTGAAGGCACTCCTTCAGGGAAGCTGGTGAGTTCAAAGCCATTATTCTCTTCTATATCTTCTGATGCTATATTCACAATATGTCCCTGATAAGAAAGATAAAATATTACAACTTTAAAAATTCTTATTAGGGTTTATTTATCAATCATGTGAAACTTAATATCTTAGTGAATGATACTAGTTACAGGGGGAAAAAATGGTAAGGAATACTAATTACAGAAACATGACTAAGGATGGTGCTTGTCATTGGTCTAATAATATCGAAAAATTAAGTAGAACTCGCAAAAGAGTGGCAGTACCAAGCAGCTGTAGGCAACGTCACACATTTGATTACCCAAAGTAGAGAGCTCCCAATCAAGAATACCTATAACTCTATCCTGCAACATCAACTAACATAGTCAGTTCCACTATAGGCGCTTTTGGGCCGGGGGAGGGCGGCACACATGAAAAATAACACCTATAGCGTCGGCTACTACAAGGAACAGAAGGAAGTATCAGACGCTTCCAAGGATCGCACCTCAATAGGATGAAACACAACATTATCAATCCGAAAGTCACCATGAACTAGACCTGCTGTTGCCCCAGAGGAATCTTCAAGGGGAATATGTTGCCGCAACCAATCAGCCAGCTCTAACATTTTAGGGTTTCTCCTGGACTTACCCTCACCTGTAGACAATAGATATTGTTTGGCCCACCTCTCCACCTATACTAGGTTAGGCAAATTATCAGACAATATAAAAATATATTTGAAAAGTAAATACTATTACCAACAATCACCCTCCAAAAAAAAAGTGTCATGAATAAAGCAACTGAACTAGTCAGGTAAGAAACCCATAAACTGATGTATCATTTCCAGTTGCGTTACGATTTTCAATGCTCAAGAATGATAGACCAACCAAAAGCAAATAAATTCATGTTCCGGAACCCAACTATTTTGGGACAGAGATCTAATTTTCTTTACCTGTCGCTTACAATAGTCTGTCCGCTTCCCATAGTTACCAAGACCGATTGCATCAACATCAGCAGAGTGAAGAACAGCCAAAGCTTGAGCAACAGCACGATATATGACCCTTCTTCTTTCGGGCTGTACATCCTAATCATATAAAAAAGGAACGTTTTATCTTTTAACCAATGAAAATAATATGCCCACCTATCAATCCAATATTATTCTAGTGATGCCACTGTTTTCTTTTTGGTAAGTTTAAAATATTGGATAAATATTTGAAAACAGAATTCATACTGGTAGCTTAGGGTCTAGAAAGATACGTCCTTCCAAGTACTCCATCATGTAAAATGGAGTTCCGATCACACTTGAATCCGTACACAAACAGAAAACTTTTGGGACTGGAACCACCGTATGAGTACTCAATGCATGTAGAACCTGCCGTGTCAACATCAAAATCTCAAAGTTAAAAACAGAACATGCACACACATGACATATTACTGAACATATTTACTTCACAAGAGAAAGAAAGAATACACCACAACCTCATATTCTCTCTCAACAGCATGAGCAGATGCCAACAAAGTTCCATGAGGTTTCTTTCTCAACACATATCTCTTTGTCAAGGTTCCTGAACAGACCTCAATGAGGAAAGTGGGATTTGATTGACCATGCCCAAACTGTAACACAATGAAGATGACATTTGAAAACAAATGAAAAGTGAGAACTTTGCAACAAAAGCTGCATTAGACATGGATACCTCTGTTTTGAGTACAGATGAAAGCCACATAGATGATAGAACTAAAGAAACTTGTCTGTTCCAATACCAAATTAATACAGTCTGACATAATTCAATTAGCAGAAGGTTTAGCACTGAGCTCGCTATTTCCGGATTGCCAAGAAGTTGATTCTTTTCTCCTTCCTTCTTTCTTAGGGAGAAAGAAGGTGTAACTTGAAGTGTGGTTAGTGGTTAGCTTATTTACACATAATTAGTCAGTTAGAAAGTTAATGAAGTCTTAGTTGTTAGTTGTAGAGATTAGCTACACGTGTATATATACATCTACGCATGTAATAGAAATAGAAACAGATGAAGTGGAATAGAAAATTTTTCAAATATTCTCTCCCTCCTTTCTTCTTTTTCATCTTCTCTTCCCTCTCGATCTAGGGCTACTGCTGGTGATCAAACACCAAACATCAACATGGTATCAGAACTTCGAGCTCGAAACTGAAGCTCAGAGATCGATCCGCAATATCTTCTTTCACCAAGTCTTCTAAACTCAAATTTCTGTTCTCATCTTTTCTCACCTTGAAATTGATCAACAATGGCGGTTGATGATCTGTCAAATAGAAGTCCTAATACTACTATTGAAAATGCCTCACATGCATCATCAGAGGAAGAATTTGAGGAAGGAGTGACTGTAGCACTTACTCATCCCATGTACTTAGCTCCTGGCGATACGAGTGGGATATCCTTGATCTCGTTTCAGCTAATTGGCACTGACAATTACTCCATATGGCATAGATCTACGCGAATTGTGTTACTTGGTCGAAATAAGCTGGGATCGTTGATGGCAAGTGGCCTAAAGAGCGATTTCGTGAGAAGTACTGGTGTCAATAGGAGAGGTGCAATGCAATTGTGTTGTCATGGCTAATGAATTCAGTGGCCTCAACATTAATCAGTGGAATTGCATACGCTACTAGTGCGCAAGCAGTGTGGATGGATCTGCAGGAACGTTTTGACAAGGTTAATGACACATGCTGCTATAATTTGCACAAAGAAATTGCCACGTCAAGCCAAGGTACCTCATTTATCTTTGTTTACTCAAAGCTCAAGAACCTTTGGGATGAGACTGAGTCTGTAGTACCTACTCATGGTTGTGACTGTGTTAAAACAAAGGAATTTATTGTACATCTACGAAAGCAGAAGGTATATCAATTTCTAATGGGTCTAAATGACTCGTATTCTCAAGCACGTAGCCAAATCCTTATGATGAAACCATTACCAACAGTAAATCAAGCCTATGCTATGCTCATGAACGATGAAAGTCAGAGATCTTCTGCTGCTAGTGCTGGTGTTTTAGGATCTGCTCCCAATGTACACACAAGTGCCTATGACTCAACTGCAAACCTAGCTTCAATCCTAAGTTTAGGAAAAATTATAATACTCAATGTGATTTCTGTAAAATGAAATGCCATAGCAAAGAAAACTGCTACAAAATCATAGGGTATCCTCAAGACTATAAGACAAAAAGGAAAGGAGGAGTTGGTGCCTACAATGCTATTGTAGAACCTATTCATGGTGTGCCTTTGCACACAAATCACACTTCTCAGAACACGGCAATGCAACAGATGCCATCAACAGGCCAAGCTTCTGAGGCATTACGGGGGCAAGGAATCTTAAGCACTCAAAATCAGAAAGGGACTTCTTTTGCACAGTCACAAGGATCAGCAAGTACAGCTTCACAAGGTGGTGGTTATCCATTTACCAAGGAACAATATGATGCATTATCTGAACATTAGTCCAACTCCTCCTACTCAAGCCAATGCTGTAGGTATTGATACAGCTCTTTTAGCATCTACTAACTCACAAGACCAAGAATGGATTATTGACACAGGAGCCACAAATCATATGGTGTCAGATGTAAACCTACTTACCAAATCCTCTCTAACTACACGTACTAAGCCTATAAGAGTGTTACTACCTAATGGAGATGTCACTCAAGTCACTCAGATTGGAGATAGTTGTATTTCAGATAATAGCACAATTAAGGAAGTTCTTTATGTTCCTCAATTCAAGTTCAACTTGTTGTCTGTCTCCGAGGTGACAAGAGATCTGAGATGTTTTGCTTCCTTTTATCCTGATTTCTGTATATTTCAGGATCTCTTCAGTGGCAAGGTGAGGGAGATTGGTAGGGGAAGAAAAGGCTTATACTTTCTATAGAGACATGGGGCTAAAAGGCTCACTGCAGTTGCTCTAGTTGCAGCTGGAATAAAGTCCAGAACTACAGACATCACTTTATGGCATAAGAGGCTAGGTCATATCTCTAGTATGGTACTCAGAAGACTGTTTCCTGCTAAACTAACTAGTATTACATACTATCAATAAATGCACTGTCTGTCCAAGTGCCAAACAAACTAGGTTGCCTTTTCCTACTAGTTGTAGTAAGAGTACTCATACATTTGATCTCATTCATGTAGATGTGTGGGGTACTTACAAGTATGCAACATTTGATGGAAATAAGTACTTTTTGACTATTGCTGGTGATTTTACCAGAATGACTTGGCTATTTCTCCTAAAATTAAAGTCTGATGTTTGTGTTGTTCTTACTCAGTTCATTGTATTTGTTCAAACTCAGTTTCACAAAACATTGAAGGTAATCAGATCTGATAATGGACCTGAATTTGTGAACACTGTATGCACCACTTTGTTTCAAAAACATGGTTATTCATCAGAAGACTTGTGTTTACACCCCTCATCAGAATAGAGTTGCTGAGAGGAAATACAGACATATTCTGGAGGTCACTAGAGCCCTAAGGTTTCAAGCCAGTATTCCTATTAAGTACTGGAGTCAATGTGTTCTTGCAACGGCTTATATCATTAACAGGATGCCATCTGTTGTACTCAATGGTGTGTCTCCTTTTGAACTGTTATATGGCAGAGTACCTAATCTGGATCATCTGAGAGTCCTTGGTTGTTTGTGTTATGCCAAACAAGTTCAGGAAACAGACAAACTCCTTCCTAGAGCCAAACCTACTATCCTTATGGGGTTCTATGACACTCAGAAGGGCTACATTTTGCTAGATCAAGATAATCATTGCTTCATTATTAGCAGGGATGTCTCATTCAGGGAAGATGTCTTTCCTTCCAAGGAATCTCCTGCATCTACACCACCTATATTCCTGCCTCCTACCTTCTCTACTGATGCTCCTGAGTCCAATGGTATCCCCTCACCTCCTTCTTCTGATGATTTTGATCATGTTATCCACAATTCAGCACAGAACTCCTCTGTACAAGACCAGTCATCATATGGATTGGCTTCACCTGAATTGCCTCCTCAAGAACTGGTCTAAGAAGATCATCAAGACCTAGACAGGCTCCTATTTGGATGAAGGATTTTGTGTCTCTGCCAGGGCACAAGGATGTTCCTTACTCTATCTCCAACTATGTAGCATATAATGGTTTGTCTCCTCAATATCAGGCCTATCTAGCTGTTTTCTCCACTATAGTGGAACCTTTTTCTTTTGAAGAAGCTGCTAAGGATGTGGTCTCTTTGCCTGATGGTAAAACTCCTATTGGATGCAAATGAATATACAAGGTGAACTACAAGGCCTCAGGTGAGGTAGAGAGGTTTAAGGCCATGCTGGTTGCCAAGGGGTACAGTCAGCAAGAGGGCATTGATTATCAGGAGACCTTCAGCCCTGTGGTTAAAATGGTTACAGGAGACCTTCAGCCCTGTGGTTAAAATGGTTACAGTTAGATTTGTTCTTGAAGTAGCTGCCTTGCCTCTGAACACCGGCACATTCACTAGATGGATGTGTACAATGCCTTTTTACGGGGGGTTTACATGATGAAATTTATATGACGCTGCCTCAAGGCTTTCAGAGTAGGGGGAGAGTAGGCCAGCATGTAGACTCTTGAAATCCTTATATGGTCTCAAACAGGCACCAAGACAGTGGAATGCTAAGTTGTATGAAGCACTAGTACTTAGGATTCATGCAGAGTCAACATGATCATTCTTTGTTTGTCAAAGGAACAGGCAAATTCACTATTATCATCCTAATCTATGATTTTAACTGGGCCTGATCTAGCGCTCATAAATGAAGTCAAAACTCAGCTACAACTGACTTTCAAAATGAAGGACTTAGGGGAGTTGAAATATTTTCTTGGCATTGAATTTGCCAGGTCTCAATAAGGTCTTCTGATGCATCAAAGAAAATACACACTAGAGCTCATCTCTGAGCTAGGACTGGGAGCTGCAAAGCCTGCTGTTACACCTATTGAAGCTAATGTCAAGCTCACCACCAAAAAGTATGATGAGCATATTGGTGATCTAGAAGGCACAACAGACATCTTATCAGACCCTAGCAGATATCAAAGGCTACTAGGTAAACTACTACTTGACAGTCACACGACCAGATATAGCTTATAGTGTTCAGACATTGAGTCAGTTTATGCAGCAGCCAAAGAAGTCTCATATGAAAGCTGTACAAAGAGTGGTCAAGTATGTAAAAGGGCAACCTGGACAAGGCATATTGTTGTCTAGCAGGAAGATGAACACTATCACAGCATATTGTAATGCTGATTGGGCTGCATGTCCTCTCACAAGAAAGTCTGTTACTAGTTTCTTTGTCAAGTATGGTGAATCCTTGGTGTCTTAGAAGTTAAAGAAGCAAAGTACTATCTCCAGAAGCTCAGCAGAATCAGAATATAGAAGCATTGCATCAACAATAGCAGAGTTAGTTTGGGTACTTGGAGTGCTCAAGGATATTAGAATAGCTGTTGAACTTCCGGTGACCATACTCACAGACAGTAAAGTAGCAATTCAAATACCTGCTAATCCAGTATTCCATGAACGCACGAAACACATTGAAATTGACTGTCATTTCATAAGGGAGAAGATACAGATTGGGCTAGTAAGGACTGAGTATGTGGCAACTAAAGAACAACTAGCAGATATACTAACCAAGGGTCTAACCAGAGTTCAACATGAGTATTTGATGTCCAAGCTAGGGGTACTTGATATCTTTGCACCACCTAGATTGAGGCGGGGGTGTTGAGAAAAAAGGTGTAACTTGAAGTATGGTTAGTGGTTAGCTTATTTATGCATAATTAGTCGGTTAGAAAGTTAATGAAGTCTTAATTGTTAGCTGTAGAGATTAGCTACACATGTATATATACATCCACACATGTAATAGAAACAAATGAAGTGGAATAGAAAATTTTTCACTGTTACATTCATTTGCTCTCTCTCTATCTCATATTCTCTCCCTCCCTTCTTCTTCTTCATCTTCGCTTCTCTCTCGATCTAGGGCTACTGCTGGTGATCAAACACCAAACTTAAGAAAAAGGGAACTAGAACTTCTATAACTAATCTGGGGATACTCTTCCAAATTCTGTTCCAGATTTAAGCTTTTATCTTATAAAAAAAATCTGCTCTGGATAACTTCTTAATATTGCTCAAGATAATAATGAAATTGCATTTAGATGATGATCTTTTAGTAACAAGCACATCCGGAAATTGAAGTTCTATAAAACATTTGTTTATCATACTAAGAATTTTCACTTCCTAAAACAAATTGATAATAATTAAATCATATAGCATTCCTTTTTCATTACTATATTTTGTAACCACTCATTGTGTAGATTAATATTGACCTTCATATCGCGTGTTTCTTTCTTTCTAACTAGATAAACAAAATTGGAGTGACTAGGCCACAATTTCCTCCAATAAAGAACAAAATTTATCATTGCCGTACGCATACACCACCTAGTATCAGGCAACAATCCCTCCAAACATTTCTCCGGCTTCCATGGAATCTATACCAATTTGACACGCCCAATCCAAAAAAAAAACAAATTAAATAAGCAAATAAATGAAAGTAGAAAAAAGAAAGAATTTTGCATTAAGCTAAAACAGAAGATTTCTTCATCTTAATTTCCTTTTTCAACCATAATGCGGCCTAACTGAAGCTCAACTCGAGCCAAACACAGTTTTCTTCTATTTATCACGATTCCAAAATTGGTCTTTTCTTCGTCCTCTTCTTTTGCTAATTCCAGCATTTAACACATTATATGTATGTTTACAACAATCAATCACAAAACATAGTTTCTGGAACTTCCTTTTTAATTGTCACACTGATTAATTCATTAATCAAAATTACAAAGAGGAAAAAACCAAGTCTTTACTTGTCAAAGTCACAAACTATAGATGATTCTTTACACATAATGTATCAAAAAGAAAAGAGGGGAGAACGAGCGTACAAGACCTGAGAAACAGTAAATTGAGAAGGGTTTGTAGGGAAGCCAACAACATTAGCAGAGGCATAGCGAAGCAGCGCTTCTGTATCGAAACTCTGAGCTTGGTCTACTCGCCCAACAAGATCGGAAGTTTTATTTGCCATATCTTTGGAATTCGGATGTATTATCAAAAATACAGACAAGTCGAAGCTGAAAGTACCGAACTAAAACTAAGAAATTTAACTTAGGAAAAAAAAAAGAGAAAAGAAGGGAAACAAAGTACAAAACTCGAGGGAATTGGTAAAGATCAAAGGATTTGCCCTTGGAACTATCGATCCTGATATTTGCCATGTTACGATATTATGACTATATGCTGACGGTTGTAACCTTGGATAAGATTTTTCTCTTAAATAAATATTCATGCTCTCTCTTACTTTGGTCCTTTTTTATTGTATAAACAACAACAACAACAGCCCAGTATAATCCCACTTAGTGGGGTATGGGGAGGGTAGTGTGTACGCAAACCTTACCCCTACCCTAAGGTAGAGAGGTTGTTTCCAAATAGACCCCCGGCATCCTTCCCTCCAAGAACTACCCACCTTGCTCTTGGGGAGACTCGAACTCACAACCTCTCGGTTGGAAGTGGGGGTTGCTTACCATCAGAGCAACCCCTCTTGTCAAGTTTTCAGTTTTCATATTGGTCAATGAAAAATAGTCATTATTTACGAAGTTAATAAAAAATAGCCACTAGTTTGCTGCAACAGGGACCGGTCCAGTATAACATACGGGAGTTCTAGTGCATTTGTGTACGAACTCCAGTATATTATGCTGGACCGGTATACTTTATTAACTCCTGTAAAATTTGCGGGAGACTGGAGCACTAGTGCTCCAAACTCCTGTATATTATACTGGACAATTATACTGCTGGAACTCCCGTAAAATTTACAGGAGTTCCAGCATAATTATACTTGAACTCCAGTAAAATTTACGGGAGTTCCAGCATAGTTATCCTCGAACTCCCGTAAAATTTACATGAGTTCAAACATATTTATGCTGGAACTCCAGTAAAATTTACGGGCATATTTTTCAGATTTTGAACAGTGTTTTCGCTCAGATTAAAGTGGCTAAATTTTGATGACTTTTGAAACTTGGCTATTTTTCAACGACCAGTGGTAAATCTGGCTATTTTTGAATTTTTCCCGTATAATAATGATAATAATAATGCGAGTGATGTGATCTTTCGCGACAATTCTATAGCCCCTCAAAAATTTAATAGCTCATATTTTGTCTTACTTCCAAACAATGGCTGTTCGGCCCAAATATACTACATATAGTAGCCGAAAGGAATAAGCATGACAGCATAAGGGCATGTAGCTTAGTGGTTAAGGCGCCTAATTCCTAAGCCGAATGATGTAGGTTTGATCCTCACCTGGTGCGATAGAGCAACCTTTTTTTTTTTTTGCCTTTTTAAGTGTACTCCTGGATCTGATAAGTATTAGCTAACAATTGAATGAAATATTTAACAGTCAATTTTTGTATAATAAACTATTTTTGTATATTTTTTGCATAGTGACAGTCTATTTGTATAATGACAATCTAATTTTTATATTTTTTGTATAGTAATAGTCTATTTTGTATAGTGACAGTCTATTTTGTATATATTTTATTTAGTGAGAGCTAATTGTATATAAATTGTATGGTGACTGTCTATTTAGTATATTTTTATATAGTGATAGTCTATTTTGTACATATTTTGTATAATGATAGTTTATTTAGTATATTTTTTGTATAATGATATTCTATTTTGGTACATATTTTGTATAGTGACACTCTATTTGTACATAAATTGTATAAATTGTATAGTGACAACCTATTTTGTATATTTTTTGTATAATGACACTCTACTTTGTAGATATTTCAACTTTTTTCATAGTCATCTCCTTTGTTCTTCCACTTATTGAGAAACCAGCTACCAGCGTCCATGTCCTCACGGTAGCCAAAAATGGTAACCACAATATTATAAAATAGTAAAAATTATGAACATCAATAAATTATGTCACAAAATACAAACTAATGGAGATTTAGAAAAACTAGCACAAAATTAAAATTGAAAAAAAAAGCACAGATCATCAGATCCAACATAGTATTATGCAAAACATAACATTCTCATAGCTCTTCAGCATTTCAAATGTGTGGACAACACGATGCATGCTTTCTTATCCATAATAGATCTATGATCATAAGTTTGCGATGACAATAAATTAGGATCATAGCTTATTTGTATTCAAATTCAGATATAGCCCAAAATCATGAATTGCAAACCAAATTAAAATATAAGATAAAAATGACAACGACTTTCAAATTTTCCAGAACCGAATAAAGGAGCCAAACTCTAAAATACAAAAAAAAATGAGAAAAACCAAAGAGGTTTTCCAAAGAGAGAGAGAGAGAGAGACAAGGACAGAGACAGAGAAAAAAACGTCCATGGCCTCACAACCATGGGTTACTGGCGTGAGAGAGAAGAAGAAAGATAGTAAGAAAGAGAGATAGCGATGGAAGGTGACGGCTATCAATTATTATTGTTTTAGGTTATGAATTGTATGGGTCAATTCATGGCTACTGGATGATATATGTTTGGCCCGACGTGCTACAAATGATATTTGCTCATCTTTGGCTAAAAGATTGGGATTCGTTAAGGGCTGTGTGTTTATCTTATTTATATCCTAATTCGTTTTTTATATTCTATTTCCACTAACTAGACTAGAAGTTGTAAAGATTTCGATTTAGTTTTATCATTTTTATAGGATTGTTTCCATGCATGGCAAAAAGTTAACAAAAAAGATACTTTGAGGAGTGAAGTTTAAATTTGAAATTTTTACCAATATGTACCATTTTTGAAACATTTTTGCCTTCAATGTTTAAGTTTTGTGTTAATTACATTTCAGCATACCATATTACAATATTTGTACCATAATTGTATTTAGTGTCCTAATTAATGATGTAGTTAATGTATGCATTAATTTAGGAGGGAATATTCTATCAATTAAATTTTACCCGCCGCTTCTCTCTCCTACCCAAACCCACACCCACCACGTTTTACTCTTCCCCCCCCCCCCACAACCCACACCCACGTTTTCACTATTGTTGCACGATTACTGTACTATTCTGAACAAAAAAACACCCACGATTTTTGAAACTTCTTCTTCTTTTATATTCTACACATTTCGGTTTCAAATCACTTTCTTCACAAATCATGAAGAAGATAAACACCCCCAAAAGGTTGTCTCCAAAATAAAAAATACCTAATATACCTTCTTTTGATTTGGGTGTTTTAACACCTAAATCAGCACTAAAATCTGTAAAAGCTACACATGCAAGTGTAGATAGTAGTAAAATTTCACCTCCCAGACAAATTCGTACGGAGATGAGAACTAAGCTAGTGCACGATTTTGATACTGTTGGTGTTTCTAAACAATCCGCGAAGCAACTCAAATGTAAGGGTAAAGAGAAGTGTTCAGATGATGATCTTGTTCAAGAAGCCCCTAAAATGCCATTGTCGAAAAAATCAAAGGTATCCACAAGTTCATCTTTAGCAAAAAAGAAGAAAGCATCAAAAAAAGTGCAGAAGTTGGCTGACAAAAACACTCATATTCTGAAGGTTCATTATTATTTTTTATTTACAGTTATTTTAATTTATTTTTAGTTGAAAAAATTAATGATTCAAGTGTTTTGTGTTAAATACAGAGTTTAAATAAATTTGTGGATTATTATCTCAATTATGCAGTGATTGTGGTGTGTTTGTGGCTGCATTTGCGGAGTATGTTAGCCTCGGAGATTTGGCAATCCCAAAAGAAGACCTTTCTGATATCGACCAACACCGGACGCTATGGAGCTCTACTTTGGGACTATGCAACTAAGAAGCAAAAAGATGGGTCGATTAGTGAAAGTGAGGTCACGGGAAGGCTAGCAAGGAGGAAGGGTGCACCTGCAAAGAATGAGAGGACTAGAGTAATTAGAAGAAAGAGATAGAGTAGTCTGTTGTTAGTTGACTGTTTAATTGTAGTTGTATATAATTTTGTAGTTTAAGTTGACTAAACTGTAGGTAATATGCTATTTTGGTTGTTTACACTAGTTTATTTTGACTAATCTGTAATACATATTACAGATTATGAATTTACAATACTTTATATGTTTAAAGTTTACTACTTTGATTTCATTTTATAATACTTGCCTACAATTTATCTTCATATACTTTTTATGAAATACATCATAGTTAATTGTAGTTTATAATTCCAATTAAACTACAATGCTTTATACTCTTTAGTATAAGATGTTTGTAGTTTAATTGTTATTAAATGTAAAAAAAAAATATAACTTCTACAGGTGACCTGAATATTTTTTCCTTTAAGTTATGTATGTAAAGACAAATTGTAGTTAAAATGTAGTTAACTATTACTTTTTGTCGTTAAATTGTAGTTACATGCTAACTGAGTCCATAAAGGACTAACACCAAAATTGTATTTGAAATATAGTTATATATAGTTATCTGTCGTTAAAATGTAGTTACAGTCTAACAGATTCAACAAAAAACTAACCCAAACCATCTTAAAATGTTGTTTCAGATAATTTCTTGTAGTTGTAGTTACATTCTAACATAGTCAATGAAATAATAACACAATCCATCTTAAAAACAAGTTATATCAAATTTTCTGTAGTTAAAATGTAGATACATACTATCAGAGACCATGAAAGGCTAATTTTCTTTGACAAGTTAAACTGTTACACCGCAACTTTCAGTAATACTGAACTCACTACTATTTATTTCTAAAAACTATTCCAGTACATAACGATCAGTTTTTTTTGCGCATTCTTGCAAGTTCTTTTGTTATGCCCTTCACATCTACAGTTTCCACATGACACCTTGTATTTCTTTGTCTTTGTTTCATCAAATGTTTTATATCTTTCCTTCTGAGGTCTGCCAGGCTGCCTTTTATCCATCGCTGGTGGCTTTACTATCTCATCTAAAATATATTGTGGCACATCCCATTTTCTTTCATCAGGAAGAGGATTTACTAGCATTTCATATGTAAGCAAAAGGTTATTCCTTGTGTAATAACAACTGCAATAGTTTTCGTATGTTTCCTTCCTATGCCTTAATGCTGCCAATGCATGTGCACATGGAAGTTCATCGAGTTGAAATTGTCCACAGCTACATTTCTTGTTTTGTAAACAAACAATGTATCGCTTCACACCATCTATCACAGTATGTAAATGATCTGTTGAAGCCCTCACCTAAATTTCAATAAAAAATAGCAAAAATATTAGCTCAATTATTAATAAAAGATTATATAAAGCTTACCTACAAAACAGTTACAAATACAATTATATATATATATACAATCTACATTTACCCACAATATAACTACAATTAATCTACATTGACTATTATATATATATTTATATACAAAATCTACATTTACCCACAATATAACTACAATTAATCTACATTGACTATTAATAGTATTTTTAAAGATGAATCTGTATTTTTAAGTAACTTTAAGGATCGAGACGAACCTGTATAGTAACATAGACATTAATGTAGACAATATGTAAATAAATTGAAAAAAATAATGTTTCATAAAATCCAGAACAGCATTATTTGTAGTTTCATTGTAGATATATGTAGTTAATTGTAGTGAAAACACAAAACCAGTAGATTTCTGCAATGTCGAATTAGACAAACCTGCACTTGTGTTCTCGTTTGTGATTGCCAATTCCATATTGAAATCGCTTACACTTATGCATAAAGAATACGAACCTAAGTTTTTATTCTCTTTTTTGTCTCCATATACACATGAACACCCATATCATTACAGATCTCCATTGGAGGACAATTTTCGTTCACAATATATTAATTACAACAATTTTTTGTGACGTATCAATCGAAAGTTGTTCCGCAATTGTAGAAATCAGATTTCCGTACCTTGAATTATCATCAACAACAATCGCATCAACTTCAAAATTTATGTATCTTCCACAATTATCCCAATTTTCATTCACTTTAAGCATAATTGGTATTTTTGCCATCGTTTTCTGTAGTTGAAATATAGTTTGTCAACTATTAATGAAGAATACTGAGAGAGAATCAATTGAATTGATATGCGTCTTTTGAATTTGTAGTTAGACGGAGAATTTCGCAGCTGCTGTAATTTTTCGCAGCTTGAGTTTCTCGAATTTGAAGAATAATGAGAGAGAATCAGTTGAATTGATATGCTTCTTTTGAATTTGTAGTTATTCAGTGATTTACGCAGCTTGAGTGTATGTTTTCCGTTTTGAATTTGTGTATTTAATGTGAAAGAATCAATCCCAGATTCTTTGCCCTGTTTTTCGCACGTTATAATAGGCAGATTCTGCCTATTTTTGAATTGGTATAGATTTTGTAATTAAAGCATACACAGGGTGGGTAATTTCCATAATTTGCACAATTTTTGTAATAAGGTTTCATATATATTATACATAGGAAAATTTCTCTTTAAATTTTATCCCTTACGAACTTCAAAAATAGGGAAAAGGCCCAAAAATGACCTCCTAGTATTCAAAATGAATCAATTATAACTCATTTTCAACTTGAATCAACTAATGACCTTGCCGTCAAAGAATGGGTGAAATACTACCATTTTCCACTAACGACTACTCCCTAAACTATTTATTTGTCCGAAAAAATCAGGATATGACATTGTGTATTAATCAACCCCTCCCTCCCCCCCCCCCCACCCTCCAATATTTTTTTACCATCCCTCACCTGACTTATTTCACCCACCCCTCTCCATCTTTTACCCAAGCACCAAATCAAACGACTTTCCCAAAGTTTTTCTACTAGGGTTCACTATTTCAAGCCTTCTTCAATTTCAAGTTAGATCAGACTTCCATAATTATTTTCGGCCTATTTATTCGGTTAATCCCTTGGTTCGTTGATAAGTATGTCTGATTGTTCTAGTTCATCATATGGGTCGAAGAAAAGATATCTTTGTGGTCTTATTACCTACCATTTTATGGCATATACTTCTGAAAATATGGGTAAGCTTTTTTAAGTGCCCAAAACCTGAAGTAAGTCATCTTCATTTATAGCTAATAGCGTTCTTTAAATTCTCAAAAGCTTTAATTCTAGTGTTCTTAGGATTCTCATGAATTATTTGGGTTTATTTTTGTTGTATTAATTTTACATAAGAAATCATATGGTTATTAAGAGTGGCAGGATGATGAATTACCTCCAAGAGTTGTGATTATGATTAGTAGTCTTAAAAAAAATTGGAAGCTGCTAAAATGCGATGAGATACTTTGAAGAATATGGTCGATTATGATATTGTTGTTGGCATTGAGGCTCAAGCTATAGCAAATTGAGCGAAAAAGTTGTTGAGGAGAGGAAGCTTGTTGATGCTGAGTAGGTTGCTCTGCTATTGATGCCGAAAATATTGCAACATTGAGCAAAACTGTTGATACAAGCCGGATGGGCACACTTAATGTGGATGATTTCCTAGTGAACATCATAGCATTGGAGTGTTTTAAAGGAGTCAAGAACAAGAAGACTATATTGGCAATTTACCTATTTAGGTTATTTTATAATTTGGATCTACTTAGCTTCCTTAATGGCCTAATGGTATTTTAGTCATCTAGCCTAAATAGCACTCTAGTAAAAATACCATTCCTCTCATTTTGACAAAATGAAACTTTTGATGATGGATTGATAAATAAAGACCAAACCTTGAGAGGTTTAGGGTATCTTTTATTTCTCTTTATTTACCATGTTTTCTAGATTATCTATGTTAGGTTTATCATGTATGAGTCGTGTTCATACTCTTCGATTATCTTTTGTATTTGAATGTCAATTTATTGTTCTAGTTGATATATTGCATTATTTACTTAGCTTAAACCATATTTCTTATTAATGTTCTTACTCGATTAGTGCCATAATATGTACTTGTCTTGTATTTTCGATTCCGTATATATTTAATTGTACAGATTTATGTGGTAGTCCAGTCTAGCCTCGTCACTACTTCGCCGGGGTTAGGCCAGACACTTACCACCTCATGGGGTCGGTTGTGCTGATGCTACTCTATGGTATTTGAACAGGTCCAGGCTTCGAGCAGCACTAGTATGGGAGCAGGCCTTCAGTCCAGCGAGACCAGAGGTAGCCTTCCAGGCGTCCGCAGGCCCGGCGTCTCCCTTATTATCTCTTTTTAGTCTGATGCCTCCTTTTATTCGAGACAAACAACTAATTATGTGTTCTTTCAGACAATTGTATTTCGTATTTTCTTAGCAGTTTATGAGTATTGTGACACCAGTCTTGGGTAGAGGCTTATATTGACTATTCCGCATTTTGATTCAGTTTCTATAATTAAGACTTCTGTTACTGTTTAATTTCGTTGTTTTTATATTGTTGCCATGAGTTGTTAAAATGGGGCTATGATGTAAATGAAAGGTAATTAAATTTGGGTTGCCTAGCTTCTACGAGTGGGCGCCAGATTTTCTTAGCAGTTTGTGAGTATTGTGACACCAGTCTTGGGTAGAGGCTTATATTGACTATTCCGCATTTTGATTCAGTTTCTATAATTAAGACTTCCGTTACTATTTAATTTCGTTGTTTTTATATTATTACCATGAGTTGTTAAAATGGGGCTATGATGTAAATGAAAGGTAATTAAATTTGGGTTGCCTAGCTTCTACGAGTAGGCGCGAGATTGTGACACAAAGTTACCATGAAAGATCTTCTTGTTACCTCTTAAAATCCGTGATCAGCGCACATCAATATTATTATCTATTTCAAAAAAACATATAAACAAATTACATATTGTTAAGAATAGAATTCTACTTGGAGTGAATGTCTATCTTGTGGAGAGTTTTACTTTGTGACTAAGTCATAATTTCTCCTATAAATAGAGGGTCTTACCCCATTGTAAATCATCCCAAAATTCAATAAGAATTCTCTCTCTCTCTTTCTCTGCAATATTGCTCTTGTTCTTTTATTATTTCATAACACGTTATCAGCACGAGACTCTACCGTCTCAAGAAGCTCTTTCAGAAGATTAAGCAAATATGGATACCTCACAAAGCAAACTTGGATCAAAGTTCAATTGTAAAAATATTTGCTTAATTGATTCATGTACAACACATACAATATTCAAAGAGAAGAAATATTTCTCTCATTTAAGTATGTGTAAGGCAGATGTTACTACAATTTCTGGTAGTAATAAATTAATCGAAGGCTCTGGAAAAGCTACTATAACTCTGCCTATGAGAACAATACTTATCATAGAGAATGCAATGTTCTCCTCCAAGTCCAAGAGGAACTTGTTGAGTTATAAAGATATCCGCAAAAATGGATATCATATTGAGACAATAGATGAGAATAATCTTGAATATCTCATCATTACCAAAAATGTCTCCGGCCAGAAAAGGGCTATTGAG
The DNA here is from genome assembly GCA_032618575.1 of Nicotiana noctiflora. Lineage (NCBI taxonomy): Eukaryota > Viridiplantae > Streptophyta > Magnoliopsida > Solanales > Solanaceae > Nicotiana > Nicotiana noctiflora. The sequence continues at coordinate 45,252 of JASVEL010005279.1, forward strand.
AAGTTCCCATCTTTGTCTTGTGGCCTGTATTGGACAAGAATTAGTGCAATTGAGGCACATTCTATTGTAAACCAAAAGGTTACCGATTCCAATACTTTTGTACTTTGGCATGATCGATTGGACACCCTGGATCAATTATGATGAGACGAATCATAGAAAACTCAAATGGGCATCCATTAAAGAATTTAAAGATTCTTTTAAATGATGAATTTTCTTGCACTTCTTGTTATCAAGGCAAGTTAATTATTAGACCATCACCAACAAAGGTTGGAATTGAGTCCCCTGCGTTTTTGGAACGTATACAAGGGGACATTTGTGGACCTATTCACCCACCTAGTGGGTCATTCCGATATTTTATGGTCTTGATAGATGCATCCTCTAGATGGTCCCATGTGTGCCTATTGTCATCTCGCAACCTCGCATTTGCAAAATTAATGGCACAAATAATTCGATTACGGGCACAATTTCCTGATAATCCAATTAAGTCTATTAGACTTGATAATGCTGCTGAGTTTTCATCCCAAGCATTTAATGATTATTGCTTATCAATTGGGATAAAAGTGGAACATCATGTAGCTTATGTTCACACTCAAAATGGTCTTGCAGAGTCTTTAATTAAACGTCTGCAATTGATAGCAAGACCATTACTTATGAAAACGAGGCTGCCCACTTCTGTTTGGGGTCACGCCATTTTGCATGCAGCAATGCTAGTTCGTCTCAGACCGACAAATTATCATAAATATTCCCCGTTGCAATTAGTTTTGGGTCATGAACCTAATATATCCCATTTAAGAATTTTTGGATGCGCAGTATATGTGCCTGTAGCACCGCCATATCGCACCAAAATGGGTCCGCAAAGAAAGCTAGGAATATATGTTGGGTTTGAATCGCCCTCCATTATTCGCTACCTCGAGCCATTAATGGGATATTTATTTACTGCACGATTTGCAGATTATCGATTCGATGAGACACTTTTCCCAAAATTAGGGGAGAAGTTGGTGAAACCAAACGGGAAATTTTGTGGAAAAATCCATCATTATCTCATCTTGATCCACGTGCCTCTATTTGTGAAAAAAGGTACAAAAGATTATTCATTTGCAGAGAATAGCAAATCAAATGCCAGATGCATTTACGGATATGAAAAGGATAACAAAATCACATATCCTCGCGGAGAATGTTCCAATCCGTATTGATGTCCCTATTGGACAATCTTCTAGTGTCATAGCTGATGAGTCAAAAGCACGACTGAAACGTGGCAGACCATTAGGTTCCAAAGATCAAAATCCTAGAAAAAGGAAAATAAATGATCAAAATGACACTATGAAAGAATCTCATGAAGAAATCCACGACTTAATAAATTCTGAGATTCATGAGGAATCCACTAAGTCCGAGACTCAAGAAAATAAGGAACTATCAATAAATCCAATCGATATTGAGACAAATTTGAATCAATTGGATATAGTGGTGGATTATATCTTTGCATATAATGTTGCATCCAGCATTATGCAAGAAAATGAGGATCTTGAACCTCAATCTGTTGGAGAATGTCGACAAAGACTTGATTGGCCAAAATGGCAAGAAGCAATCCAATCAGAGTTGAATTCACTTGCAAAACGTGAAGTTTTTGGGCCTGTAGTCCAAACACCTAATGGTGTTAAGCCTGTTGGCTATAAATGGGTCTTTGTACGCAAGAGAAATGAGAAAAATGAGGTGCAAAGATATAAGGCACGTCTTGTTGCACAAGGATTTTCACAAAGGCCTGGTGTTGATTATGAAGAGACATATTCACCCGTTATGGATGCTATAACATTCAGTTATCTCATTAGTTTTGCTGTCCATGAAAAACTTGACATGCATTTAATGGATGTGGTTACCGCCTACCTTTACGACTCACTTGATAATGAGATATACATGAAAATTCTTGAGCGCTTCAAAATGCCTAATAATTCAAAATCCAGGGAAATGTTTTCAATCAAATTGCAAAGATCTTTGTATGGTCTAAAGCAATCAGGACGAATGTGGTATAATCGTCTTAGTGAGTATTTATTAAAGGAAGGCTATATAAATGATGTCATTTGCCCATGTGTTTTCATAAAGAAAACAATATCGGAATTTATTGTGCTTGCCGTATATGTTGATGACATAAACCTTATTGGAACTCCTATAGAACTCCAAAAGGCAAGTGATTATTTAAAGAAGGAGTTCGAGATGAAAGATCTCGGAAAGACAAAATTATGTCTTGGTTTGCAAATTGAACATTTGGCAAACGGAATTTTTGTTCATCAATCTACCTATATAGAAAAGGTATTGAAACGGTTTTACATGGATGGAGCACATCCATTAAGTACTCCGATGGTTGTTCGATCACTTGATGTGAACAAAGATCCATTCCGACCTTAAGAAGAGAATGAAGAGCTACTTGGTCCTGAAGTACCATATCTTAGTGCAATTGGTACACTAATGTATCTTGCCAATACTACAAGGCCCGACATAACTTTTTCAGTTAATGTCTTAGCAAGATATAGCTCTGCTCCCACAAGGAGATATTGGAATGGGATCAAACACATATTGCGGTATCTAAAAGGGACTACCGATATGGGCTTATTTTATGGCAACAATTGCAGTCCCGATCTTGTTGGTTATGCTGATGCGGGGTACTTATCCGACCCACACAAGGCTCGATCTCAAACAGGTTATGTGTTTACCTGTGGAGGCACTGCCATATCGTGGCGATCGACTAAGCAATCAATTGTGGCTACTTCATCTAATCATGTTGAGATAATTGCTATTCATGAAGCAAGTCGAGAGTGTGTGTGGTTGAGGTCTATAATACATCTTATTCGAGATAAATGTGGTGTGAAATGTGACAAGTTACCCACTATTTTGTATGAAGACAATGCAGCATGCATAGCTCAACTGAAGGGAGGATTCATAAAAGGAGATATGACAAAGCACATTTCGCCAAAGTTATTTTTCACACATGATCTTCAAAAGAATGGTGATATTAATGTGCAACAGATTCGTTCAAGTGATAATATGGCTGATTTGTTCACAAAATCTCTACCGACGTCAACCTTCAAGAAGCTAGTGTACAAGATCGGGATGCGAAGGCTTAAGGATGTGAATTGATGCTCTCATCAGGGGGAGTTAATGCGCGTTGCACTCTTTTTCCCTTACAAGGTTTTGTCCCACTGGGTTTTCCTTGAGAGGTTTTTAACGAGGCAACCAAAAGGCGCATTATTAGATATGTGTACTCTTTTTCCTTTTCTAGATTTTTTTTCCCATTGGGTTTTATTTTAGTTAAGGTTTTAATGAGGCACATTACTTATTGAGTAGACATTCAAGAGGGAGTGTTAAGAATAGAATTCTACTTGGAGTGAATGTCTATCTTGTGGAGAGTTTTACTTTGTGACTAAGTCATAATTTCTCCTATAAATAGAAGGGTCTTACCCCATTGTAAATCATCCCAAAATTCAATAAGAATTCTCTCTCTCTTTCTCTGCAATATTGCTCTTGTTCTTTTATTATTTCATAACACATATAGATAAGGTCAAAATAATAACACATATAGATAAGGTCAAAACTAATAGTAATTGAAGTAACTTCAATAGTTTGGTAGTTGTTTACACAACTAATTGAGTTGTTTAAACAACTTCAGTAGTTATTTAGGCAAGTGGGTGGGTTTGATGAGCACGTGGGTAGGGTGGCTAATTGTAGGTGTGTGTATTAGTTAGTACCAATTAAATACACAATTGATTATTTGGGATACTCAATTCTTATTATTTTTTTTTTGTATATAATTGGTAAATAAATTTATTTTACCTCTTTTACCCCTTATCAAATTGATACTTCGCTTCTAACAATTGTTAAGACTTGTATAATTGTTTTTTTGAGAAAATCTCACTTTATACCCATTAATTCTAAACTATTTACCCTTTAATGCTCATGCCCAAACTATTTACTATTTTTAGAGATTTTTACGTGGTAGGACTTTTATAAAAAAATATTTATACAAATAAGAGTATTATTAGTTTATTCCAAAAAAAGCACATAGAATTTACAGTTATAGCATTTTTAAACATTCATTACCTTATTTAATGCACCCCAATCAGTTTCTTAAAGATAAATATTTAAACACTAACCCACAATTTAAGGGATTAGTTTTGAGCCACACAATTATCTCTCACCACAAATCTAAACTTACAATTTGTGATTAATTTTTTCTTCAAATAAATAGTTGCTCTTAAAATCACATTTTCTTTATTTTCTTAAATAAAAATACATAATACATGCATATTCTTTTTATTTATATACCCTATAATTATATATAAGGAATAACAATGGTATATTACATAATACATAATAAATTTTATATTTTATTTATCGTATATTTATACTTGACATAAACTTATACTAGGAATATATCATTGATCTGCATACGTCAAATATCCGAACTGCAAAAATATATGATATAATTATAATTTATATGCGGTATAAACCTGAGTACGTTAAAAAATTACTTGATATAAAAAAAATATCTAAATATGCAACCAATATATATCATATACGGCAGTTACAAATATCAATTGCTTGATGATAAGGAGGTTAGTCTTGCAGCTTAATTAACTTTAAGGATTTTAGCTAGTGTAACTGAAAGTTCATTTACTTGGATGCGTGAATTAAGGTATAGGGTTTAACGGATTTTGGCTAGAAATATAATTATTTTGTGGCCTTACATGTAAAATACATAATGGTGCTATAACAGTGAAAATTTTCCTATTTTTTTGCCTACTTATGTTTTTTGCTCCTATTTTTACCTATGGGGCCCAAACTATTTACCCAGTTAAAATGAAATAGAGGTGGGGAAACCTGATAAGCAGAACAACACCGAATATGAATTGGGGAAGAAAGCTAGCATGAGAGGGTTGGTACTTAGAGCTGTAAATGGAGTTTCATTCTTCCTCTATTTTCTTCTTCTTCTTTGAACCCATTAGTTTTCAAGAGTTAACACTTGAATTCTTTTTCATTTCTATTATGGGGTTTAATTCTAAAATATTTTCTCTTATTTGTAGTATTTTGGGGTTCATCATCAATGACAATTCACACTTGTTTCTCATGAATACCTTCTTCTTTCTCTTATTCCAAACTCATTTTTGGAGATTTATTGTGCAAAACTTCAAATCTACCATTGAAGGACCTTGAAGCTTGAAACTCATAACTTGGTTTGTTTGAGTTTTTATTATTTTGATCTCATTCGATATGGGTTTTGTTTGAAAAGTTGATTGGAGGTTGTAGCTAACATTTTAGTCAATTTGGTGTAGATTTTGTAGTATATTTTAGAAGTTTGGGTTGAAATATAGTCGAACAAGAGAAGCCGACGAATTTGTATTGTATACTCAAATAGTATACGAATATACCAGTTTGGTATACAATTCATTCCAACTATATAACCTATTAGTATAGCTATATACTATATTGGTATCCTATGCTAGTTGAATCATTTTTTGATTGTACTAGCTGGATTTATTAGTACAATATTTTTTTTAATAATAGTAATATTGTTCAATATCTTGAAATACTTTATTACATTAATATGTACTACACCATTTTTTTTATTTTTCTGTTTATGTATTTGTGTTATGTAATAGTAGTATAGTCATATAGTTACCGAAAATTAACCAGTAAAATTGTATACCATGTTGGTATAGTTATATGCCATATTGGTATCATATGATGGTTTGAACTTTTTTTTTTGGTATTTTGGTTGTATTTTAAGTGAATTCTATTTTGAAATTATTTATATGAACGTGATTTGCAGTGCTGGGAAATTGTTTTTGATGCCGGATATAGATTATGTGTATTATGTAATAATTTATATTGTTATAGGCAATTGTTGGAACGACCCATACAACTATATACCCTGCTAGTATATGGAATGAGCAAGTTGCTTTGCGAATATTTGGCTTGCAATGCGAAGATGTAGTTTTCTCATACTTTTATTATATCCTTTAATGTTTGGGTACAGAAGTATAGTCATAGATAGTTGTAGCAATATTATAAAGGGATCATATACTCTGTTGGTATACATGTATACCATATTGATATCATGTGGTACTGAAAGTCTTTTTTACTACTTATATTTTTATTGCATTTTCCAATATTTTATTATCATTTCTATTCTAACTAGTATATATGGAGATTTAATGGCCGTAGATTATATTGTCTTGCTCCATCACTGGTTGGTGTTATTGCTAATGGTATAGTATGTATTAATAGTTGTAGGGAAGGAGATCAAGGTTTGCATGACAATCACGTGAAATATAAAAAGGAACGAGAAATAAAGGAAAAAAATAAAAGTAAAAAATAAAGAAAGAGTCAAATTTGAGTGTGAAATAAGTTATGATAAAAATAACAATAATATGATTTGAGAAAAAATAAATGAATAAAAGAGAGAAAAAAGAAGGAAGAAAATGAGAGGAAAAAAAAAGGAGAATAGAAAAGAAAAAAGGAAAAAAGAAAAGAAACATAGAAATAAGAAAGAATTAGGGAATAAAGAAAAAATTCCCCACAAAAACTACTACGAGTAGGAAATGTAATTAGTTTATGAGTAGAAAAATAAATGGGTGGACAAGGGTAAATAGTTTTGTTTTTGTGGGTAATAGTGTCAAAACCCCTTGTTTTTTTTGGTAATTAAATTTTATTACCTAGAAAAAAAGAATATATTTGAGAACAAAAAAAAAAACCATCTCTATCTTATAGTTGGACATGCAGCCCCAACTATAAGCACTACTCCCTCTGTTTCAATTTATGTGAATCTATTTCATTTTTAGTCCATGCCAAAAAGAATGATCACTTTCCTTATTTGGAAACAATTTACCTTTATGCAATGATTTATAGCCACACAAAATAAAGGTGGCTCATTTTACACCACAAGCTTAAAAGTCTTCTCTCTTTTCTTAAACTCCGTGCCCAGTCAAATGAGTTCACATAAATTGAAACGGAGGGATTACCTCAGCTTGATTCAACTTTGCTATCTAAGGATAAAAATTTAGTGTCTTTAACTTCCCCTCTAGACTAGTGCTCATACTTCCTCGACAATGAATATCTTGGATTATCAATCTAACCAGGTCCTCAGCTTTCCTTTTTTGCTTTCGGAATATCCTCTGGTTCCTCTCCTGCCATACGTGATGCACAATACCTGCAAACATCATTCTATATAGGACTGCCGATGCTCTTCTTCCTGTTGCAAACTTTATGGCATAGTTGATTCTTCATTCCAATTCCTGGCAACTCTTCCTACTCCAGCCCACTTCAGTAGCTTCTTCCACTATTGCTGAAAACTTACACTTAAAAAATAAGTGTTCATGATCCTAATCACTTTCCTCGCATTATATACATTCAACACTTGTTATACTTCCCCATCTCAAGAGCCTGTCCTTAGTGTATAGTCTTTTTTGAATTGCTATATAAGATTTAGGGCAGCTATCATTGTTACATAGCACTCTTCTCCATGGAACCTTTATGAACTCACCCCTTAGCTTGTTATAGACATCTCGAATGGAGTAATTATTCTCATTCATCACCTCTGCCATACTGATATTAGCTTCTGTCATGTATTTCCCAGCTCCTAAAATTTTCTTTGTCAACCATGCTGCTTGTTTAGCTTGAATATTCCATGCTATTATAACTGATAATACAGTTATAAATAGGAAATTACAGTAAAAGGTAGAATAAGAAAATCCTTGAGTTTTTGGTAAAAATCATCATTGAACTATAGCCCAAAGCTAAGGTTCATCCTTGTAAGACCCTAGTGAACAAAAAGCATCCCTATGCTATTAAAATTATGGCAAAAATCATCCTTCCGTTAATTTTTGTCAAAAAAACTAACAGGCACGTGGGTTTCCCCCTAAAGTTTTCAAAACTGCCCCTCCCTCTCAATCATCTTCCATCTTCAAAAACAGATTTTACGTTGCTACTCATTTAGCGTAATTTCAAAAATAAAGTTCCTTTCCATAATATACTCCTTTTATGTAGCTTAATAAAGGATTTTACAGTTTATGTATGCATGTGGTAGTGTGAAGTCAGGAAAGTTGTTCAAAATTTAGTTTATATATATAAAATATTATTATCTTCACACCACAAAGCCTTTTTTCTTCCTCCATGAAAGTCTAGCCATGAAATCCCATCCAAAACACTACTATTTACAGCTGAAAAAAACACAGCAAAACACAGCTGAAACATCTGCAAATAAGCTGAAAATAGTCCCCAAACCGTCCCCAAAAACCAGCACAAAACGTCCCAAAAAATGTAGCTGAAGTGACCCTCAAAACAAAGCAAAAGGTAGCTGCCCAACAGCCCAAAAACTACTGCAAAAACAGGCGAAAGTAGCCTAAAAACAACCACGAAAATCTGCTCGAAAACAGTCCAAAAGAGCTCTAAAAAATCATCAAAAACCAGCTCAAAACACCTTGAAAACGAGTTCCAGTCAAGGCACTTGTCTGATGGTCTTACTTTCACTTGAAGATTTTGAAACCTTGATCTTTATTATACCATTATCACTAATAAAAGGTCCATTTCTTTGCTTATATTTTTGTATGGCTTGGTATGCTCTCTTGCTTGGGCGGGAGGGGTAGTTTTGGAAATTTTAGGGAAAACTCACATGCTTGGTATGTTCTTTTGCTTCTGCCATTAGTTTTTTTTTTACATAACTTAACGGAAGGATGATTTTTGCAACAATTTAAATAGTACAGGAATGTATTTTGTTCACTAGGGTATCGCAAGGATGTACCTTAGGTTTATCAAGGATGATTTTTGCCAAAAAGTCGAAAATCCTTCATGACCAAAACCAGAAGAGAGTATGATAATAGAGAGCATTTACTATAAGTGAAGTGGATATATGTAAACATCATCACGTACATACTCAGCTTAGACGATCTGGAAGACTATATATAGTATATCTTCACAAGATCACTTATAGGACTACGCTAGTACCCATATTAGCACACATACCAAACATCCTAATTATACATTTTTCTTTGGTACACCTAATTATACATATATGTTTACAGTTAACAGAACATAAAAGCAATTAAGCTAGTGTATAATTAAAAGGCCACAGCAGTTGATGGTTTCCTCCTGGAAGAGTAATGCAACTCTTGATACATCTGCACAGCTTCATAACTATTAATATTACAAACTCTTTCTTCAGTTGGATGCAGCTGAACAACATGAGATTTTTGGGGATGGTATCGGTAAAGAGAAGCTGGGTTTTGCCTTTCTGTATTTGGAGCATAATAATAAGGCCTTTCTGGATGAGCAGAAGGTCTTTCCTTTTTACCACCCCAGAATTCATCAATAACATCAAAGGCTTCCTTGCCTATCTTGGCAAGGTCTTTTCTATGTGCCATTTTTGTGTGTAAGTGTAGAAAGTTGGTAGTAATAGTATAGTAGAAGGAGGAGATGTTTAGACTTAGTTTTTGTTACAAAGGATAATGGCTAAAGACCCTTTATATAGTCACTAGTTCCACAATCATGATATTGTATTGTGTACAAATGGTCATTTTTTGTTGGAGATTCCTTTACGATATGTATTGGGAAGTCTCATTATAGGGGTTTTATTTTTATAAAAGAAAATAAAAAGTAGGAAAAAGATAGTGGGGAGGTGGATGATTCTTGTATGTGGTGGTAAGTAAAAATATCATTTGGAAATGTATAAAGTGGTCATAAGATTTATATTCATTTTTATATGAGTCTTCTCCGTCAAGTGTATAAAGTGGTCATAAGAAAGTAGGAAAAAGACAGTGGAGAAAAAATATTCTCTCTTTGTGTCGTGCTGAAGATAGAATTTTTATGATCACAGTTGCTACCTTTGCTATGTAGAGCAAGTAAATTTGGTGGGCGTTTTGACATAAGAATTGTGAAATTTTAGAATAAAAGTGGAGAAAAATTTGAAATGAAAATGGATCCTTAAAATTAGAGTTGTGCTTGGAAATGAATACAATTTGAAGTTGTTTTTGAATATTTTTGAGTGATTTGAAGTGAAATTTATAAAAAAAATAAACTTTTTGGAGTTTGTCAAATGCCGAAATCCTACTTCAAGTAAAATTTAAAATTTTCATTCCGTGGTAATGTTTATTCATAACGGAGTACCGAAACTATATGTTTCTTCAGAAGACTTATTTTCAATAGAGTACTAAATAGATAAACATATTTACACGGAGTTCCATTGGATAACCTTCTTCACGGGAAGCTTATTTACAACGGAGTACTAAATAAACATCCATAATATAATATATATTTATAACACTCTCCCTTGGATGTTCATTAAAAGATAATGTGCCCCATTAAAACCTTACTAGGAAAAACCTTGTGAAAAAAAAATCCTAGTGAAGGAAAAAGAGTACGCATATTTAGACTCATTAAAAACCTTATAAGGAAAACCCCGTGGGAAAAAAACTAGCAAGGAAAAAAAATTGCATCGCATATTTTACTCCCTCAGATGAAAATATTGTTTCAAATATTTGAGGCTCCGCATTCCTATCTTGTATATCATCTTTTCAAAAGTTGAAGTTGGCAGAGATTTAGTGAATAACTCTACTGGATTGTCACTTGAACGAATTTATTGCAAATCAATATCACCATTTGTTTGAAGATTGTGTGTGTAGAATAATTTTGGTGAAATGTTTTTTGTTATATCTCATTTTATAAATCCTTCCTTCAATTGGGCTATGGATGCAATATTGTCTTCCTATAAAATTATGGGTCTTTTCACACATACATATTATTTTGATTATGGAAACATGAAGATTTTTAATCTTTCAGTCATACTCTCAATATGATAGCCATATGTATTAATAAACTTAAAGTTTACTACAACATATGTTTAAACCATAATCATATAATATAAATGACATATTTGTATATAAGCTCTTCAAGAGTCTTCATTCATTATCCACAATCTAATATTTATCGGACACTACAAGTATCATCTGTCTTCTAGACAAATAATTAGCTCTTCAGGAGTTGTTGATATATTTTGTGTTATCAAATATTGCTTAGACACTTTTGGTATCATGAGAGAAAATTATAATCAAATGAATATTATAAGACAATTATATATTTTTGAATGTAAGAAATTAAGAATTTCAGTATTTTTACCACCAACTTTGTTACAGATATCTCATTCGGGAAGAGACGCCATTCAAATCTGAATATTTTATATCAAAGCGGTAACCACATAGTCATTACACCATTCAGAGTGTCACGACCCTCTTCCCGGACCCGGTTGTGATGGTGCCTCTCGTAAAGACAAGGCTAGATAACTATTCCCAATTCGAAGTTAAATAGCTATACAACAATAAAACAGGCTAAAACATGATTTAATAATACTAAGTAGCAAATAATATCATAACAATGTGGAAGAACAACCCAAACACAGCCCAAAATGGGGTGTCACTAGTCATGAGCATCTACTAAGGTCTAAATACAAGTGACAAAGTATGAAATGTACCAAGTACAGACCAATAGAATAAAGAGGGAGAAAATCAGTGCTGCGAATGCCGGCAGTTACCTTGCTAAACTCCTATGACTCTCCTCCGATCAACTAATACCCGCTACCGGGTTCAGTAATACCTGAATCTACACATAAGGTGCAGTGAGTAAAGTGAATACTCCGACTCAGTGAGTAATACTCATAAATAAGGACTGAGTGATAAGAAATCACGAAAAGTGCATCAATATGGTGTATAGAAGTAGTACAAAACCAGTAAAAAGCAATGAAGCTGTGAAATCTCCTAAAACTTCTTAGCTTAGTTTAAAACTTCTTCAAAAATGGCTTTTTAACAGTTAAGCAATTGAATACAAAATCGTCACGACCCATTCTTCAATAGGTCATGAGGGTGCCTGACACCCTTGTCAGGCAAGCCAACGCGGAAACATTACTAAATTCTTATGTTGCTTTTAATCAGAAATGAGTGAAATAAATACTTAATTTAAAATTCTAGCTGGAAGAACATAATACCATAAACAATATAATTATTCAACCCAAAAATAAATGTCTACCAAAGTATGTGCCATGTCACAAATATAGGCATCTAGTAGAATATACAAAAGACATCTCTATCATACTGTCTGAAATAGGAAAAGACAGCAAAAGTAAAGGAAGACTCCATCCGACTGTTGAGCAGTATAGGAAGGAAGCAGCTCACCGTGGAAGTCTCTACCACAAGCTCAAGGGCGCGCACCAGACTGGTAACCAGATGTATTTGCCTCAGATGCTGTACAATTAAGTACAGAAGTGTAGCATGAGTACATAAATAATATGTACCCAGTAAGTATCTCGTCGAATCTCGAAGAAATACAGATGAGAGGTCGACTTGATACTCACTAGGGTCGAACAATATATCAAAGTATTATACTAACCATGAGAATCACTAATAAGCAATAGTTTATAACAAGGCATATAAGTCATACTCTCCACTATATTTTTTCCAGTTAACCATTTACTTTCGTTATATTTATCAATTTATATCGGGCCATTAAAGGAAATATCAACATTTAAAACTCTCAGGCAAGCAATATAAGCATACGCAAGTATGCCGAGGTGACAGCCCGATCCAATAGAAATAAATTGTGCATTTTTCGAGGGTCGACGGTGTGCCTATAGATGCATCTATTCATACCAAGGCGGTCGGCCCGATCCACAAATAACAAGCTATATCATGTATACACACGAAGGCACATCAATAATCAATAATGCCATGCAATATTTCAACAAGTATATAAGTTCGTTCTTATTCCCTTTCCAGTCTCTAGCACATCCTAAGTGATCATATTGACAGATAATATAGAAATTTCTACAAATAAAGCATGGTGTGGGTCCTAAACTACTCGGATGATTACACTACTAAAAAAACCAGGGTTTAGCGACGGACAAAATCTGTAGCTAAACTGAAAAATCCGTTGCTAATCTCATTTAGCGACGAATTAGCAACGGATTATCAAAAGATTCTGCTAGCAACGAGCATTTTAGCAACAGATTAGCGATGACGTTCGTAGCTAATTCCAGTTTTTTTTGTAGTGTTAGAATGGTATTAGGTACGCACGGACTCTGGTCACCTAGCGCGTGCGTAGCCTCCGCATTTTGCAATAATTACTCAATTATTATTCCTATGGGGACAATTCCTTCTTACAAGGTTATAAAGTAGACTCGCCTCGCTCCAAAGCCCATTTCAAATATAATGAACAAGCCCTTACACCTCAATGCGGAGCCGAACAATCACAAACTAGTTAAATGAAGTTAGAACTAGTCAATATAGGCATACAAGATCGAATTCTAACTATTTAAGCGATTTCTCAACCTTTTTCACAAGTTTCCTAAATTCTGATCCCGGGGCCACGCGCCCGCATTCCGAGATTTTTCGAAGAAAGTTGTTCTCTATTATCTATGGATCAATAATATGTGAATTCTATTTCGTTTCATAACAAATTTCGTAGTTAAATCTTGATTTTACTTAAACATTAGGTCTAGCTCTAATTCCTTTGATTTAACATAATTTTTAGTATTTAATCAACTTAATATACATGTATTTAAACTAAGAGTGAGTGAGATTAACTTCCTTGAAGTGCTATGATGAAAACCTCTCATTGGAAGCCCCTAAATCTCCTAAGTGTGGAGTAGAAATAAAATAAATGGCCATTTAGTTCGAATTAAATGAACTCACTGCCCAGCGATTTTCGTTTCTACGGTGCGATGACTGCTTCTGCAAAAATTGCATATGCGGATCGGGTCTCTCTTCTGCGGATCTGGGCCAATATGCATGGACCGCTTCTGCGGTCTAGGTCCCGCTATTGCGGAACCGCTTCGGTGGATTCGAAGCCACTTCTGTAGAGCTGGCCTAAGCCGACTAGATCGCTTCTGCGGTTTGGGGACCGCTTCTGTGGTTTAGGAACCTCTTTTGGAGAACCGCTCCTGCTAATTTGAAGCTGCTTCTGCGATGGTTTGACCGCATCTGTGGTCCTAGAACCGCAGATGCTGTTATGACAGAAGCAACAAACCTTCAACTATTCCTTAACTTTTCTAATTCGCTCGAACCTTACTCGATTGACGCTCGGGGCTCCCGAGCCCCGCTCAAACATAACAAGAAGTCTTAAATAACGAGGCGGACGTACTCGAACCCTCGGAACACCAAAAAAAACACTAAATCTTGGAATCACCCCCTAATACCAAATGAATGAAACTATTGAACTTCAAGTTCTAAATTTTCTTCTAACGTGCCAAAACACCCTTAAATTACTCGTATTGATACTAAATTTCACAGGCAAGTCTTAACTGATATTTCTGACCTGTACCAAGGTTTGGAACAAAAATTCAAGCTCGGTACCTAAGAAATTAATGATTTCTTAGTTTTTTTTAATTCTTTAAAACTTCAATTTAACAAATTCCAATAAAAATTCATTACTCGGACTAGGGACCTCGAAATTCAATTCTGCTCATACGCCTAGGTCCCATATTTTCCCACGAACCCTCCGGGACTGTCAAATACCAAATATGGGTCCATTTTCCAAAAAGTTGGCCGAAATCAAACTTGGTCTTTTAAGAGAATCTTAAAGAAATAATTGAACATATTTTTACTCAAAACTCTTCCAACTCCCAAACCAACCATCCCCACAAGTTATAAATTAACTAAAGCAAATGCGGGAAGTCTTATTTAAGGGAACGAGGTTCAAAAAGGCAAATCGAGCAATCGGGTCGCTATATTCTCCACCTCTTAAACAAACGTTCATCCTCGAACAGACATAGAAAAGTACCTAGACTGCTGAATAAGTGGGGATATCTGCTCTACATGTCCTCCTCGGACTCCCAAGTCGCCTCCTCAACCGGTTGGCCCCTCCACTGGACCTTCACCGCAGAAATCCTCTTAGACCTAAACTGGCGATCCTGTCTATAAATAATGGCGATTGGCTCCTCCTCGTAGCCCAAACTTTTATCTAACTAAATAGTACTGAAGTCCAACACGTAGGATCGGTCAGCATGATACTTCCGAAGCATCGAAACATGAAAAACTGGGTGAACTCTCGATAAACTAGGGGCAAGCTCATAGGCAACCTCCCCAACTTGTCTCAACACCTCAAAGGGGAAAATAAACCTTAGGCTCAACTTGCCCTTCTTCCCGAACCTCATAATTCCCTTCATGGGCGACACTTTCAAGAGAACTTTCTCGCCAACCATAAATGATACATCATGCACCTTCTGATCCACGTAGCTCTTTTGTTTGAAATGGGTGGTGCGAAGACTCTCCTAAATCAACTTTACCTTATCCAAGGCATCCTGTACCAAATTTGTGCCAAGTAACTTAGTCTTACCGGGATCAAACCACCCAATAGGAGAATGACAGTGTCGACAATATAAAGCCTCATACGATGCCATCTCTCTACTGGACTAATTGTTGTTATTGTACACAAACTTCTCTAGGGGAAATAACTGATCCAACTGCCCTCCAAAGTTAATCACACATGCTCTAAGCATATCCTCTAAAATCTGAACTATCCGCTCTAACTGCCCATCGTTCTGAGGATGGAATGCATTGCTAAGCTCTACACGGGTCCCCAACTCACACTGAACGGCTCTCTAGAAATGGGAAGTGAACTAAGATCCTCTATTTGATATGATGGAAACTGGCATCCCATGAAATCAGACTGCCTCCCGAATATAAATCTATACATACCTCTCCGTTGTATAAGTAGTTACTATTGGAATGAAATGGGCCGATAACCTATCCACAATGACCCATATTAAATCAACCTTCCGCAAAGTCCATGACAACCCCACTACGAAATCTATGGTGATGCACTCCCACTTCTACTCCGAATTAGGCATCAACTGAAGTTGGCCACCTGGCCTCTGATGTTCATACTTGACCTACTGGCAATTCAAACACTTAGTTACATACTTCACTATGTCTCTCTTCATCCCCCGCCACCAGAAATGTTGCCTCAAGTCATGATACATCTTCGTAACTCCTAGGTGGATAGAATATCGCGAACTGTGTGCCTCCTCTAGGGTCTCCATCCTCAGACCATCAACATTAGGAACAGAAATACGACCCTGGAGTCACAAAACACCATCCTCGCCAATAGAAACCTATTGGTCACCTCCCTGAAGTAATGCCTCTCTGAGAACTACCGAATGTGGATCATCAAACTGCCGGGCCTTGATTTTCCCCAATAGGGAAGACTGAGCAACTACACATGTTAGAACTCGACTGGGCTCTGAAATGTCCAACCTCACAAGCCTGTTAGCTAAGAATTGGATGTCCAAAGCTAGGGGCCTCTCCTCTTCTTGAGTGAATTCCAAGCTACCCACACTCTCCGCCTTTCTGCTCAAGGCATCCGCGACCATATTCTTCGACCTGAAGTACCCTGCGGTCCAGGTTGTCCAACCTTTGTAGTAGGTTGGTTCTTAGTTAAGGCACCGTATCCACAATAGGCTGCAATACCTCAACCGTCCATTCGAGAGCCGCAATGTGGTCCCCACGATTCACCATGGTCAGAAATGATGATAATGTCAATATATTCCCTCGTCCGATGTCGAGTCTAGGCTCTGATACAACGTGTTGCCCGACTCTTTCCTGAGATTCTTTGGAAGGGCGTAAGGCTAAGCAACAGATGTGTGTCGTACGGAAAAATCAATGTCAAGAGCAATTGAGAGAATCGAAATGAGAATTGATATTTAAAGAAAGCTTGATTGCATTAATGAAAGCTATTACAGAAAATGCAACGCGGTGTCGAGGGGGAGAGACACCAGTACAGAGAATTGCTTGCTTCCTAGAAAGTTTTGATTGCTTGATCTCCCCTAATAATACTTAAAAAAAATAAATCAAAGCTACACAACTTGACGTGAATAAGCTAAGGAAACATAATGTAAGTGCATGAAATAAAACTATTCTATATTTACAATGAAAATGACTTAGTTTTCTAAAAGGAAGCAACATGTCTGTTTTCAATAGAGTTGTCTTTGGCATCACGATGTGTGCGTGCGGCATTGTCTGCGCGCGGCGTTGTTGTAATCTGCATGCGGCTGGGCGCTGGCGAGGGATATCAGTTGGGCGCCTGCGCGCTTGTCACTTGGCGCGGCCAAGACCACAGGGCCGTCCGTAGCACTAAGCGTTGGGAGGCTTGCTAGGACGTCACGGGGCGTGTGCCCAAGGGGTCATGGGGCATGGCTGGAAAGCCGCCCATGACATTAGCGGTTAAATGATAAAAGTCAATAATGAGAAATGACTCGTGTCATGCGCTTTCTAATCGGTGTATAACTGAAATTAGTAAAGATGTTTTCCTATAAATGGACTTATTTATCTAACATATGAGAATTTCTTTGTTTATTTTTAAAATTTCTTCTCTTTTTTCTTCTTTTCTTGTTTTGACTGACCTATTCCTGGTGAATAGCAAGCCTATATTAGGTTCCTGGGGGCTCAAATTTTTTTGATATAAAGTTACTACAGCATACAACTATTTCAATACGGCAGTCAAAAAAGTTAACGGGAAAACTCATACAAAAAAAGAAGAAGAACGAGGAAGAAAGTAACCTTGAATATAAGAAAAAGAAACATGCTGAAAAAAATGTTATTGCAGAGAATCAAACTCTCGCTGTCAAACATTAGTAATCTTCCAAGACCCCTTATTCACCAAAGCACCTACTAGCAGTTTTGTTATGTGGGTGCTTTCTAATAATTTATATCCATTTCGTTAAGTTTGTTATGGAATTATATCTACCCTAAGTTAAAGTTAATGGATACTCAAGCATCCAAATTTTCTATATAAATCCGCCACATCTTCCAATAAATTTTTTATAAAGAACACACGATCTCATTCAAAATCCTTTTAATTAAAAAAACAAGTTAAATTAAAGTTAAAAGTAGAACCAAAAAATTAAGATAACCTAAAAAAACACGAGAATTGACGTTTCTATGCGACCCATGAATCCCTTGTAGCTTAGGTACAATTTAAAATTACTAAAAGCTGTAGTAAAAAATCCTAAAAATCACTATCCAAATGGTAAGGGCCCTACCTGCACCATAGGCTTATTACTGTACGTAAAGCTATATGGAGTATTTTCTTTGTCCAATTTATTGGTGTTTGGTACATGTATTAGGCTTCGATTAAATTTGAATTGAAGCTGAAAAGTTTCATAATGAAGAAAAAATGTTTCCTAACAAAGATTTATTATTCATAAACATAACTTAATTAACCCATTGATACATGCCGGTCGAGCATACATAACAATTTTCAAGTCAACATCATAGTATTGAAGTGCTTAAAGGAGTCAAGATCAAGAAGGCTATATTTGTAATAATTGACTAAGCTCCTTAGAATTAGCTTAAGGGTATTTGGGTCATTTGTAGCCAAATACCCGCTCTAGTATAAATAGCCATTAAGGCTTTTATTTTAGATAGACATGATGAATGACAAACTTGAAAACATGGACGCCTTATTCTTTATCCTCATCTTTTAATTAATGCATTTATATTGATACCTTTAATTTCGTTATTGCTTTTATTAGTACTAAATTAGTTTTAGTGGCTGAACAATTAGTAGTAAATGCTTAATTACTTATGGGTTTTCAAGAGTTTCCAATTTCTTGATGGTTTTATGGCTTAAGGTTACAATTGATTGAGTTTATAGAGGTAATTAGGCTTCATATCCTAATTGGTTCTTGTTCTTCCAATCAATTATAAGTCAAGATCCTATAGGTGATTCTGTGTATTTTTGCGGTATTCGTATCACCCATAGCAGCTGAAAGCCTGAAACAAGAACAAAGACAAAAGGGAAATATCCAATATTTTTTCTAATAATTATTCGTCTATATCTGATCAACTATAGGGACATCTTCAATATATTTTCACTTGATTTTTGTTTTTCTTCGGGAGGGAGGGGGGGGGAGTTGGAGTGGGGTTTCAATTATTGTAAGGTGGAGAGGATAAGGTTCCTCTGCCTGGTACACGAAAAAAAGTTATGGATATATTACCTCTACACTTTTTTTCCAGAATAATTGAGATGCGAAAGATCGCAATTATTGTACATTTTTAGTAGTGTTACGAAACTTAGCTCAAAGTAATAATATAAAATAGGAAAATAGACAAAAATGTAGGGAGCAAGAGAGAAGAGATTCTTACTTCTCCCATATATTCAAGAGTGTACATGATGCCCAAACCCTCTATTTATTGGATGATATAGGTAATACAAAAGAATACCATAAACATGATATTAACTATTGAGAACATGGGGGAAGATCATGAAGGTGTGAGAGTTACATCCATAATAGTAAGAAGTAGTTGGAGGTTAATAGAGAAGAGTAGTGGGTGGTACTCCCTTATGAGTTATGGACATCCACCTTAATCAAGTATTTCATAACATTCCATATTGGATGTCCAAAGATAATATACCTCATTAAAACCTTCCTACGAAAAAACACTATGAAAAAAATTTCTAGTGAAGGAAAAAGAGTACACATATCTTGTAATACGCATTACTTACTGCCTCATTAAAATATTGCCAAGGAAAACCCTGTGGGATAAAATCTTAGCTAAGGAAAAAAAAATACAACACATATTTCATCGCCTCCCACTGGTGAAAATATCACTTTATTTCTTGGAGACGACGGATTCCAAGCTTGTCTAATAACTTCTCTAATATTGAGATCGGCAATGCCTTAGCAAATTATTCCGTAAAATTATCACCTGAAAATATTTTTGAACATCTATTTCATCATTCTGTTGAAGATTGTGTATGACAAAGAACTGATGAAATATATGATTTTTTCTGTCTCCTTCAATATATTCTTCTTTCCATTGAGATAAGCAAACATGAGCGTCTTCACTATTATTAAAATCTTCTCTTCATAGAAAAGTGACACATCTGTAGTGTGTTGAGTCACTTGTTTCATCAGTTGCTAGTATATTAAAATGACTTGAATAATTATCAACAATTGACAACCATGTGAAATGATAATATGGCAATTCCCTCACATACAAGTAGATTGTTTGAAGAACGAACTTCAAAAAATGTATGCATTTGCATAAATAACAAAACCTTGACAATATTTGTTAGAATAAATAAATCTATATCAAGGATTCCTTTTACAGTATAATACTAATCATATTTCAATATCTCCATATAGCCTCTATACCTCCAGCTGTTGGGACTATTCGTCCAACTTCATATTTT
The DNA here is from genome assembly GCA_032618575.1 of Nicotiana noctiflora. Lineage (NCBI taxonomy): Eukaryota > Viridiplantae > Streptophyta > Magnoliopsida > Solanales > Solanaceae > Nicotiana > Nicotiana noctiflora. Next base: position 65,475 of record JASVEL010005279.1, read on the forward strand.
TCAGATGAAGTTTCATTGCATGATTATTCATTTGGCCAATTATTTATATGTCAAAATTCCATGATAGATTTGAGCTCAAGATCCTCGTTAATACTAATAATATTGAGCGCTACATTATATTAACAACATCGCCGATGATCATTTTACACCGGTTCCATCATCGCACAATAAAGACATAACTTGTGGAGGTCTCATTCTTATAAAATATTATGTCATGGTGCTCTTATAAAACATTTGTCTCCTTATTATGACCATCTTGAACATTTGCTCTCTCCTTCTTCAAGGAGTTTTATCTTTGGAACCGGGTTGTCTCATAGCTCAGTTGGTTAGAGCGTCGTGTTACGTGTTACGAAACGTAGCTCAAAGTAGTAATAGAAAATAAGAAAATAGACATGAATGTCCGGAGCAAGAGAGAAGAGATTCTTATTTCTTCCATGTATTCAAGTGTGTATAATGTGATGCCTAAACCCTCTATTTATAGGATGATATAGGTAATACAAAGGGATGCCATAAACATGGTATTAACTATTGAGAACATAGGGGAAGATCATTATCACAATCCGATTTTCACCCTCGAGAGTAGTGATTGCGCCTACTAATAGGAGCTAGGCAAACTAATTATCAATTATCTCTTTTAGCGAACATCGACAATATTAACAACAATGAAGCTTTTAATGATAAAGCGGAAGTCTCAAATATAATTAACTGAAAACAAGTGCGGAAATTCAATTACAACCTCTACCCAAGACTGGAGTCAGTAACGCACAACCGTCTATAGAATACAAAAAACAGAGTCTGAATAAAATACAAAATTGTTTGTTCCGGTACAAGGACAACGTACAAAATAAGGATAGAAGAAACTTCGGGCCATACGGATGCCAACAAGGCCACATCGGAATCTCTAGACTGAAGTCAACTCCCAACGCTCCTACTGTTGTCCAAAAGCTGTTGCTCTGGTATTGTGATCTGTGCAAAAAGTTACACATAGTGTAGCATCAGTACAATCGATCCCATGTGCTAGTAAGTGCCTAGTCAAACCACGGTGAAGTAGTGACGAGGCTAGATCAGACTACTGGATAAACCTATGCAGTTATGAAATATATCGAAGAAAATAAACAAGAAATAAGCAGTTTATAAAAGGAAGAGGAAACATGCTATGGGGAGGCTACAGTTAAAACAAGAAGTCTAAACTTAAGGATAGAACGGCCAACAGAAACTTAAATCCGGAATAAACGCACTTAAGTTATAATTTGTTGCGGCACGCAACCCGATCCGATCACATATAATACTATTGAGACGTGCAATCCGATCCTCAATCATCACTGTTGCAGCGTGCAATCCGAACCATAAATATACAATATTCTTGCGGCGTGCAACACGATCCATAATTATATAGTGTTGTTGCAACGTGCAACATGATCCATATTTATATATTGTTGTTGCGGCGTGCAACCCGATCCACAGTTATATAGTGTTGTTGCGGCATGCAACTCTATCCTTATATAAGTAACAAAACCTCATCGTCAGCAATCCCGGCAAGGGGAATATAACAGCACAACTAAATCCCAGCAAGGGGGAAAATCAACAAAACCAATAACACGTGTCGGGAAGGGAGTAACCATCAACTCTTTCACTTTTTTACACTTCTCGCTTATAATTCACTTTAACATTCGAGCCATCGCTCTAAGAGTCATTTCATAATCTATGTATCATGCTCTTTACAGTATACAGATATCATCAAATAAGCTTGGAAGAGTCACAACAATTCAGGATAATCTCAATATAAGGACACACAGTCATGTTAGACACCAGTGTTAGATACTCGTCACCATGCCTATAAATCGTACTCAACAAATAGCAATTAGCAAATATGACTCTACTCCTATTCCCTCAAGCAAAAGTTAGACCAAACACTCACCTCAACTTCCACGGCTAAATCAATCCACAACGATCGCTTTCCCTTTTGAATTCGGCTCCAACTCAATCAAATCTATGAAATAACGACTTTATATAGATTCTCAACCTTTCTTTCAAAAATTTCAAAATTGATCCCGGGCCCGCTTGATCAAAATACGAGGTTTAAACCAATTCCCTATCACCTATTCCCCAACGAGCCCGAATATACAATTTATTTTTAAATCCGACCCCAAAACGAGGTTTAAATCGAAGAAAATTAAAAAGCCCTAACTCTGCCCGTTTCCCTCAATTTCTACCCCAGATTATATGTTATATGCTTAGGAAATACGATAATTAATGATGGAAAATGAAGAAAATAGGTTAAACAATGCCTACACAAGAAGTTTTGATGAAGAAATGCTCTAAAATTCGTCCTAGGACTTTGGAAAAGAAGGAGTTCGTGAAGTGTTATTTTATTCCCATCACAGGTTCTGTTTTAAAACTTAAAAATCACTGAGCAAAAATGCTCTATGCGATCGCGAAATAAGCATTGCAATTGCATAGAGAATTGGGGGGGGGGGGGGGGACACTGCAATCGCATAAGGGCTTGTGCGAACGCATAGAAGAAAAAATAAAGGTGGGTTTTCATGCAATGCAATCGCGTAGAGTGTAATGCGATCGCATAGAAGAATGAAATGAAGCTGGTTTATATGCAATGCGACCGCAGAGAGAAGAATGTGATCACATAGAAGAATTTCTGGACCCCCTTAAGTTGTCTATGTGATTACAGCACTTCTTATGCGATCGCATAGAAGGATTCACTGGGCACAGACAACAACTATTTTCTGCAACTTTTCTAAGGCTAAAATCATCCCGAAACACATCAGAATCACAACCGAGCCCTCGGAGCTCCTAAACAAATACACACACTAACTCAACAATATCCTACGAGCTTAACCGTGCAATTAAATTGCCAAAATAACATCATAAACGAGGAATAAAACCTCAAAATCATCACTTTTTCATCAAACCTCATAAAGTTTCATTTTTAGATATTTAGGTCTAAAACACGTTAAATGACGTCTGATTTCAACCAAATTTCACAGGAAGCGCTTAAACCACATATAAGACCTGTACAGAGCGCCGGAACCAAAATACGTACCTGATATCAAGGCTTTCTAATTCATTTTCCTTTCAAATTTCCAAATAAATTTTAGAAAAATAATTTCTTTTAAAAATTCATTTCTCGGGCTTGGAAACTTGGATTTTGATACCGGGCATACGCCCGAGTCCCATATTTTTTTACGGACCCTCCGGGACCGTCCAATCATGGGTCCAGGTCTGTTTACCCAAAATGTTGACCAAAGTCAACTTTAATCATATGTATATCAAAATTTATAAATATTTACACAAAATTCATATTTAAGCTTTCCGGATACGCGCCCGAACTGTGCACGCAAATTGAGGTGACTAAAAGTGAGTTTTTCAAGCCTTAGAAGCATGGAATGAAAAAGAAAATAAGTGATGACCCTTTTGGGTCCTCACATTCTCCACCTCTGAAAGAACTGTTCGTCCTCGAACGGACAAAATAAAAAAGTACCTGAGTTGGGAAATAGATGGGGATAACGGCTCTGCATATTAGACTCGGACTCCCAGGCCGATGCTTTAGGAGGCTGACCTTTCCACTGGACACGCACTGAAGGAAAACTCTTCGACCTCAAATGTCGAACCTGCCAGTCTAGAATAGCTATCGGCTCCTCCTTATAAGAGAGATCCTTGTCCAGCTGGACAGTGCTGAAATATAACACTTGAGCTGGATCGATGTGATACCTCTAAAGCATGTACATATGAAACACTAGATGTACGACTGACAATCTAGGCAGCAAGGCAAGTCTATAAGCCATTTTTCCCATACGATCGAGAATATCAAATGGACTAATGAATCTATGGCTATGCTTATCCTTGTTCCCAAATCTCATCACGCCCTTCATAGGCGACACTCGGAGCAAGACCCGCTCACCAACCATGAAAGCTACATCTTGAACCTTACGATCTTCATAGCTCTTTTGTCGTGATTGAGCCGAACGATCTTGACCTTATTCAAGGCCTCCTGAACTAAGTCTGTACCCAATAACAGAGCCTCTCCCAGCTTAAACTATTCCATTGGAGACCAACATCGCTTACCATACAACGCCCCATATGAAGCTATCTGGATGCTCGACTGGTAGTTGTTGTAGGCGAACTCGCTAAAGGTAAAAACTGGTCCCACGAACCTCCATAGTCGATAACACAAGCCCGGAGCATATCCTTAAAAATTTGAATAGTCCTTTTGGATTGACTGTCCATCTGAGGATGAAATATTGTGCTCAACTCAACCCGTGTGCCCAACTCTTGCTGAACTGTACCCTAGAAATGCGAGGTAAACGGCATACCCCGGTCCGAAATGATAGATACTGCCATACCATGAAGGCAAGTGATCTCCCTGATATAAATCTCGGCTAACCTCTTAGATAAATAGGAGACTGCCATAGGAATGAAACTGTTGTTGAACTTTATCAATTGTTGGAGGCTACGACGCATAGCCCGAGTCTTGGTTTAACCGTGGTTGAATTTATTGGAAGAGGCCCATAGCCTAAGTTTTGATTCGGCCGTAGTCAAATCATGTTGGTGAAGGCGCATAGCCTGAGTCCTAGTTCAACTGTTATTGAACTTTATCAATTGTTGGAGGCGAGGGTGCATAGCCCGAGTCTTGGTTCAACCGCGGTTGAATTTATTGGCAAAGGCGCATATCATGAATTTTGATTCGAACGTAGTCAAATATTGTTGGCGAAGGCGCATAGCCTGAGTCCCAGTTCAACTATTGTTGAACTTTATCAATTGTTGGAGGCGAGGGCGCATACCCGAGTCTTGGTTCAACCGTGGTTCAATTTATTAGCAAAGGCGCATAGCTTGATTTAGCCGTAGTCAAATTTTATTGGCGAAGGCGCGTAGCCTGAGTCCCAGTTCAAGTGTTGTTGAACTTTATCAATTGTTGTAGGTGAGAGCGCATAGCCGGAGTCTTCGTTCAACCATGGTTGAATTTATTGGCGAAGGCGCATAGCCCGAGTTTTGATTCGGCCGTAGTCAAATTTTGTTGGAGAAGGCGCATAGCGTGAATCCCAGTTCAACTATTGTTGAACTTTATCAGTTGTTGGAGGTGAGGGCACATAGCCCGAGTCTTGGTTCAATAGTGGTTGAATTTATTGGAGGAGGTGCATAGCGTGAGTTTTGATTCGGCCGTAGTCAAATTTTGTTGGCGAAGGCGCATAGCCTGAGTCCCAGTTCAACTGTTTTTGAATATTATCAATTGTTGGAGGCGAGGGCGCAAAGTCCGAGTCTTGGTTCAACCGTGGTTAAATTTATTGGCGGAGGCGCATAGCCTGAGTTTTGATTCGACCGTAGTTGAATTTTGTTGGCGAAGGTGCATAGCCTGAGTTTCAGTTCAATTGTTGTTGAACTTTATCAATTGTTGGAGGCGAGCGCATAGGCCAAGTCTTTGTTCAATCGTGGTTGAATTTATTGGCGAATGCGCACAGCCTGAGTTTTGATTCGGCCATAGTCGAAATTGGTTGGCGAAGGCGCATAGCAAGAGTCCTAGTTCAACTATTGTCGAACTTTATCAATTGTGGAGGCGAGGGCGCATAGCCCGAGTCTTGGTTCAACTGTGGTTGAATTTATTGGCGGAGGCGCATAGCCGAAGTTTTGATTCGGTCGTAGTCGAATTTGTTGGCGAAGGCGCATAGCTTGAGTCCCAGTTCAACTTTTGTTAAACTTTATCAATTTTTAGAGGCGAGGGCGCATAGCTCGAGTCTTGGTTCAATCGTGGTTGAATTTATTGGCGGAGGCGCATAGCCTGAGTTTTGATTCGACCATAGTCTAATTTTATTGGCGAAGGCGCATAGCCTGAGTCCCAGTTCAATTATTGTTGAACTTTATCAATTATTGGAGGTGAGGTCACATAGCCCGAGTCTTGGTTTAACCATGATTTAATTTATTGGCGAAGGCGCATAGCCTGAGTTTTGATTCGGCCGTAGTCGAATTTTGTTGGCGAATGCGCATAGCCCGAGTCCCAGTTCAACTGTTGTTGAATTTTATCAATTGTTGGAGGCGATGGCACATTGCCCGAGTCTTGGTTCAACCATGGTTGAATTTATTGGCGAAGGCATATAGCCTGACTTTTGATAAATGCAGTAGTCAAATTTTTTTGGTGAAAGCGCATAGCCTAAGTCTTGTTGTGTCGGTGTTTGAGGGTTGAAGCTCGGTTTTGATTCGAGGTCTTGAGCAGCTACCACGCTATCCTCCCAATCGGGGAATATAGGCTGGCTTGAGGTGACTCTCAGTTCGAGATATGTCCATGCCGATTTCTGGCTGGATCTCGCATCAGGGATGCGGGGGTGCCTTACAGAGATCCTCCCTTAGGGGGTAGTGGAACTACTTCTTCTTCTTGCTTGTACTATCCGAGAGAGGAGTGACAGAGGAGTTGGATCTTGATTCAAGATCTTCAAGTTCCCTTAGTCCGATATATCGCTTCAGCTTGTTTGAGCTGTGTTGTTCTTGGTGTCACACCTCCCTTTTTACTACCCCAAACTTTAAAAGCGTATAAATACACTTGTAGGGTATACCCCGACGCTCAATTACCCAAGACGGATAAAATAACGTAAGGGAAGGAGTTTTTCCAATTAAAGGACAATCGGTTCAGGATTTTATTAGAGATTAATCAGAGTCGCCACTTGGGAATGACAATGGTGTCCCAAGTCACCGGTTAATCCCGAATCCGAGGAATTTTGACTCTTATAAATGTCTGCGAAGCAGAGATCCGGATAAGGAACTCTGTTAACCCGGGAGAAGGTGTTAAGCATTCCCGGATTCCGTGGTTTTAGCACGGTCGCTCCAACTGTCGTTCTTGACTTTTGTTTGACTCAATTATAGGTTTTAACAACATAATGTGCTTTTACGTTAAATATCATTTTTAGGAATTTGCGGTATCGCGAAAACACGCCTCGAGTCATACCGCAACCAGTACGCCTATGACTTTTGGTGTATTTCAGCTTTACCGAGATTTGGATTTGAGTCGCACCAAGTGCACACTCATTCATAGGAAGGTATATTAAAATCGTGCCTTAAGATAGTCTATATCGGCTTTTAACTTTGGGAGAGGCTATGAAATTCACTATTAGCCTCTCCGGGTATACTATGTTATTTCATTACTAAATGGGGGCCCCGATTGTTATTCGGGCGAGGCTCGTCCCAATTTAATTTTAAAGTCCGGTCCTATTTTGTTTAACTACATTTGCTATACATTGTTCTTGCCTTAAACGATAAATATTCCAGGCCCGTTATTTCTGTTGTTTATTGGGCCTGGGTCTTCAACTTAGTACCAGATGTGCCCAAGCAGTCTTCAGATTTTCATTTGGGTAGCCCAGTCGAATGATACCATAGTTCAGGCCCACGTTATACATAGGGCCTAAACAAAAATTGTAATAACAAAGGTATGTCACATAACTTATATGAAGAATCAAATACTCAGAAAACGAAATCAGATTATTTTATTCAATTCTTCAGAAGATGAAAACCACTATACAATATAATCAATACTTACACCAGATTACTACTAATTAATCTATAGATGACTGGACTACCATTGTTCCTTTTGTTTTCTGCCAACAAGCCTATAACATCGTAGACATTACTTATACTAAGAAAGGAAGAAAAGAGTGATTCAACTATATTAGACAATGCTTAATCAATCTAATTATTTACTAACGTCAACTAAATTATCCCAAACTAAGTGATATGTACACAAATACATTATTGATTCTAGTCTAATTCAGCTTATGAGATGTCTCGAACCCAGTTGCGAATGAACTACTATTTCTTCTAACTATTCTTCTCTTTTGATTGGTTATATGACCTTATGACTATGTTTAAACACTGATTTGAACACTGGACCAAACCCATTTTAACAGCCAATTTCACTCCTCTTTTAAACTTACTCAAACACTAAAATTAATTAACGAAACAGATTAACTAAATGAGCTTATTATTACTAATGTATGGAAGTGAATTGATTGGCTCTGGTTTTAATAGTATTCCTATTTAACTAAGTGATGAGTGATCTACGACTATACTACCATTACACTACTGATTTCCTCATGAATCTCGTTACCAGATTGTTAGTCTTGCAGGTTTTATTAATTAACTTATATTTTAGAGCCTTTACCTAATTAAACTAAGTGGTAAACTATCTACATTATACTACTACTATTACTAGCTATTACATCTCTTGTGTTTATTTTCTGTTTTTCAACTACTACATACTACTACAATTAAGCTACTAATTCAATAATACAAAATGACAAAATGAATTAAAGCAAGAACTTCATTCCATTAAAGCATTTCAACAATACAGCTTCATCGAACAGGGTATGTACCTGATTCAGCAAAAAGAACCAATGAGTTCTAGGGGTAAAGCTGGTAAGCACAGCAGGATTTCGAACAACAATGCAACAGTGAGCTGAAGAAAGCACAGCAACACAGCAATACAGCAACAATAGTAGAATAACCCAGCAACAGCGAGCTAAGAAACCCAGCAAAAATCCGATAGAAAAACCCAGAAATCCTACTATTCTATTGCTATTTTAAACTCTGAAACTTTTGTATGAATTCCAGCTTAGGTGTGTTTTCAGATTACTCTAAATTGGAACCAACCTTTCAGCCCTTTTTGGGGTGTATTTATAGCTAACCCAAGGCTGAAACTTGGGGAGAAAGTTATGGGATTTTATCCCACTTCTCCCCCTCTTCAAATTATCAAACTTACACTTTAACCCCAATTTCAGTTATCAAAACCCTTCCAGCATGTGCTGGAAGGTTCTAAAGATTCCCTTTTATGGGTTTTTACTAGTATGACCTTAGGGGTTTGAGATTTTTACAGATTTCCCATTTTTAGGAGACCATTATACCCCTAAATCTCTGCAAAATTGCAGAAATCAGGAGCATGAATGACTCCATTACCCTTTTAAGTTCTAACCATTTACTAGAATACTATTTCAAGTTCTAATTGTGCCCCTAAGGGCATTGCTTATTTACACAACTTACCTAGGTTAAATCTCAGCATCTTTGCACCTATTTAACTAATATCCAGCCCTGGCATTAGTATTTAAGGGCTGGCCAGTTCTATTTTTAAGAAACTATTTCAATTTTAGCCTATTTAAATTAATTCCAGTCAATTAAGACCAATTTATTCCAATTTAAAGCTAATTGCAGGACTAGCCTGTTTTATTATTGAGATTAACTATTTAAGAACTAGCCAGTCTCAAGTCGAGACTTAGCTTGGGCTATCAAAGCCAAATACTGAACAGCTGGGCCCAAAACCTTTACAGGTTTGGCCACTTTGCTGTTCAGGGCTCTAAAGAGAGCCTGGGCTAGTCTGCATTTGCAGACATAGCCCCTTTTGCACAACCAGCCACTTTTAAAGTGGACTGTGTGTTAGGGCTTTATAGAATAGGTCAACCCTTTGCAAGGTTGACCATTCTTAAGCCAATTATTTAACTTATAGCCTAATTATGCATTTTCAGTGTTTTATCCTATTTAAAAACTAACCACTTTCATGGAACTTAGCACTAACAGCTATACCCAATTCACCTAAAATATGACAAGCCCTTAACAGTGTTCAACTAACATTGGACTATTGCAGTTTTAGCCAATTCAGTATATAATTTCACCCATAACCATATGAAACCTAACATGTCTATCAACTAATTAAAATTCAGAGAAGGATTTGATAATGTTGAATCTCAACTAATCAACTTACATTACTCAGGTTCATATAGCAAAGATGTCAATTAAACATTGAACAAGAATAATTAGAAACAGTTTATGTTGAATGACTCACTGAAAGACTCAACGTATTCAAAATTCATGGGCACAGACATGTATGACAACTCAACTCTCACAAAACAGTTCAGAAGCATGAACACTCACAGAAGCTAAGCTCTAGAAAATAGTCAATAATAGATGGAACATGACTCATTTTAATCACACAGACCACAGAATAACATAGACATTGTAGCCAGGGTCTAAACATGAGAAGAAACAGCAGAGAATAATCATTCAAGCTAGTGAGAGTTAACTAACACAAAATTCAAGTCCAAAAACATGCAAAGAAGATATCTAAAACTAACAAGATGAAGTAACCTAATATTAACAGAGGTCAAAGAGAGAGTCTCAAGTTAAGTCAGAGAAACAAGGAAACAAAACAAAAATCCAAACAAGTCAGGTAAACCTAATGAATAATAATGACTAAACAACTAGACATGTAAAGAATCATAAAGAGAGGAGCAGTCATGCTTTGTTGCAAACTAACAGATTGATAACCACAAGAACATAGACAGAACCCAATCATGGAAACAAAAATCAGGGAAAAAGCATGTAAAAACATGAAGGCATGGATAACAATAAAAGAAAGGCCTTGAATCCACCATGCCACAAGACATGAGAAACAAAATCAAATGATCATGCTTATGATGGAACAGAAAAGGTGGTATAAGTCAACTATAATCAGATCATGGTTGAGATGAAAAGGGGAAAAGATGAAACATAACAAACTCAGATTTGAGGCTAATCCGTTAGTCTTAACATTGTAACCAAACATGAGACATGCCAGAACTAGACTATCACAAACAGCCAACAATAGAGGAATCAGGATTCATTTAAGCCCAAAGAACACACAACAGCATAGACATGTTAACTAAGAGATTTTGTCAAGTGTTAATCCTAGCTTTATGTATACATGTGATAGATCAAGATGAGGATAAAGAATAGAAGAGACATGAGTAGACAGTAAAGAAGAGTCATTCAAAACTGTCGAGAACTAGCAGTGATGATGAAGACAGAGTGAACAAGAATGATAATGAATCAAACCTACTAATCCAAAGCTTTTCCAAATACCAACCTAAATCTAAAGATGAAGATGAAAATATGAAAAGCATGGAGAAACAGTAAAGGAGGTAACAGAGAAGAAACTACGTTTAAACTATTAAAACTAACAAAGAAGACTAGCTTCAAAAATTAAACATGCAAGAAGAGATGTCGAAGATTAACAAGATTGAAAGAGCCTAATACTAACAAAGGATGAAAAATAGATATAGAAGAAAGGATATCAGAACAAAAATCCATACAGAGAAGCAAGTAAGCGAGATAGCTATAACAAATGACTACACAGCCAATCATGTGAATAATCATGCTTTTGAACCTCAGAAAACACCAACCAAGCATATAATTTTAATAGAACAGAAAGAAACATAGGAACGAACAAGTTCAGAAAACTTAATACTAACAGATGTAATCATATGGCTTCTAAGCTTAAAGGAAACAGAGAGATGAACTAAGATATGTAAGATGAAATGATATAAACAGAAAAAAGAAAAGAAACAGAAAATCATGCGAGACACAAAATATCAAAAACAGATAAAACATGCAAGAAGACAAAGGACATAAATCAAAGAAAAGAACAACGAAAGGAAGGGGGACTTAGCTCGCAGGGCCGGTCCCCTGAGCTTCCTATCTCTTTTTTTTTCTTTTTATTCTTTTTCTTTATTCTTCTCAGACTCTTCAGGCCTTCTTATCTTCTTCTTATTTCTTTTCCAGACTCTCTCTTTTTTTTTTAATCTTTTCCTTCTCTGGTTTTCTTTCAGGCCTAAAGACGAAACCTTTTGGATTTTGGCTTGAGGAGGGGTGTTTGGGTGAGGGTAAAGAACGGATCTTTGGGTGGTTCGAGGTTTGGGGGTCGCCGGAGTTAGGGTTCCGACGACCCTTTTTGGGATATTCGAGACGACTGGGGTATATTCGAAGGTGAAGAGTGGTATGGGGATGTAGATCAGACTAAGGCGGTCCGATCGGCATTGGTTTGAAGCGGATCCTCATTGTTTGGGTGGTCACCGGCGAGGGTTCCGGTGACCGGAATTCTGGAGAAGGGGAGTTCTTGGGGGCTTTTGATAGCGAAGAAGAAATAGAAGAAGAGAGAGATGAAAGGGGAGTTAAAAGAGGCCGGCGACCACCGTGGGAGTGGTGGCCGCCATGGCTGTTAAGGTCTTGGTGAAGATGATGAAGAAGATGAGAGAACATGGGCGGCCGGTCTCTAGGGTTAGAAAGGAAATGGGCGAGAAATTCAGACCAAAGCCTTTTATAGGCCGGTCATACGAGGTGATCTGAGCCGTTCGTTAGATGAAGATCAACGGCTCACAGGGGCGTTACTAAAACGACGCCGTATCATTTGTAATCAGACCATGACCTTCAACCCTTGGATCAAATCACACAGACGGCTCAAATCAAATCTCCCATAATTAATTAAACCAATAATTCACCTAATATTCTCGGCCGTTGGATTTATAAAAAAGGACGGCCATGATCAAAACAGTTAGAAGGCCAGGCGGGCCAAATTACTGGGCTTAGCAGATTGGGCCTCTCAATTGGATTTTCATTAGCCCAATTCATTATACCTATATATATTTTTTGTATTTTTCTGGTTTTAATGATTTTTATGTATTTTCTTTTATACTTTTTTTTCTTTTTCTTTTATGAAAAAATATAAAACCTAATTTCCTACCTACTCTAATTATTTAGTACTTTTTTGCAATTTTTCTGCTATTTTTTCTTATTTTCTACTACTTAAACTATTTTTAGTTTTACTTAAATTCTAACTAGTTAAACAAAGTAATTAACTAGCCTAATTTTTTTTATTTTCTTCTAATTTCTACTTATTCAAACTCAAAAGTATAGCTAATTCCAAACAAATCAAGTAATTGCACTCAAAAACATTTTATTTTGATTTTGGAATTGTTTGCTCGGTGCAAAAATCACGTGCTCACAGCTGCCCCTCTTTGCTCGGGAACACGAAGAGTTTCAGTGCAAAGACAAGTGAGCAATAATGAGAGATTTTTGCACATTAGCACATTCCGTGAAAGCATTTTTGAAAACCTTTTGACCGCACCCTGCTTTAGAGGTTGCCTACATATCCTGGGCTAAACAGGAATCGGGTCAGTGTAGTTCGGGAAGGTCTGGCAGTTAAAAACTACCAGACTCACTGTTGCATTGACACTGTTGAGACTCGCTGACTTACTCCTTATTACACCGGGGGATAAAATGTAAAATGAAGAAGCTATTCTAAACTAAGATTCTACGAATTACAATTGTTCCTATCTAGCTTTTGCTCTTCTTCCCTTTCCGGTGATGCAGAATCTTCCTTTTTTGTTGATTTTCTTTGATGCTGACTCTCTTTTTTTTTTGTTGATTTTCTTTTCTTGTCGACTCTCTTTTTGTTGATTTTCTTGTTTTTCTTGTTGACTCTCTTTTGTTGATTTTCTTGTTTTTCTTGATCTCGAGCTGAACCTGCTCAAAACAAAACAACAAACTACCTCTTTTTTTTCCTTTTTCTGCCCCAGTGTGGGCTTTTAACTGTATAAACCATGATGTGCAAAAATATTCCCGTATTAGAAGGTGGGCGCCTAACAGAAATTAAACGTGCAATGCGATGCAGAAAATATTCCCGTATTAGAAGGTGGGCACCTAACAGAATTTAAACGTGCAATGCGAATGCAGAAAATATTCCCGTATTTGAAGGTGGGCACCTAACAGAATTTAAACGTGCAATGCGAATGCAGAAAATATTCCCGTATTAGAAGGTGGGCACCTAACAGAATTAAACGTGCAATGCGAATGCAGAAAAGTATTCCCGTATTAGAAGGTGGGCACCTAACAGAAATTAAACGTGCAATGCGATGCAGAAAATATTCCCTCAGCCTGAGGACTGGGGAGTGGATTTTAAACGTGCAATGCGATGCAGAAAATATTCCCGTATTAGAAGGTGGGCACCTAACAGAATTTAAACGTGCAATGCGATGCAGAAAATATTCCCGTATTAGAAGGTGGGCACCTAACGGAATTTAAACGTGCAATGCGATGCAGAAAATATTCCCTCAGCCTGAGGACTGGGGAGTGGATTTTAAAAGATGTTACCTTCCTCTTTTTGGTATTTTCTTATCTCTTGCCTGTGAATTTCTCCACTTATTCGGCGGACTTTCTCTTTTTTTGGTATTTTAAATTTTCCACATTGGTCACATTCACAAAATATTCCCGTATTAGAAGGTGGGCACCTAACAGAAACTAAACATGCAATGCAAATGCAGAAAATATTCCCTCAGCCTGAGGACTGGGGAGTGGATTTTAAAAGATGTTACCTTCCTCTTTTTGGTATTTTCTTTTTACCCACTTATCTCTTGCCTGTGAATTTCTCCACTTATTCGGCGGACTTTCTATTTTTGGTATTTTAAATTTTCCCCATTGGTCACATTCACTTTAAAGTGATTAGTGACAGTTTGTTCCTGCATGAAACAAAATTTATTAGATATAAACTGCTGGCAACTGGCATCTGCCGTCCCCACTTCTTATTGCTTCCTTTGTTTTTGCTTTCTCATGTTGCATGGCTTTCAACTTCTTGTCCCTTGCATACTCTTTTTGTATTTTTCTCATTTTTCCATTTTTGTTTTGTTTTCTTTTTCTTTGGCCATGCTTGCCAAGCTTTTTTATTCCTTTCCCCAATCTTCCATCCTTTCTGATCCAGTGTTGTTTCAACTTCCGTTATCAGGAGCTGGTAGTTAGCTCTCAAAAAGGTAAACAATGAAATGCAGAAAAATGAAAGAAAGGTAAGGGTATTTTGGAGAGATGACGGAACTTATCTGGGTATTTGCTGGCTGATTCCGCTGACCATGCCATGTATTTAAACTCTGACCCAGTTCGTTCCAATCGTTATTCAGACTCCGAATTGCCTTTGACCCAAACCGATACTCTTTTTTGTTGCCTTTTTCTCTTTTCTGATAGTCCTCACGATCGCCTTACGGTGCCTCGAAAGGTTTTCACCAATAAGACTCTCTCATTTATTCTCTCAATCTCACAATCACCTCACAGTGCCGGCTAAGGTTTTCACTGATGAGACTCTCTCATTTTTTTTATTTTTTTTCATTTTTCCTTTTTGTATTTTGTTTTATGTACCACGGGTATTATCCGATGCTTCGCTCCTCCTTTGTTGTATTCGTTATCATTTCAAAATCGATCAGAAGGTCTTTCTTTGGACTGTAACGTGGCTTTTGGGTGGGTTAAGAAAGAAAGATATAAAGGCTCAAAATTTCAACGAGGGTTAAAAATATTTACAACTCTCTGAATTATTAAACATAACTTCTGCCCCAGTTTCAATATGTGGGGAATTTTTGGATTTTTCCTTTGTTGTGACTGAACCTCAGAGAGGCTGCCTACGTACCCTTTCGGGATCAAGTCAGACGTAGTTCATCCAACTTCATAAGTTAGATGGATTTCTTTTTGACTTTTTCCCGATTTTTGTCTTTTTCTTTTTTTTTCATCATTTTTTTTCATTTTTTCATTTCATTTTTTTTTCATTTTTTTTTTCATCTTTCCATCATTTGATTTTCCATTCCGGCAATTTCGATCTTATTGTACTAGAGCGATTCCGAGAGAGGGATATGAAAGAATTCATTCATTAAGGCTCAAAGGGGTTATCAATGGATAAAGTGTTTGGATAGAGAATAAAATGCCTTCGTCATTTCAATTCCAAAATCACAACAAAATACAAAACATATAATTGAAAAGGAATCATACATAGTATCTTTTGACCGCGTCTGAATTGATAGCAGTCTCTACGCACCTTCCTTCAACATCTGTTAAATATAATGCTCCATTGGACAACACCCGTGATACCACAAACGGTCCCTGCCAATTTGGCGCAAACTTGCCTTTTGCCTCTGCCCAATGTGGTAAGATACGCCTCAATACCAGTTGTCCGACTTCAAACTTTCGAGGTCGTACCTTCTTATTATATGCTCTGGCCATTCTCCGCTGATACAACTGTCCATGGCAGACTGCGGCCAATCTCTTCTCATCAATCAAATTCAATTGTTCTAACCGGGCCTTTACCCATTCATCGTCATCTATCTCAGATTCGGCTATAATTCGCAATGACGGTATTTCTATTTCTGCGGGTATAACAGCCTCCGTTCCGTACACCAATGTATAAGGTGTGGTTCCGATAGAAGTACGTACCGTCGTGCGGTAACCCATGAGAGCAAAGGGTAACTTTTCATGCCATTGCCTGGATCCCTCCACTATTTTTCGGAGAATCTTCTTGATGCTCTTGTTCGCCGCCTCTACTGCACCATTCGCCTTTGGCCTGTAAGGTGTGGAATTGCGGTGCGTGATCCTAAACCTTTCACAAACTTCCGCCATGAGATGACTGTTTAAATTGGCTCCATTGTCTGTGATAATCACCTTGGGGATTCCAAATAGGCATATAATATTCTCATGCACAAAATCCACCACTGCTTTCTTCGTCACTGCCTTGAATGTCTTAACTTCAACCCATTTGGTGAAATAATCAATTGCAACTAGAATGAACCTGTGCCCATTAGAAGCGGCTGGATCTATTGGGCCGATGACATCCATGCCCCAAGCAACAAAGGGCCAAGGTGCTGACATTGTGTGCAACTCATAAGGCGGGGAGTGGATCAGATCCCCATGTACCTGGCATTGATGGCATTTCTTTACATACCTGATACAATCACGCTCCATAGTGAGCCAGTAGTACCCCGCTCTCAAAATCTTCTTTGCTAAAACATATCCGCTCATGTGGGGTCCGCATACTCCAGCATGTACTTCAATCATGATTTCATTTGCTTGTTGTGCATCTACACACCGCAACAAACCCAGATCTGGTGTTCTTTTGTATACCACTCCTCCACTGAGGAAAAATCCATTGGCTAGACGCCTGATGGCTCTCTTCTGGTCTCCAGTGGCTTGTTCCGGGTATTTGCCACCTTTCAAGTATTCTCTAATATCATGATACCACGGCTCTCCATCCGACTCTTCTTCCACAGCGAAGCAATAAGCATTCTGATCTCGGACTTGGATCCGGAGCGGATCTATATATGTCTTGTCCGGATGATGCAACATAGAGGACAATGTGGCCAAAGCATCCTGCAATCTCATTGTGCATTCTTGGGATGTGCTTGAACTCTATAGACCGGAATCTTTGAGACAACTCGTGCAAACAATACCGATATGGTATCAATTTCAAATCTCGTGTCTCCCATTCCCCTTGAATTAGGTGTACCAAGAGATCCGAGTCACCCATGACCAAAATCTCTTGAATACCCATGTCAATTGCCATCCTTAACCCCAAGATGCACGCCTCATATTCGGCCATATTGTTGGTACAGAAAAATCGAAGAGCTGAGCTGTGACGGGATAGTGTTGACCCGTACTTGAAATGAGTACCGCTCCGATACCAACGCCCTTGCTGTTGACGGCTCCGTCAAAGTACATTTTCCATCCTGGTCTCTCATCTTGCTCCATCTCCTCGACAAGCATTGCCTCTTCATCCGGAAAGTATGTTTTCAATGGTTCATATTCATCATCCACCGGATTCTCGGCTAAGTGGTCCGCAATAGCTTGTGCCTTCATTGTCGTACGAGTTACATAGACAATGTCGAATTCTGTGAGCAGAATCTGCCATTTGGCCAGTCTTCCCGTAGGCATAGGCTTCTGAAATATATACTTGAGAGGATCCAATCGTGATATCAAGTACGTGGTGTATGCTGACAAATAATGCTTTAGCTTCTGAGCCACCCAAATCAATGCACAACAAGTTCTTTCCAGTTGGGTATACTTCACCTCGTAGGATGTAAACTTTTTGCTGAGGTAGTAGATGGCTTGTTCTTTCTTGCCTGTCTCATCATGTTGACCCAATACACAACCGAAAGAGTTATCTAGCACCGTCAAATACAAAATCAGAGGTCGCCCTGGTTCCGGAGGTACTAACACCGGAGGATTGGCCAAATATTCCTTGATCTTGTCAAAGGCTTCCTGACACTCGTCGGTCCATTTCACTGCTGCATCTTTCTTCAACAGCTTGAAGATCGGCTCGCATGTTGATGTCAATTGTGCAATGAACCGACTAATGTAATTCAACCTTCCTAGCAAACTCAT
This sequence comes from Nicotiana noctiflora, assembly GCA_032618575.1. Classification (NCBI taxonomy): domain Eukaryota; kingdom Viridiplantae; phylum Streptophyta; class Magnoliopsida; order Solanales; family Solanaceae; genus Nicotiana; species Nicotiana noctiflora. The sequence continues at coordinate 83,457 of JASVEL010005279.1, forward strand.
GACCTCCTTTTTGTTCTTCGGCGGAGGTAGACTTTGAATAGCCTTGATCTTTGACGGATCCAGTTCAATACCTCGCCGACTCACAATAAACCCCAGTAGTTTCCCTGAAGGTACTCCAAAAGCACACTTCGCCGGATTGAGCTTTAGATTGTACCTCCGGAGTCTTTGGAAAAACTTCCTCAAATCTTTCACATGATCAAGGTTGTTTTCTGGACTTTATGATGACATCGTCCACATATACTTCAATTTCTCGATGCATCATATCGTGAAACATTGTGGTCATTGCCCTCATGTAAGTTGCCCCAGCATTCTTCAATCCAAACGGCATTACTCTGTAACAATACGTTCCCCAAGGTGTAATGAAGGCAGTTTTCTCAGCATCTTCTTCGTCCATAAGGATCTGGTGATAACCTGCATAACAATCCACAAACGAACCGATCTCATGCTTGGCGCAATTGTCGATCAATATGTGAATGTTTGGCAATGGGAAGTCATCCTTCGGACTGGCTTTGTTGAGGTCTCTATAGTCTACACACACTCTGGTTTTGCCATCCTTCTTCGGGACCAGCACAACGTTTGCCAACCAGGTGGGGTATTTGGTAACTCTTATGACCTTTGCTTCAAACTGCTTATTCACCTCTTCTTTTATCTTCACGCTAATGTCCGTTTTGAATTTCCTCAGCTTTTGTTTTACCGGCCGACATTCAGGGTAGATAGGCAACTTGTGTACCACCAAATCTGTGCTAAGCCCGGGCATGTCATCATAGGACCAAGCAAAGATGTCCTTAAATTCATGTAACAACCTTATCAATTCATCCCCGAGGGGTGCCTCCAAATGCACACTAATCTTTGTTTTTCGGACATCATCTTCGCTCCCCAAGTTTACAGATTCTGTATCACTCAGATTTGGCTTGGGTTTTTCCTCGTATTGTTTCATGTCCTTACTTATTTCCTCCAGGGCTTCCTCATCCTCACATTCTATTTCACTATCTTCCTCGATTTCTTGTATAATAACGTGATTGTCAGAACTGGGTCTAGAATCCTTCACGCATGACATGGCATTGGAATCAACACATGCAAAACTGTACAAAAGGAAAAAATAAAGAAAAATAAGGCAAAAGTGAAGGAAAAGGAAAACTGCATTTCATTGATAAAAGAGTGAACAATGTTCGGGATACATGGTGATTTTCTTTTCATGAGGGGAATAGGAAAACTATAAAAATAACAACTTTTGGGAAAACAATGATGAAATTTTGAGCTAACTACCAAGGCTCCTTCCTGATAGGGAAAGGAGTAGCTTCCCAATTGTTCAATGTGATTCCAAGCCCCGCAAACTGCACGTCCATTTTGCTCGTGCCTTCCCCTGCTTCAATTGTATTTACCTCCCAAAACATTTTCTCAAAACCAAGCATTTCTTCATCAAGTTGGGTCTCAATGCACTTTGTCGCAGCAGATGGTTGATATTTTGTACCAGGCCTGATGAAGGTGTCGGATAATTTGGGTATGGGTTTGGGCAAGGTCCAGTGCTTTTTGGCTTTAGAGGCTCTTTGGATGTCGGCAAAGGTGGGTTTGAACCCTAAGCCGAATGTACCTTTATTCTCCGGAAGCTGAACTGGTTGAATGACTCCCTGCAGTGTTTTGCCTAATCCCCTCCCCGGTGCAAATCCGTTTCTCAGCATTTCTCTGGCCACCATTACAGCAGTTGGTGCCATCATAGGGGTTGGTAACTTTTCTCCTTCAGCAACTCTATTCACCACAACAGCATCCGTCACTTGGTAGACCCAAGGACCTCTATCACCATTAGTATCATCAAAAGGTGCTACCACATTACAAGCATTTTCCTCCCCGTGTACAACAATCTCTTGCTGTTCCCATTCAAACTTGACCATCTGGTGTAGAGAAGATGGTACCGCTTTGGCCGCATGAATCCAGGGTCGACCTAACAGCAAGTTATATGATACGGCAATATCGAGCACCTGGAACTCCATCGTAAAATCAACGGGACCGATGGTCACTTCCAAAATAATATCTCCTAACGTGTTCTTACCTCCGCCGTCAAACCCTCTCACATTGATATTGTTTCTCCGGATTCTGTCCGGGCTAATGTTCAGCTTCCCTAAAGTTGACAGCGGGCAAATGTTCGCGCTCGATCCATTGTCAATCAATACCCTGGTCACGACTGACTCTTCACTCTTTACCGTGAGGTACAATGCTTTATTGTGTTCAGTTCCTTCCACCGGCAGCTCCTTATCAGAGAAGGTGATTCTATTAGACTCGAAAATTTTGCTGGTAATCTTCTCCAAGTGACACACTGAAATCTTTTCCGGAACATGAGCCTCATTTAGAATCTTCATAAGAGCTTTCCGGTGTTCTTCTAAATGTATCAACAAAGATAGCAAAGAAATTTGGGCAGGGGTCTTTCTTAGCTGCTCAACCACTGAGTACTCTTGTGACTTCATTTTCTTAAGGAACTCTTCTGCTTCCTCCTCCGACACTGGCTTCTTCAGTTGACTTTCTTTTACCGTTTTCATTTTTCTCAGTTCCTATGGAGCAAAACACCTTCCAGATCGGGTGAGTCCATGCGTTTCGTTAATTTCACCATAAATCTCTTTTCCCTTGTAAACTACTGCTACCTTGTTATAGTTCCAAGGTACAGTCTTCATACTCACCACTGGCATTTGCACTACTGGTTTTATGATTACTGGCTCTGCATTTGCTCCTTTCACAGTCACGATCGTCTTTGCGCCTGGAACTACCACTTTTAAACCTCCCATCACTACTGGCTTTGGTTTCTCAACAATCTCCTTCTCCTTCACAACTTCTTTTTCTAACTTGTCACTCGACTTTATCATCATGACGGCCTGAGATGGTTTTCGACTGCCATCACCCTGCACTAATTCTATCATATGCGTTTCGTGGTGATTTGGCAGCGGATTCTGGGTAATATTTGGGGCTTCGGGAGCCTGTACTTCAATTCTCCTCTCATCGATAAGATCTTGAATGGCATTCTTTAATTGCCAACACTTTTCAGTATCGTGGCCCAATGTTCCCGAACAGTATTCACATCTGACAGAAGAATCAAGATTTTTCGGGGGTGGGTTTGGAACTTTTGGTGCAATTGGTCTTAACATCCCCAACTCTTTCAACCTGTGGTAAAGACTGGTATATGATTCTCCGAGCGGGGTGAATGTTTTTCTTGCTTTGTTTCTCCAATCAGCGTCCGGCCTGGGTCTATTCTGGTTTCGGTAAGGTTTAGGGGTTGGGTATGTGTTCTGGGTGTGGTACACATTGTGTGGAGCTTGAGCTCTCCACACATGGGGTGGTGGTGGTGGGTAGGCTTGGGCTTGCGGGTGGTGGTAATGTGGGACAGTTGGTGGGTACAGTGGTGGTGGTGGGTTATATGGGCTTGGTGTATTGTAGGGGTTTGGCGGGTAAGATGGTGGTGGTGGATTATATGGAGTTGCTGGGCTTGGTGGGTGTTGGCGGTAGGGTCTTGGTGGGTTATAATGCGGGTTGCGACTCCATGACCTACTTTCTACGGTTGCTACTTCTTCTTTCTTCTTCTTTCCCATCACTCCCCCGTTTCCACTCTGTATAGCTTGATTGGTGGCCTTGATAGCCGAAAAACTCATAATTTTGTTTGTCTTCAAGCCTTCTTCTACAAAACTCCCCATTTTCACAACTTCATTAAAACTCTTTCCAATTGCTGACACTAGATGGCCGTAGTATGTTGGCTCCAAAGCTTGCAGAAAACAATCCACCATCTCTCCTTCTTTCATTGGTGGATTCACTCTAGCGGCCTGTTCCCTCCATCTAAAACCGTATTCTCTAAAGCTCTCTCCTGGTTTTTTCTCCATCTTGGTAAGGGATAACCTGTCGGGTATGATCTCCAAATTGTACTGAAAGTGACTAGCGAAAGCTTGCGCTAAGTCATCCCAAACGAACCATCTTGTATGGTCCTGTCGGGTATACCATTCCAGAGCTGATCCACTCAAACTTTGGCTGAAGTACGCCATCAACAATTCATCTCTACCTCCCGCGCCTCTCATCTTGCTACAGTATCCTCTGAGATGAGCTACCGGATCCCCGTGTCCGTTGTACATGTCGAACTTTGGCAACTTGAATCCCACGGGAAGCTGCACCTCAGGGAACAAACACAGGTCTTTGTAGGCTACACTTACTTGCCCTCCCAGTCCTTGCATATTGCGGAAAGCATTCTCAAGACTTTTCACTTTCCGAGCCATCTCTTCTTGCCCGGCACTTGCTTCCATCATCGGAGCATGAGACTCGTGTTGTCCGAAAGTCGGCTCCGGAGGGTAGTAGTGAGGATCCTGGATATGGAACATCGGTTCACTAGAGGATTTGTGGATAACAGCGGGCGGAGGTGCCACATATACATGAGCAACTTGTGGTATCTGAGGTGGTGCTTGCTTGGTCGGAGGTGGTGGTATCTGGGAGGTGGAAGCATAGTAGTGAGGGTAGTCGGGGTAGGTGGAGGACGAGTTCATTGTCGGTGGCTCGGGGTTAGTATTGGCTGGAGGGACATATGCAGGGTTAGCAGGGTAGGCCGGTAGTGGTTGACCTCTTGACCAAGCCTGGTACATTTCAGCCATCTGCTGTCTTAACTTGTACATTTCTTCTTTCATCCCTGCCACATCCACGATCTCTTCTTCGTGAGCAGGGTCTACAATGGTTGCCTCGATCTCCCGGGACACAGCCTTTGTCATCTTTTTGTACCTGGTGTTGTATGGGTGGGTAGCCAGTATGCCAGTTGCCTAGAAAATCTGAACTCACAAACACCAACACTCGTTAGTTGTTAGCGCATAAATAAGATGCAACGACTTTAAAAGCAAATACATTTCTCGAGTCGTTATGCATCATCCCGGCCGCTGCTCACTTCAATCATCTTTTTCTTTTTCCGCTCTTTTGTTTTCTTTCTTTCTTTTCTTCTTTTCTTTGCTTTTCTCTTTTGCTTTTTCTCTTTTCTTGCCTTTTTTTTTTCTTTTCTTTTCTTGCTTTTTCTTTTCCCTCTTTTTCCTTGTCGTTTTCATAATTACGTTCCTATTTATTTGCCTAGCGGATTCAAAGGAAATGACATAAAGCAAAAGAATTGGTAACAACACTTGTTTTCTCATTGATAATTCAAAACATTGATTACAAAGTGATGTTTTTAAAAAGAAAAATAAAAGATGATGCATGACCTAAGAGTACATTAATGCACCTAGTGCCCGCGAGGCATCGTTCGGCCTTGCCGCGGGCCTATATGCTAAACCCCTTTGAAGCCTATCCAGGTCGGCCATGACTTGTTGTACAAAAAACTTCACCGCAGATACAAAAGTCCTCCGAGACATATCTTCACAAAGCTGAGTCTTCCGGGTGATGTATTGGGCGATGCGAACAATCTTTTCTCTGATGACCCCTTTTTCTTGCAATAGCCGGCTTATTTGCCGAGTGCGAGCATCCAAGGTATGTTGGTTGTCCTTTTGCACTCGTTGTAGCTCCAATTCTAATCTAGCCATAGTCGTGTAGCAGTGCTCTCTTTCTTCTTCAAGATCTTTGATAATCTTGTTACTCTTGACTGTGGCTGAGATTATTTTCCTTCTAAGCTGAGCTACTTCAACATCGTGCTCGCCCTGTAGCTGCCGAACCAATTTGGCTCTTTCCTCGGCGTCTTTGCCCATTTGCTTCCGAGCCTTGACTAACTCTCTTTCAGCTACGTCCAAATCAAAGCTATAGTCATTTACTTTTCGCCGAAGAATCTCAATTAACTTTTCATCCCGGCTTGAACGAACTGGGGTCTCGGATGCAATTTTCATTTGAGCTACTTGGGCCTTCAACATATCATTTTCTTTCTTCAGCTGTTTCTTTTCCACTTCATCAGATGCTGCTTGTAAGCCGCTCTCGAAATGAAGATTTCTCAGTTTATCCTCCAACAGACTGATTTTGGCCTTGTATTCCTTTTCCTTGGCCACCCATTTCTGATTTTCCTCGGATTGCTCTATCAGGTCTTGCAAGTGAGGTCTCTTTGAAAGACGTTCGTGTTCAACCCCTCGTCGGTACCATGTGGAGTATCCAGGTGATATCTTCCCCTTTGCCCTATTCGGCACACAAGTATCAATCTTCAAATTTTGGCACTCATTCCAGATTTGCCGGATTTTTGCTTCCGGGAATTGCCCGTCCGGACCAATCTTCACAGCTTGCACACTGAGATCCCCATCTCTCGGAATAATCTGACACCGACCCAACTGTCGCAAGGCTCTGTATGGGGCATAGGGTTGTATACTCTTCAAACCCATGATCAAAAATGGTGATCCCTCCGTCGGCATGTATATTACCTCGTCAAGAGGTAACCAGTCATACGTCCAATCGATTTGACCGTCAGTTAGTGATCGAAGATACATAATCCAACCTTGGACTCCTTCAGGCAATTTTACTTCCTTTGTCCTCGCATTGAACTCTTCCAAACATGTCCGTTCGGTCGAACCATAGCTTGAGTACGAAGGATGGTGGCATAGATGCTCGATTAGCCAGGTTTGCAAGATCAAGTTACACCCTTCGAAGAAGCTAGCCCCTGCTTTGCACGCAGTCAGAGCACGATAGATATCCGCAACAATCATCGGGGCCAGAGTACAGTTTTCTTGTACTATCAGTGTGGTAGCTACCCCGGCGACTTTTATGTTGATATGTCCATCTTTCCTCGGGAATACCACAACTCCGAGAAATGCCACCAAAAATGCGAACCTCCGGTGTTCTTCCCATTTCGCTCGATTGGACTTACAGCATAATTTGTTGGTAGGATCATTGAAACCCCCAACGTGTCCAAACCTATTGTAGATGAAGCTTAAAGAACAAAATCCGTCGGCCAGATCTTCATTATGAACATTCCGGGCAATTTTCAAAGAGTCGAGGAAGCGATGTATTGTCACCGTCCTCGGAGATACCGGGTATTTCCCTTTCAGCGGGACCTCAGTCTTCCCAATGTAGAAGGCAATCTCCTCCAAAGTCGGGGTAAGTTCAAAATCTGGGAAATGAAATACGTTGTGTGCCGAATCCCAAAACGTGACCAACGCTCTAACCACATCACCTCGAGGAACCATGTCTAGTAAACCCGTAAGGCCTTTCAAGTACTTTTTGACCCAATCTTGACCATCGGATCCCATGTCCTGCCACCATAATCTCAGCTCCAAAGGGATTTTATTTAGGGAAAATTGTTCATTCATCATCGTGCTCGTCCTGCACATTTATTAAGGTGATTTTATTTAGAAAAGGAAAAATCTTTTTCAATGCAAGTTTTCAATTTTTGAATGAAAGAAAAGAAAAATGATTTTCGAAGTGGCCATTTTTGCAAAAACAGTCTTCCGTCGTCCTTTCGGAACATTCGGCAATTTCCAAAAATAGCAATCACCTCGATTATTTGAAAAGAAAATCTTTTTGGTCTTTTTCTAAAAGTGTGGTTGGACCCGTTTAAAGGTTGCCTACGTATCCCACCTAATGGCGAGAATCAAACCTGCGTAGTTCGGTCAGATTATTTGACCAATTTCAACAAAAAGTGTTCTACCTATTTTTTCAAGTTTTCAATTTTTCCGGGTACCTATTTTCTATAAATCATTATTTTCCTCTCTCTCTTTTTCCTTTTTCAACAATTTTTCCAATCTCGGGATTTCAGCCGGTCCGCATAATGATCAAGGACAATAAAATGCAACATATAGCATGCTCGGTCTTTTCAATACCGGGTCACCTGTCCTAGACGGACCCAACCCCTGTGTTGAGCCCCCTAAGTCAAATATGATACAAATAATCGTCCTAGACCTATGTTCAAAATCTTACGGTTTCATAGATGGCTAGACCGTGTACCCGAGCGGACAACTCGAATCGAGGAGGGGGCTACGTACCGGTGACCCGCGGAGTCAATCGGCTTTGTAACTTATCCGGCCTCTGTTTTCTTAATTTAAGGTGACTTTAACGGAAAGGGGAGTCTCAACCAGTAAGCACATCCCCGGGGGAGAAGAGAGAAGGGTTTTCGGCACAATTTTATATACAGTTCACATAATATCAAAGCGATAAAGCACGTAGCATGTTGTTCAAATCACATAATGAAGTCAAACAAAAAACGCGAACGGCAGTTCTAAGGAGCTCGAGTTCTTAAACCCTGAAACCGAAGTTCAGGGTTGGATCCCCAGCAGAGTCGCCAGAGCTGTCACACCTCCCTTTTTACTACCCCAAACTTTAAAAGCGTATAAATACACTTGTAGGGTATACCCCGACGCTCAATTACCCAAGACGGATAAAATAACGTAAGGGAAGGAGTTTTTCCAATTAAAGGACAATCGGTTCGGGATTTTATTAGAGATTAATCAGAGTCGCCACTGGGAATGACAATGGTGTCCCAAGTCACCGGTTAATCCCGAATCCGAGGAATTTTGACTCTTATAAATGTCTGCGAAGCAGAGATCCGGATAAGGAACTCTGTTAACCCGGGAGAAGGTGTTAGGCATTTCCGGATTCCGTGGTTTTAGCACGGTCGCTCCAACTGTCGTTCTTGACTTTTGTTTGACTCAATTATAGGTTTTAACAACATAATGTGCTTTTACGTTAAATATCATTTTTAGGAATTTGCGGTATCGCGAAAACACGCCTCGAGTCATACCGCAACCAATACGCCTATGACTTTCGGTGCATTTCAGCTTTACCGAGATTTGGATTTGAGTCGCACCAAGTGCACACTCATTCATAGGAAGGTATATTAAAATCGTGCCTTAAGATAGTCTATATCGGCTTTTAACTTTGGGAGAGGCTATGAAATTCACTATTAGCCTCTCCGGGTATACTATGTTATTTCATTACTAAATGGGGGCCCCGATTGTTATTCGGGCGAGGCTCGTCCCAATTTAATTTTAAAGTCCGGTCCTATTTTGTTTAACTACATTTGCTATACATTGTTCTTGCCTTAAACGATAAATATTCCAGGCCCGTTATTTCTGTTGTTTATTGGGCCTGGGTCTTCAACTTAGTACCAGATGTGCCCAAGCAGTCTTCAGATTTTCATTTGGGTAGCCCAGTCGAATGATACCATAGTTCAGGCCCACGTTATACATAGGGCCTAAACAAAAATTGTAATAACAAAGGTATGTCACATAACTTATATGAAGAATCAAATACTCAGAAAACGAAATCAGATTATTTTATTCAATTCTTCAGAAGATGAAAACCACTATACAATATAATCAATACTTACACCAGATTACTACTAATTAATCTATAGATGACTGGACTACCGTTGTTCCTTTTGTTTTCTGCCAACAAGCCTATAACATCGTAGACATTACTTATACTAAGAAAGGAAGAAAAGAGTGATTCAACTATATTAGACAATGCTTAATCAATCTAATTATTTACTAACGTCAACTAAATTATCCCAAACTAAGTGATATGTACACAAATACATTATTGATTCTAGTCTAATTCAGCTTATGAGATGTCTCGAACCCAGTTGCGAATGAACTACTATTTCTTCTAACTATTCTTCTCTTTTGATTGGTTATATGACCTTATGACTATGTTTAAACACTGATTTGAACACTGGACCAAACCCATTTTAACAGCCAATTTCACTCCTCTTTTAAACTTACTCAAACACTAAAATTAATTAACGAAACAGATTAACTAAATGAGCTTATTATTACTAATGTATGCAAGTGAATTGATTGGCTCTGGTTTTAATAGTATTCCTATTTAACTAAGTGATGAGTGATCTACGACTATACTACCATTACACTACTGATTTCCTCATGAATTTCATTACCAGATTGTTAGTCTTGCAGGTTTTATTAATTAACTTATATTTTAGAGCCTTTACCTAATTAAACTAAGTGGTAAACTATCTACATTATACTACTACTATTACTAGCTATTACATCTCTTGTGTTTATTTTCTGTTTTTCAACTACTACATACTACTACAATTAAGCTACTAATTCAATAATACAAAATGACAAAATGAATTAAAGCAAGAACTTCATTCCATTAAAGCATTTCAACAATACAGCTTCATCGAACAGGGTATGTACCTGATTCAGCAAAAAGAACCAATGAGTTCTAGGGGTAAAGCAGGTAAGCACAGCAGGATTTCGAACAACAATGCAACAGTGAGATGAAGAAACCACAGCAACACAGCAACACAGCAACAATAGTAGAATAACCCAGCAACAGCGAGCTAAGAAACCCAGCAAAAATCTGATAGAAAAAACCCAGAAATCCTACTATTCTATTGCTATTTTAAACTCTGAAACTTTTGTATCAATTTCAGCTTAGGTGTGTTTTCAGATTACTCTAAATTGGAACCCCCTTTCAACCCCTTTTTAAGAGGTATATATAGTTATTTTTAGGGCTGAAGACTTGGGGAGGAAGTATGGGATTAATCCCACTTCTCCCCCTCCTAAAATTATCAAACTTACACTTTAACCCCAATTTCAGTTATCAAAACCCTTCCAACATGTGCTGGAAGGTTCTAAAGATTCCCTTTTATGGGTTTTTACTAGTGTATCCTTAAGGGTTTGAGATTTTTACAGATTTCCCATTTTTAGGAGACCATTATACCCCTAAATCTCTGCAAAATTGCAGAAATCAGGAGCATGAATGACTCCATTACCCTTTTAAGTTTTAACTATTTACTAGAATACTATTTCAAGTTCTAATTGTGCCCCTAAGGGCATTGCTTATTTACACAACTTACCTAGGTTAAATCTCAGCATCTTTGCACCTATTTAACTAATAGCCAGCCCTGGCATTAGTATTTAAGGGCTGGCCAGTTCTATTTTTAAGAAACTATTTCAATTTTAGCCTATTTAAATTAATTCCAGTCAATTAAGACCAATTTATTCCAATTTAAAGCTAATTGCAGGACTAGCCTGTTTTATTATTGAGATTAACTATTTAAGAACTAGCCGGTCTCAAGTTGAGACTTAGCTTGGGCTATCAAAGACAAATACTGAACAGCTGGGCCCAAAACCCTTACAGGTTTGGCCACTTTGCTGTTCAGGGCTCAATATAGAGCCTGGGCCAGTCTGCATTTGCAGACATAGCCCTTTTGCACAACCAGCCACTTTTAAAGTGGACTGTGTGTTAGGGCTTTATAGAATAGGTCAACCCTTTGCAAGGTTGACCATTCTTAAGCCAATTATTTAACTTATAGCCTAATTATGCATTTTCAGTGTTTTATCCTATTTAAAAACTAACCACTTTCATGGAACTTAGCACTAACAGCTATATCCAATTCACCTAAAATATGACAAGCCCTTAACAGTGTTCAACTAACATTGGACTATTGCAGTTTTAGCCAATTCAGTATATAATTTCACCCATAACCATATGAAACCTAACATGTCTATCAACTAATTAAAATTCAGAGAAGGATTTGATAATGTTGAATCTCAACTAATCAACTTACATTACTCAGGTTCATATAGCAAAGATGTCAATTAAACATTGAACAAGAATAATTAGAAACAGTTTATGTTGAATGACTCACTGAAAGACTCAACGTATTCAAAATTCATGGGCACAGACATGTATGACAACTCAACTCTCACAAAACAGTTCAGAAGCATGAACACTCACAGAAGCTAAGCTCTAGAAAATAGTCAATAATAGATGGAACATGACTCATTTTAATCACACAGACCACAGAATAACATAGACATTGTAGCCAGGGTCTAAACATGAGAAGAAACAGCAGAGAATAATCATTCAAGCTAGTGAGAGTTAACTAACACGAAATTCAAGTCCAAAAACATGCAAAGAAGATATATAAAACTAACAAGATGAAGTAACCTAATATTAACAGAGGTCAAAGAGAGAGTCTCAAGTTAAGTCAGAGAAACAAGGAAACAAAACAAAAATCCAAACAAGTCAGGTAAACCTAATGAATAATAATGACTAAACAACTAGACATGTAAAGAATCATAAAGAGAGGAGCAGTCATGCTTTGTTGCAAACTAACAGATTGATAACCACAAGAACATAGACAGAACCCAATCATGGAAACAAAAATCAGGGAAAAAGCATGTAAAAACATGAAGGCATGGATAACAATAAAAGAAAGGCCTTGAATCCACCATGCCACAAGACAGGAGAAACAAAATCAAATGATCATGCTTATGATGGAACAGAAAAGGTGGTATAAGTCAACTATAATCAGATCATGGTTGAGATGAAAAGGGGAAAAGATGAAACATAACAAACTCAGATTTGAGGCTAATCTGTTAGTCTTAACATTGTAACCAAACATGAGACATGCCAGAACTAGACTATCACAAACAGCCAACAATAGATGAATCAGGATTCATTTAAGCCCAAAGAACACACAACAGCATAGACATGTTAACTAAGAGATTTTGTCAAGTGTTAATCCTAGCTTTATGTATACATGTGATAGATCAAGATGAAGATAAAGAATAGAAGAGACATGAGTAGACAGTAAAGAAGAGTCATTCAAAACTGTCGAGAACTAGCAGTGATGATGAAGACAGAGTGAACAAGAATGATAATGAATCAAACCTACTAATCCAAAGCTTTTCCAAATACCAACCTAAATCTAAAGATGAAGATGAAAATATGAAAAGCATGGAGAAACAGTAAAGGAGGTAACAGAGAAGAAACTACGTTTAAACTATTAAAACTAACAAAGAAGACTAGCTTCAAAAATTAAACATGCAAGAAGAGATGTCGAAGATTAACAAGATTGAAAGAGCCTAATACTAACAAAGGATGAAAAATAGAGATAGAAGAAAGGATATCAGAACAAAAATCCATACAGAGAAGCAAGTAAGCGAGATAGCTATAACAAATGACTACACAGCCAATCATGTGAATAATCATGCTTTTGAACCTCAGAAAACACCAACCAAGCATATAATTTTAATAGAACAGAAAGAAACATAGGAACGAACAAGTTCAGAAAACTTAATACTAACAGATGTAATCATATGGCTTCTAAGCTTAAAGGAAACAGAGAGATGAACTAAGATATGTAAGATGAAATGATATAAACAGAAAAAAGAAAAGAAACAGAAAATCATGCGAGACACAAAATATCAAAAACAGATAAAACATGCAAGAAGACAAAGGACATAAATCAAAGAAAAGAACAACGAAAGGAATGGGGACTTAGCTCGCAGGGCCGGTCCCCTGAGCTTCCTATCTCTTTTTTTTTCTTTTTATTCTTTTTCTTTATTCTTCTCAGACTCTTGAGGCCTTCTTCTCTTCTTCTTATTTCTTTTCCAGACTCTCTTTTTTTTTTTTTAATCTTTTCCTTCTCTGGTTTTCTTTCAGGCCTAAAGACGAAACCTTTTGGATTTTGGCTTGAGGAGGGGTGTTTGGGTGAGGGTAAAGAACGGATCTTTGGGTGGTTCGAGATTTGGCGGTCGCCGGAGTTAGGGTTCCGACGACCCTTTTTGGGATATTCGAGACGACTGGGGTATATTCGAAGGTGAAGAGTGGTATGAGGATGTAGATCAGACCAAGGCGGTCCGATCGGCATTGGTTTGAAGCGGATCCTCATTGTTTGGGTGGTCACCGGCGAGGGTTCCGGTGACCGGAATTCTGGAGAAGGGGAGTTCTTGGGGGCTTTTGATGGCGAAGAAGAAATAGAAGAAGAGAGAGATGAAAGGGGAGTTAAAAGAGGCCGGCGACCACCGTGGGAGTGGTGGCCGCCATGGCTGTTTAGGGTTGCTGGATGAAGATGATGAAGAAGATGAGAGAACATGGGCGGCTGGTCTCTAGGGTTAGAAAGGAAATGGGCGAGAAATTCAGACCAAAGCCTTTTATAGGCCGGTCATACGAGGTGATCTGAGCCGTTCGTTAGATGAAGATCAACGGCTCACATGGGCGTTACTAAAACGACGCCGTATCATTTGTAATCAGACCATGACCTTCAACCCTTGGATCAAATCACACAGACGGCTCAGATCAAATCTCCCATAATTAATTAAACCAATAATTCACCTAATATTCTCGGCCGTTGGATTTATAAAAAAGGACGGCCATGATCAAAACAGTTAGAAGGCCAGGCGGGCCAAATTACTGGGCTTAGCAGATTGGGCCTCTCAATTGGATTTTCATTAGCCCAATTCATTATACCTATATATATTTTTTGTATTTTTCTGGTTTTAATGATTTTTATGTATTTTCTTTTATACTTTTTTTTCTTTTTCTTTTATGAAAAAATATAAAACCTAATTTCCTACCTACTCTAATTATTTAATACTTTTTTGCAATTTTTCTGCTATTTTTTCTTATTTTCTACTACTTAAACTATTTTTAGTTTTACTTAAATTCTAACTAGTTAAACAAAGTAATTAACTAGCCTAATTTTTTTTATTTTCTTCTAATTTCTACTTATTCAAACTTAAAAGTATAGCTAATTCCAAACAAATCAAGTAATTGCACTCAAAAACATTTTATTTTGATTTTGGAATTGTTTGCTCGGTGCAAAAATCACGTGCTCACACTTGGGTGTTTCTTTCCTTTTGGTCCAGGGAAAAACTACGCGATTCTGCTATGAAATCTCCACAGACGGCACCAAATTGTTTAGCTTAAAGTTCTCACATACTTTGCAAGCATAAAACAATGGAAAGAGATTGAGGTCCAATCATAGCTGATCGTAATAATCGAGAGACCAAATGGAAAATACAAGAGACAAGTGTTATTCATTAGAAAGAAATGTAGAGTTCTTTTATTGATGATATTGGTTTGGTTTGTCTCTCCATAGAGAGGTTCAGAGCCTTACAATGATGTTCCTTTTTCCTACAATATAGGGTATTGTTGTATCTTCTCCCTTTCTTGGGAGTAGTGGTGCAGAAGAAGAAGAAGCCCCCTTTCTAGGATTCATTCTCTAAGTATTTATAGACATACGATGCGTGAGTTAGCACTGACGGCCATGACTATGCTGAGGTTCTATCCTTACGATGGCGGATGGGCCGTAGCCTTGATGATCGAGTTAGCGACGCCAAATTGTTTAGCTCAAAGTTATCACATACTTTGCAAGCATAAAACAATAAAAATAGATTGAGGGCCAATCATAGTAGATCGTAATAATTGAAAGACCAAATGGAAAATACAAGAAACAAGTGTTATTCATTAGAAAGAAATGTGTAGAGATCTTTTATTGATGATATTGGTTTGGTCTGTCTCTACATAAGAAGGTTCAAAGCCTTACAATGAAGTTCCTTTTTCCCACAATATGGAGGTATTATTGTGTGTTCTCCCTTTCTTGGGAGTAGTGGTGAAGAAGAAGAAGAAGCCCCCTTTCTAGGGTTCCTTCTCTTAGTATTTATAGACATAAGATGCGTGAGCTGGTACGGACGGCCGTGACTATGCTGAGGTTCCGTCCTTACGATGGCGGATAGGTCGTAGCCTTAATGATCGAGTTGGCTGATGTTCGTGTATCGTAGTTAATAAGTGGTCATACCATTTGTTAACTTCGAATTAGCTTAGGACATAGTTAATCTCATTAATTATCTCGAAGTCATATTTTGACCCATACAGTTAGTCCCTCCGCTTATCGAGGTCGTGCCTTGACCGAGCTCGATGAACGGACTTCTCTGGAAGCAATTTCGGTCGAGCTCAGTAATGGCCTTAGCTGTTTATATACTGGAGACGGCCATAGGCCTCAATACTATGGACGACCTTAGCTGTTTACATACTGGAGATGTCCATAGCCTTAATATTGTGGATAGCCTTAGCCGTTTACATACTGGAGATGGCCATAGCCTTAACACTGTGGACGACCTTAGCTGCTTATATACTGGAGATGGCCATAGCTTTACAATGGTGACCGTCCTTAGCCATGATGGAGTCGAGTTGATGACCCTGGTTGGATGTTGTCGAAGATCTTAAATGTTCGCTCTTGGGAGAGGACCGTAGCTGCGTATATGTTAAGAATGGTCGTAGCTGCCTGTACATATGAGAGGATGGTCGTAACTGTCTGTACCGTGGGGGTGGCCGCAGCCTTTTGTTCTTTGGAGATAGTCATGATTATTTTGTCGACGACCATTATTTTTGTATGGTGTCAATGTTATTTAATCGTCGTGGCCAGGGGGAGTATAAACTTACTTACCATGTGTTTTGATGACGTCCAAAGTTTTTGAAGTATGCAGGACATTACCCGAAACGTTCTCATATCATTATAACCATTTCGAAGGCGAAGCACCGGTTGGCAACTAAAAAGCTGCTTCATGGAGTTCTATCATTATAAGGCATGTTTCTTTAGAATCGGACCGTTTTGCGGTTGGACAAGCAATTAATAATGACTATTGGAATTCACGAGAGCCACTTGTGTCGCTTATAAATAAGGGGTTGAGGCGTTAGTTTCTCACTTTTCGTAATTTGCTTAAGAGAAATATCTGAAGAACTTTCTTTGCTTAGTTAGTTCATCGTTATTCTTGCTCTTCGGTTGTTGTAATGTTCTTCTTCCTTCGTTGATTCTTACTTCTTTCCGATCTCTTTGATCAGAAAATGGCAAGTAGTTCCTCCAGAAATACTGCTCAGGCCAAGGTGACATTATCGCTTCGGCGATTCAAACATTAGTTCTAGTTGCTGAGAGGGGAGGTAGTTCCTCAGCAACTGCTTTGGTTGGAGAATCAAGGGCCATTGTGTTGGCGGGGGCGGGAGATGGAGAGGGTTGCTTCGACCTTTCGAGAGGGAGTGCTGGATGAACACATTAGCATCTATAAAATGGATGCCCGGACTGCGGCGGATCGGATTAGGGGCTTAGAGGCCGAGAACCAACGCTTGAGGGATCAGACTGCCTCTTTCGGACTGACTCATGATCTTTAGACGTTTGCTGAGGCTCAACTTGACGTGTATAAGAGACTATGAGAGGCCGACATTGTACCTAAAGCCTATTATGAAGAAGACCGTCAAAAGGCTTGTGAGGCCCGTGTCGACTGCGGCATTGATCCAGCTACGCTAGGGGTTGATGATAGTGCTGAGGGCATTGGTGATGTTGGTGGTGGCGCAGGTGGCACCGAGTGAAAATGATTTGTTATACTTTTCTTGTTTCGTTGCCGTTTGGCTGATATTTTTTTTTCTTTCTCGTTTACCAGCCTTGTCCGGGTGTAAGCGGGATGACCCATTGTAATTAAAGATGTAAATGTTTGCAATTTTATTTTCCTCTATTCTGCCTAGTGTTTATTTTGTACCTTTCCCCATGTCTTTGACCATAATGGTGGTGATGGCCTTGACCATGATAATGTTGGCGGCCTTGGCTAGGTAGATGCCTTCGACTGTCGTTGAGTCGTTTGCTTTCCTTAGTCATAGACTAGGTCGGCTGTTTAGCGGTGATGGCCTTGGCCGTCATTAAGCGTTTTTTGTTTTTCGCTTCTCTTTTACTTGGTGTAAACAAGTTGTGGCCATTATTTGGTAATAGTGGCATTTAGCCTCAGTCTGAGTTTGACTGTTGTTAAATCTTATCAATTGTTGGAGGCGAGGGCGTACAACCCGAGTCTTGGTTCAACCGTGGTTGAATTTATTGGCGAAGGCGCATTGCCTGAGTTTTGATTCGGTCGTAGTCAAATTTTGTTGGCGAAGTCATATAGCCTGAGTTCGAGTTATCCTGTTGTTGAACTTTATGAATTGTTGGAGGCGAGGGCACATAGACCGGGTCTTGGTTCAACCGTGGTTGAATTTATTTGTGAAGGCGCATAGCCTGAGTTTTGATTCGGTCGTAGTCAATTTTGTTTTGGCGAATGCGTATAGCCTGAGTCGCAATTCAATAGTTGTTGAACTTTATCAATTGTTAGAGGCAATGGCGCATAGCCCAAGTCTTGGTTCAACCGTGGTTGAATTTATTGGTGAAGGCGCATAGCCTGAGTTTTGATTTGGCCGTAGTCGATTTTTATTGGCGAAGGTGCATAGCCTTAGTCCCAGTTCAACTGCTGTTGAACTTTATTAATTGTTGGAGGCGAAGGCGCAAAACCCGAGTCTTGGTTCAACCGTGGTTGAATTTATTGGCGGAGGCGCATAGCCTGAGTTTTGATTCGGTCGTAGTCGAAATTTATTAGCGAGGGCGCATCGCCTGAGTCCTGGTTCAACTATTTTTGAATTTTATCAATTGTTGGAGGCGAGGGCGCACAGCCCGAGTCTTGGTTCAACCGTAGTTGAATTTATTGGCGAAGGCGCATAGCCTACGTTTTGATTCGGCTGTAGTCAAATTTTGTTGGCGAAGACGCATAGCTAGGTTCGATCCCCACAAAAGGCGCCAAATTATTTAGCTCAAAGTTATCACATACTTTGCAAGCGTAAAATAATGAAAATACATTGAGGATAAATCATAGCAGATCGTAATAATCGAGAGACCAAATGAAAATACAAGAGACGAGTATTATTCATTAGAAAAAAATGTGTAGAGATATTTTATTGATGATATTGGTTTGGTTTGTCTCTTCATAGAGAGGTTCAGAGCCTTACAATGATGTTCCTTTTCCCCACAATATGGGGGTATTATTGTGTGTTCTTCTCTTTCTTGGGCGTAGTGGTGAAGAAGAAGAAGCCCCCTTTCTAGGGTTCCTTCTCTTAGTATTTATAGACATAAGATGCGTGAGTTGGCACTGACGGCCGTGACTATACTGCGGTTTTGTCCTTACGATGGTGGATGGGCCGTAGTCTTAATGATCGAGTTGGCGGCGCGAAATTGTTTAGCTCAAAGTTATCACATACTTTGCAAGCATAAAACAATGAAAATAGATTGAGGGCCAATCATAGCAAATCATAATAATCGAGAGACCAAATGGAAATACAAGGACAAGTGTTATTCATTAGAAAGAAAAGTGTAGATATCTTTTATTGAATATATTGGTTTGGTCTGTCTCTCCATAGAGAGGTTCAGAGCCTTACAATGATGTTCTTTTTTTTCACAATATGGGAATATTGTTGTGTGTTCTCCCTTTCTTGGGAGTAGTGGTGAAGAAGAAGAAGAATCCCCCTTTCTAGAGTTCCTTCTCTTAGTATTTATAGACATAAGATGCGTGAGTTGGCACTAACGGTCGTGACTATGCTGAGGTTGCGTCCTTACGATGGCGGAGAGGTCGTAGCCTTAATGATCGAGTTGGCTGATGATCGAGTATCGTAGCTAATAAGTGGTCATACCATTTATTAACTTCGAATTAGCTTAGAACATAGTTAATCTCGTCAATTATCTCGAGGTCATATTTTGACCCATACAAAGCTTAAATGAGAAACTTTGATGTTTGCAAATAAATAACACAAAAGAGGACTAAGATTGGGTGGTACGAATTCAAAATTCTAAAACTCCTACCATAATATAAGATGCCTTTTGATAATAATGATTATTCATAACGGTGCTCTAGATATTTTATTCGGACGTAACTCTTTATGAAAATGAATGTTTACTACTACCAATATTTAGAAAAGAAAAAGAAAAACTGATTTTTCACCAAACAGATTTATTATCGACATGAGATTTGTAAAAGAAATTCACATTGTATAGTTGATTATGAGTGCGTTTAATGTATGAAGAGAGTAATATATCAAGAACTAGTTAGCTGAATTTTTTTTGGGAGAAAATACACATTAAATTAAGGGCAAAACCAAATACACCGGTGTACTATGAAAAAATGTTTAAACATACCTTTTAATATGCTCCGAGTCCAAATGTATCATTGCGTAATATTATTGGTTCAAATACATTCCTCTTGTGTTGAGTTTATCCAAGGTGGACATCCAATCCTACATGACACTAATATTTGATGAGATGGATGTCACATTACATATGATACATGCCGGATAAGCATGCCTAACAATTTCCAAGTCAACATCATAGCATTGGAGTGCTTTAAAGAGTCAAGACCAAGAAGGTTATACTTGTAATAATTGACTAAGCTCCTTCGAGTTTGCTTAGGGGTATTTGGGTCATTTGTAGCCAAAGGCCCACTTCAGTATAAATAGCCCTTAAGGCTTTTATTTTAGATAGACTTGATGAATGATAAACTTTAAGACATGCAAGTCTCACCCTGTATCCTTATGTTTTAATTAATGTATTTATGTTTATGCCTTTAATTTCTTTATTCCTTGTCGAAAAAATGAGACGACGAAGCAGTGACATGGCTTTAAAGACAACATTTGCTACATGTCTAAGTTTTTCTTCATTGACACCATTTATTCAAGTTGGGAGCACATATTTTATACAATCAAACTACCAAACATTGTGTTGAAAGTTCTGCACAGGTTAACTCTTGTTACTCAACCGAATCTAATATCGAGGAATTTATCCGTATTTAATCACAACCAATTCTAAGTACAAATCATTCATGTATTTTTTGAAAATTATAGAGCTACATCAAATTTGAAATTGGAGTTTGGATATTTGGAATTTTCTAACCTGTTATTTTGGTTGGAATTGCAAATTGGCGTAATGCAGTAAACCATAAAATTCAGACCAAGTTAAATCTGACTCAATAGAGGTACATGCATTCCACAATCATAAACCCAAAAAAATCCAGCTGAGCGCACACTTGAGGTGAAAAAGAGGAAGGGGAGACAATGCTGAGCAGCAGCAAGGGGGTTCCAGCATGCGATAACCAAGCACCTAAAGCCAATGAATGATTCCTCTCTCTACGACAAAAAGGCGGGACCCCCTGTTTTATGCACCTCTTTCTGTAACAAATTATACGAAGCTTGCTCCAATGTGTACTTCTCCATGGATGCTAAGACACGGGTTTGTTTGAGTTCAGTTTGTTAACAGATTTTTCAGATGAGTTATTCAGCAATGGTGTATCAAAATTCACCAAACAATAATCTTGCATTGGATGTTATGATTTATATTTTGGATAGAGTATAGGCTGTGTCTCAATGAAGATGCTTTTGGCCCTTTGGTTGAGCTCAATGCCAACAGCCTCAATTATTTACTCATCATGTTTATACTGAATCAGTTATTGACATATCTCACAACTGATTAGAAATTACATGCCAGGTTCTAGCACCCTGTGGTGTAAGCGACTTTGTTTGTGGTAGAGCATCCCAATGGATCTCTAATGGGACAGAGCTCTGCCGCGTTGCAGGTTTTTCCGTGAAGTCTTTGTCTGATGATCCAGAAGAAGTTTCTTGCTATGGTGGAAAATCTAGTGTGGATTTTATTGCTGATTCATGGAGGGCTTCACAATCAAAGGTGCAAGAAACAACGGACAGTTCTGGATTTGTTGAAGATTTCAAACAATGGGTGGAGGACATGACTGTTGTATTTTTTAAAAGGGTGTGAATGGGAAATGGAAGAGGCACCTTTTGGATTGCACCTCTCCATAAGAGGCATATTTTAGATTGCACCTCTCCATATCACCCTTCATTTGTCTATAAATTTAGAGGCTTGGCCTCATATTTTAGATATGAAAATCAGATGGAAAAATCTAAAAATTTATCCCCTCTTTTTATATTGTTGCATTATTTTCAAATAAACTTAAGTGTCAAGTGTGATTTGCTTCGTCTGTTGAGTTCGCTGAAATTCTGCAGTTTCGATTGCCAGTGTTGCAGAATAGTTATTCCGTTCTATCCTGGGAGGAATTAATCCAAAACCTTGGGCAACAGTGAGGGGATTAAATTCCTTAAGGACTACAAGCAACTTGTGGGCTCGGAATTATTATTTCACGTTTTGTTTATTGAACTAACGTTTGCTTACTTCTCTGATTTTCTGATTATGAACACAGATTTCCAACAATCTTAAGGAATTTAATATTCTTTTCTGTGTTAGTCGTAACCTTTGTTTGTCAGATACTAAACGAGAAAGAGAATTATTTTGTTGGCAGTTAGATAGAAATTTTGTTACGATCCACGCAAGATAAAGATGGTGTACATGGTTTTGTTCAATATGCGGAGTGCATATTCTGTCGCAATATGCCTTGAAAATTGGACAACAAAAATAGGTCATTTGAGACTTTGTGGTATGACTATACACGAAAGCTTTAGGCAATGTCTCATTGTCACTCCTCGTGTTGTTGCAGAGATTACTTTTTGATGCTTCATTCTAGTCAATTGGGCTTACATTAATACTTGAAAGTATTCTTGAGATCATGAATATGTGATATGTAAAGAAGAACATATATGTGTTTGATTAGAGAAAGAAATCAAACTGTTTAAAGTGTTATAATGGTTTAGTTGGAAAACCATTTGGAAAGAGAATTAAAAAAAAAATTATCGTGATTTTCTACACACGTTATGGAGACTAAAATCTTCGTGATTTTCTACTCATGCTTCGAGATCAAAATCGGTGTGATTTATACTCGATCGTTGAGATTAAAGTTTTCGTAACTTTCTACTCATTTGTCGGAAATTAAAGTCTAAATGACTTTATACTCGTTTTGGAGATTAAAATCTTAGTGATTTTTCTACTCTAATTTATTATTCGATTTGAAGATTAAAAACTTCATCGTTTATTAAATTTGTTGTGTCACATATTACATGGTTTGAAGATTAAAAACTTCACCATTTAATATATCCGGTATCAGGTAGTACTCGGTTAGAAGATTAAAAACTTCACCGTTTATTAATTCTGATTGTATCAGATTGGTTTGAAGATTAAAAACTTCACCATTTATTCTGACTATGTTATGGCACAAACAACAGTTCTTGCGATGGGCTCAACAATGTAATAGGGGCGTCGAATATGAATCTCCTTTTTTGATGAAATATATTTGGAATATGGTATTATTCACCAAATGACTGCCCCTTCATTAGCGCAATCTAATGGAATTGCGAAAAGAATGAGTAGAATGTTAAATGAGATGATAAAATGCCTTGTTGTAAGTTCTGGTTTACCCAAATCTTGTGGGAGAAGCTATTCTTACGGAATCCTTTCATACGAAAAATGAATAAAAGGAAGAAAACCCAACTTGAAATATTTTCAAGTGTGGGGGATATTTGGGTAAAGTACAAGTTCTTAAATCCAAAAGGATAAAATCGGATCGAAAACTGTTGATTCGTTTTCATAAGATATGCAACAAATAGTAAGGCATATCGTTTTCTGATTCATAAATCAGAAAATCCCGACATTCATATTAATACGGTAATTGAATCGGATAATGCTGAATTCTTTGAGAATAGTTATCCGTATAAAAAGAATGTGAGTCGTCTAGTGAAAAATCTAAGCGAACATGGGAAGAAGCAAAAGAAAGTACACCGATTTAGGTGAATCTAAGACATAGTAAACGTCAAAGGATAACTACTTCCTTTGGACTAGATTTTCTGACATTCTTATTGGAAAGTGAGCTTCAAACATTTAAAAAAAAACAATGTCTTGCTCGGAAGCACAATATTGAAAAGAGGCTGTCAATAGTAAGATAGAATCCATACTTGGGAAAATGGTTGATCTTCATCCAGAAAATAAACCTTTGAATTCTAAGTGGATTTCAAAAAGTAAAATGAAAGTTGATGGTGCTATTGACAAATATAAGGCAAGATTAGTTGTCAAAAGAGTTTAGACAACGAGAAGGTCTTGTTAATTTTGATACATACTCACCGGTAACGATGACTACATCTACTCGAGTGTTAATAGCGTTAGCCGCGGTGTATGGCCTTGAAATCCATCAGATGAAATTAAAGAGAATCTTCTTAAATGGATTTGGAGGAAGAAATTTACATGAAACAACCTAAAGGGTTCATGGTTCCCGGAAAAGAAACGAAGGTGTGTCGACTTGTTAAGTCACCCAAACAATGACATGCGAGATTTGACCAAATAATATTGTCAAATAGTTTCAAAAATTAATGAGTGTAAATAAAAGTGTTTACATTAAGAATACTTCAAGTCATATATATAGTCGTTATTTTGATTATATTTTGATGAAATATTTAAAATGTGGGGGCTTTTATCTTATGCATGACAAAAGCAAATGTCAGACGTAATGTCTAAATTGATATTTGAAACTCGTTGATATAGTAATTGGTAAATTCATCAGTTGTTTAGTCTTAATGAAGACTAGTTGATGAAACTACTAATTCCGAAGTTGGTCACATGTCTTTCTCGAAAGGTCATTTTTCTTTAATGAAAATTTATATTGTTTGGTTCTTTTATGAAATGATGTCACTTTGAAGGTTGTGACTTTTCATAAAATAATACGTCTGTATGTTTTAGTATGGAAATGACCGTT
Source organism: Nicotiana noctiflora (assembly GCA_032618575.1). Lineage (NCBI taxonomy): Eukaryota > Viridiplantae > Streptophyta > Magnoliopsida > Solanales > Solanaceae > Nicotiana > Nicotiana noctiflora. The sequence continues at coordinate 107,606 of JASVEL010005279.1, forward strand.
CATGAACGGATATATTAATACATTGGTCTATAATGAGGTGAACCAACCGATGAACATGAACAAAATCCATTGCAAGTTGGATTTGTTTCATAAATAAAGGTGCTATAATTTGCATATCATATAGACGTATGAATAAATAGCATACAAATGCTTGGAAATGGCAGAGTGATTGAGAAATGTGTTATATATTAAAAGGTTATGATCACAATTGACCCAATCATTTCAGCTGTCATTATAATATACTACATTAAGTGTAGTCAATAATCTGATATGCAATCAAAAGTCGAGACGTATTAGTCTACAACATAAGGAAGTTTGCATTGAATGTTTACGATAATGAAATGAGTTTTGAAGTATTTGAAATATACTCCAAATTATGTTTTGCACTATAATAAGTATCCCGCGATAATATGGGGGTATAGTGATGAAAATTAGATCACCGGTTCAATCGATTCTAAACAGTCGATGGATGAGCGATATCTTGGAAATTGTCCAAACAAATGTGCATTGACCGCTCTACAGTGGAGGCTCAGATTATAGCCTTAGACAAGGCCGGTGAAGAAGCTGAATGGCTCCTGAATTTCTTGAAAGATATTTTATTTTTGCCCAATTTTTGGCACCTATATGTATATATTGTGATAGTCAAGCGACAATAAGAAGGGCTTGGAGCGTTATGTATAACGGAAAGTCTCGTCATATAAGACGCGGACATAGAACCGTTAGACAACTACTTTCTAGTGGAATTATCACAATTGATTATGTAAAATCAAAGGATAATTTGGCGGATCCGCTTACAAAAGGCCTAACTAGAGAGGGAGTTGAGAAATCATCTAAGGGAATGGGACTATGGCCGAGGACAAGTCATCATGGCGGTAACTCTACCTAGAATTTTGGAGGTCCGAGATCTAGGTTCAAGGAGCAAACAAAGTTATGCATGACCGGTTCAACATTGTCAAATATAATATTTTAGTCCATTCTCGTGATGAAGACAATGTTCAGTAACAAGGATAAAATGTTAAGACATTTTTTAATGGTTTCTAAGTTTGATACAGGGTATATCAAATAGTGTATCTACGGGATAACACGTTTAGGAATCACCTATGTAAGTGTGAAGTGTAAGCCGCTTCAAGGAGAATTCTGTAAGGCCAATTCTCTATGCACTTATGAACCAGGTGGTGTTCATGGCCGAAACGAACACAACAATGAGAACCAAAGACGGTTAAGGGTTGATTGTGTGACTTATGGTTGTCTAGGTATACACCAAAGCTCGACGGTTCAAAGATATCAATTCTACCGATTGACCGAGTATATCCGACATAAGTTCACTACGGAAAGTTCAAAGGGAAACCTACTTATCCAGATGCGATTAATCCTACTTGCGAATCACACAGTATTTTCATGCATATTTTTTCACATATGTCCATTCCCCATTCATGTGGAGGATTGTTGTATTTTTTAAAAGGGTGTGAATGGGAAATGGAAGAGGCACCTTTTAGATTGCACCTCTCCATAAGAGGCACCTTTTAGATTGCACCTCTCCATATCACCCTTCATTTGTCTATAAATTTAGAGGCTTGGCCTCATATTTTAGATATGAAAATCAGATAGAAAAATCTAAAAATTTATCCCCTCTTTTTATATTGTTGCATTATTTTCAAATAAACTTAAGTGTCAAGTGTGATTTGCTCCGTCTGTTGAGTTCGCTGAAATTCTGCAGTTTCGATTGCCAATGTTGCAGAATAGTTATTCCGTTCTATCCTGGGAGGAATTAATCCAAAACCTTGGGCAACAGTGAGGGGATTAAATTCCTTAAGGACACACAAGCAACTTGTGGGCTCGGAATTATTATTTCACGTTTTGTTTATTGAACTAACGTTTGCTTACTTCTCTGATTTTCTGATTTTGAACACAGATTTCCAACAATGACATTTAAAGAAATAATATCTTGGGCAGTAGGAGGCATGGTTCTTATAGCAGGACTTCTATTTACCAGGTGAAACCACTGTATTTTAGTTATTTGAAGCTTCATGAGCTCTCTCTGGTGTGGCATGCAGTCTTAGAATGTTAGTTGTTACTTTCCATTAGAGTGATCATCAATGTATTTGGATGTTTGATAATGTCTGCATGCTTAATGATATCATACTTCATCACTGTAAATTTACTTTTCTATGATGCTCTATTGGGTCATGAACTTCTTATTAAGTGTTCCTCTAACTTAACCCATCAACATCATTGGTGAGCTAAAGTTTGCTGATGGCTCTACTACTACAATTGTTGGGAGTGGTACTATGAAAAAGTAGTTTCAATCAAAATTTCATTGATTATAGCTAGTGACTGCGCGGATCTGTAGTTGTTCCAGACGCAACTACCATGGTTATGAGGAAGTGGAGTTGGGAAAGATTATTCAAGGTTTAACTGAAAAGCTAGGACTGGCAAACGAGTTAACAGTGACTAATTCTTTAGTGGATATGTATTGCAATGTTGGCTACTTTGCTGATGCCCTAATTCTGTTTGCCAAAAAAAAAAAAAAAATGAGAGCAAAATTGAATTATATTATCGGGGGTTATTCAGGAGGAGATGTTAGATGAACATTTCATCTTACGATAAGGATGCAAAGTGCCAGTGAATATATGAAGGCAAATGAGGTGACTCTCTTGAATGTTTTGCCTGTGTGCTTAACAGAAACAGAGCAGTTGATACTGAAAGAACTGCATATGGCTGTATGGCTGATTCTGTTGGCCCCAGTTCTAACCACCAGCATTGGCCGACTTCACACTGAAAAATGACAGGGATCGGGCCGCACGCAGTAATAGTATATACATATACATATATGGATTGGACTGCACACCGCAGTAGCATATTATATGGATCGGACTACACGCCGCAGTAGCATATTATATGGATCGGACTGCATCGAAGTAATATATTATATGCATCGGACTGCACGTCGCAGTGATATATATGTTATTGAAATTCATCAATAATGGATTGTAATATTACTTTTTTATCAAATGTTATTGAAATCCATCAATCTCTTTATTCTTTCATATTTATACGTCAAGATCAATCTATTAAATTCTTATATCTTTTTCGAATTTGAAATGATATTTCGATAATTCTAAAATTAAATAGAACATATTATTATTTAGGTTTAATTTAATTTTTGTGTTTAATTATTAAATATTGGGATAATACTTAATATTAAAGCATACATTAATAAATAATTATTGTTAAAGAACTAAGAAACAATTATCATATGTTACTTAAAAGATTTTCCCATAATAATATATTAATTGATCATATGTTTGTTAGGTTATTTAAGTTTTACTAAATATATATTCAGTTATCAAATCTTTTTTTAAAACTTTAACAAAGTAAGATTGAAATTATTTTATGTAACAAAAAATCCAAAAAACCTGATAAATTCAAAATAATTCAAATTGATATATTTGGTTTGATAAAATCGAATTAACCCTATCTATATACGCGCCTAGTGAAAATATCTCTCGAATCTATGTTCTTCTATTTCAGCTATTTTACTTGTTGTTCAAATAGCTAGCAAGATCACAAACATGTCCCCTATACCCACACTCTTGCAATTATTTCTTATTTTAAAATCTTTTCCGGAAATGAAGGTTTATATCAGACCACGTGCATGTTAAGAGCCGAAGACTACTCTTAGGACTTGGGAGACACGAAATTTAGCCTCCCACTCACACTCTCAAAAGCAACAAAATATTTGTAGGAATTATGAGAAATTAGCATGCATGCTTGTCGTTGAGAGGAAATCAATTGAAATGGAAAGAATGGAGGTAGAAAGGGTGCACCTCTAAATAAAAGAAAAGAAAAGAAAGATAGCGAGGGGAAAGAAAATTAAGAAGTTAAGTGATCAGTTTACTTTTACGTGTTCACTATAATAAACATACATTATTTCTTTTTCTTATCCAATTTAGCAAATTAAGAGAAAATCAAATTTCTTTTATTGTTTTACCCTTCATCAACTACGCATTCTATAAATTATTTTTCAAAGACTTCTTAAAATACTGTCATTATTATGGTTATTACAATAAGGAACTTTTACCTTCCTATATCATATATATATGAAACCTTATTACCCTCAATGTTTAAGGTTTGTGTTAATTACATTTCAGTATACTAAATTACCATTTATATACCACTATTTTGCTGCAACATAGACTGGTCCCATATAATATAAACGATTTCGGTGCATTTGTGTACGAACTCCAGCTAAGGGAATAATGTGGGCCGGTCCCGGACCGGGACCGGGACCGCGGGCCTGGCGGTCCCAACGGTCCTGGTGGGCCGGTCCTGCCGAGCCGGTCTTCAAGGGGGGCTAAAGCCCGTGACGGGCCGGTGCTTACACGTAGGATCGCGAAGACCGGGACCGAGTAGCGGTCCTGGGCCGGTCTTCGCGGGCCTGGCGGGCCCCAACCGGTCCCAACGGTAAAAAAAAAAAAATTTTTTTTTTTTTTAAATGGCCCAACGGCCAGATTTAAAAACTAGCCGTTGGAGGTCAAAAATAGCCGTTTTTGGCTATCAAAATTTAGCCAAATGGTCCCCAAACTTTAATATAACCCCAAACTTTATATAATTATACTTTTTCCCAATTCTCAACTATAAATACCCCTCATTATTTCATTTTAACTCACCAATTCATCAATCTATCTTAATCTCTCTCAATCTCTCTCAATTGCTTATATTATTATTCCAATTTTGTGAAATTTTGTGAAGTTGGTGAATTGAAGTATTCAAGTCTTCAAGTCTTCAACAATTTGCAATTTTGAATTTTGAAGAAGTTGTTCGTCAATTCGGTAAAGTCGTTCCAACTCTTAATTTTTAAGAATATATTTTGTGTTATTTTGTTTGCATAAATATAAATAAAATGGCATTTTCATTGAAAAAAATGTTTAGTGCTAAGGGAAAAGCTAAAATGGGTGAAAGTAGTCGTCAACCAACTAACCTCCCCCCCCGGTTCCCCGACCTACCCGTCCTAGTGGTCCAATTATTCTTGATAGTGATAATCCCTGTTTTCAATTTAGCGATACTGAATTTTGTCATAATATTTCACGAGAAGATCAACTAGATAATGAAATTATGACTACTCTTTATCCTAATTTACAACTTCGTAGGCAATTGGATTTTGATGAAACCCAAGAGGATTTTGATGAAACTCAACATGATGTAGATGAAACCCAAGAGGATTTAGATGACACACCTACTAGTCCGGCTAATAACCCAACCGAACCACAACACCCACCCGTACAAACACCGACTTTTAATAGACAACCTTCTAGATTGTGTTGTAAATTGTACTTTGGCACATCTTATTTAGTTTTTTTTCTTTTAATGGTGGTATTAGTACCTTGTTGTGCTCATTCCATTGGGGGAGAGAAGATTAATAAAGATATGTCATTTTTAGTAATAAAAATTATTACACAAGTTTTTGATTTATCTCTTAATACAATATATATATCTATTTCATACATATACATATAATATATATACATAATATATATTATATATATACATAACATATAAACTTAATACATATATATAAGTTAAGTTTATATATGTTAAGTATATATATATATTAAGTTTATATAATACTTACCATATATATATATATATATATATATATATATATATATATATATATATATATATATATATATATATAACTTAACTTATATATATAACTTAACTTATATATATACTTAATATAAGTACTTAATACATATATATATATATATATATATATATATATATATATATATATATATATATATATATATATATATATATATATAACTTAACTTATATACTTAACTTATATAAACTTAATATATATATATAGTTAACATAGATAAACTTAACTTATATACTTAACTTATATAAACTTAATATATATATATACTTAACATATATAAATTTAACATATATAAATACTAAACATATATATACTTAACATACATACATATATATATATATATATATATATATATATATATATACATACACTTAACATATATATAGTTAACATATATATACTTATTAAATAATTTTTTTTTTAATTAAAAGCCCACGAAGCCCGCCAGGCCCGGACCGCCAGGCCCGAGACCATGTGGGCTTAGGCTCGTCACGGGCCGGTCTTACCCACCAAGCCCACGAAGACCGGGACCGCCAGGCCCGGGACCGTTTAGGATCGGGACCGCCAGGACCGGGACCGCGAGGCCCGTTTAGGCCCGGGACCGGCCCAGAATACACCCTTAGTTGAAACTCAACATAAAGCGAACTTCAAAATCGTAAAATAATAACCGATGCTCAAAACTTCAGTATATTATACTGGACATTTATACTTGCTAGAACTCCAGCATATTATGCGGGAGTTCCAGCATAATTATACTTGAACTCCCGCATATTATACGGGAGTTCCAGCATTTATCCTGGAACTCCCGTATAATATGCGGGCGTATTTCCCCACTGGTATATAAATAGTATATAAATTGTAGGTAAAATGTGGACTGGGCAGGTAATATACATACTATGCACATATTTGGTAATAAAGTTTCATATATAGTATGATTAGAATAAACCCCTTACAGTAATATGTATTTCATTTATTATTTCTCAAGGGGTGTGTAAAATTCATTGTGGACAAGTAAAAGTGAAAGGAGAAGAAGAAAAGGCAGGCCGGTGCATTAAACTAATGCTATGCGGATTCTAAGGAAGGGCCAAACTACATGTGTCTAGTGCACACAATCTTACTTTATATTTCTGTAAGAGGTTGTTTCCATGTCCCGTGACCTACTTGGTCACATGTGAAAGGAGGGGTACTGCACTATTTTTAGGCACAAAGGGAAAAAGAACAAGCAGTCGTAAATTCAGGGTATGAAATTTAATGAATTTAGAAAATAGATGATATGATATTATCTAAATTAATGTCACAACTAAATTAAAGGAGCCAAGCAAAGAAGCAACAACGTCCTCAAAGTGAGACCAACTTAGAGCATTTATCGGAGGAATTTTCTTTATTTGCTAAAAAAAGGCAAGGAAGAAGAATTCATGCAAAGAGAGAGCTCTTACCCTTTTGAGGTCAATCCGATCCCCTCCAATATATTCTGGGTAGGAGCTAAAAAATGCTTTAAATTTGTGAAATCTAAAACTCTCTTTTAGCCCAAGGTAATAAAAAAAGGTTAATTGAGGGGCATGCAAAAATGGCCATGACTACGATTGGTTTAGTCTTCATTCTTGTGTTGTATTCATCAACTTTGGCTATTACGTGCAATGCAGCTGTAGTTGGTGGCCTTCTTCCTCAACCTGCAGGCCGCAATAATATTGCTGATCAGACCATTTTTAACGTCTTGAATTTCGGTGCCAAACCTAACTCAGAACTTATAAGTACACAGGTAATTAATTAACGTCATCTTGCTAATTTCTTCAAATATTTAAGCAAATTTATTACCAAGCTAGGAAAATCTAAAGGAAATTTTAGTTGTAAATATTTTAAAATTTTTAGAAAGGAATGCATGAAACTCTACAATTCAATCATTTATCCTGTAGCCTTTTAATGAATTTCCCTCTCTTGCTATTAACATTGGTTGGGGCCTTACATTCTATAATATGGATTGAGTGACGAACTCTTTTATGCAAATCACATGTGACGAGGCAAATAGTTGTTTTATTAGTTCTGAAGAAAAAAGTAGTGGAGCTAGAATATCGATTAGCGGAGTGTGACAAAACTCAACAATTTTTGTCCAAATTATGTAATATGTATAAACTACATCTATTATGATAATCTAACAAGTTGTCGTGTCTTGGAATTTAAAACTCATTAACTTAAAAGTTTTTGATCTGCTATAGAATTTAAAACTCATTAACTTAAAATTCCTGATCCGCCACTATAGAGAAATGATTTATGTTCCGCTATACTAAATATTTTTGGTTAAATATCCAACAAATGCGCGGATGCTTCCCATTGTTCTGTAACCAAAAAATAGTTAAAATCTAACACATATAGGTTATGGAAAATAGGTTAAACCTTTCTTGGGGTGAACTCATTAGTAATGATTTGTGTTGGAGAAAATTTCCTTTTTGTTTATTACTAGTATTTCTTAGGCATACATGTAATTGTTGCTCTTGAACAACGTAACTCAGGCATTTATGAGGGCATGGCGAGCAGCTTGTGATTTCAATGGGAGAGCAAGACTTTTTGTACCACCTGGGGTATATACACTAGCAGAGACCATATTTTCAGGACCATGCAAAGGAACACATCCTGTAATTGTTGAAATTGCAGGAACCTTAAAAGCAGTGGCTGATGTTTCTGAATATTCAAACTTTGCTTGGATCTCATTTGATTCAATTAATGGCATTATTATCACTGGTGGAGGCACTTTAGATGCTCAAGGTCAAGCTCTTTGGCAGTTTAATGACTGTAAATCCAATCCTAATTGTGTCCACCTCCCTGCTGTAAGTTCCTCATTTCATATTCATATGTTCCCTTTTAACTATTACTTGTCATTTTCGCCTTTTGCACACAACAATAACAACAACAATTAATAACTAAAATTTCACAAGTGGTACCCCTGACCCATTGTTTCTGATAGACCCTCGACTCAAGAAAACGAAAAAGACGAGAAAAGACAATATATAAGTACCGTCAACAAAAATAATAACAGCATCATACAAACCAGAAAATAAATGACATGAAATAACATTAACCATTAATTAAGGTACGGTGCTGTAAAAAACGTAAAGATAGTATGAACACAATATTAATCACTAGCCATCTGAGATCAACCCTGTCAAACTAGCCTTTCCCTCAGTTCAAAGTAGAAAAAAGCTAGACTACCTCCTAGCATACAACCATAATGCTCCACACCTACACTTTTATCTCAATGTATTATTATTCTTGCTTTCACTATATTACTGTCTCTCCACAGTTATATTAGAATAAGATAAAGGTTGAAAAAAATTAATTAATTCTTTTTTGATTTTTTAAAAATGACAAAAACTCTAGAACAATTATTTTTAGTAACTATAACAACTAAGCGGGAACGGAAGGAATATTTCTCTATCCTTTCTTTTTAGAATTAATCTCTCTTTTGGGATGGGTGGATTCGTGAATAGAGGCAGGAAAAGGTACCAAAAAAATATTTCGGATTATTGATACCTTTTGAAATTTGGGGTATATTACAACATTTCTATACTTAGTATGGAAAATATTGGATTGAGTTGAAATCAATATATATTATGCTCAATTCACTTTTGCACGTGAGTGATATTTTTATTAGACTGCAACTCCAATATGTTTTTATTCGGTTTCCTTTTAATTTTATGTTTGATTATTAAAAGTTTTGGCATGTTTTCTTCTTTTTTTGTAGACGTTATTCTTCAATGGTGTAGAGAACGGAAAAGTGATGAGGCTGAATTTGATAAATAGCATGGGATTTCATATACATATTACTAATAGCTATTTAGTAAGGTTCCATGCACTTAACATTGATGCTCCAGAAAACAGCCCAAATACTGATGGCATGCACATAAGCAAATCTAACACTATAAAACTCTCCAGAAGTGTAATTAGAACTGGGGATGATTGTGTCTCATTTGGACATGGAGCAAATAATGTGACCGTTAACAAAGTCACTTGTGGCCCTGGCCATGGCATTAGGTATACATAATTTTTCATGTGTTGAACTTACTTCACGTTCACTCTTATTATGTATAATCTCATTTATTTTACGTGATTAAAAACACAGTGTAGGTAGTATTGGTAAGTTGCCTGGCGAATTGGAAATTAAAGGACTGATAGTGAAAAATTGCACATTGAGGGGTACAACAAATGGTATCAGAATCAAAACTTTTGGAGGAGCGAATCCTAACAGAGCAATAGGGATGATGTTCAGCGATATTGTGATGGAAAACGTTAAAAATCCAATCATCATAGACCAGAGTTATGGTGATAAATCAAACGAGGTTCGTCTTTATTATAGTTTTGTTGAATTTTCTATTTTTTGTAACATTTGAGTTGTGATTGATGGTTTTGTATATATGAACGATGCAGCCGTCACAAGTAAGAATAAGTGATGTAATATACCAGAATATAAGGGGAACAACAACAAGTGAAGTAGCAGTGCAATTGATGTGCAGTGCACGACTGCCTTGCCTAAATGTTCGACTTAGCAACATAAATTTGAAGCATATAGCAAATACGCCAATTACTTCTCAATGTCAAAATGCAAATGTTGGCTATACTGGCATCCAATTACCACCTCCTTGTCCTGGACCCTCTTCATAGTATTTCTCCTTTTTGGAGTAAATTAAAGGAGAAATTAAAAGAAACAACTTGGGAAAAATAGTCATGAAATTAAATCTTCCATACTATAGGTGTAGTTTTAATTCTCTTTGTTCCCCTCCTCTTTCCCTTTCCCATCCCCAAATGTAATACTTAGAATTTTAAAAACAAAATGCCCACACATCTTTTATATTCCCCTTCCCCCCAAATAATTATTAGAATTCTTTTTTTTTTATATCCTTTTCCTTTTTTTAAATAGTTTGTAACGTATATTTGTAGTAGGAGTAGACTTCAGCTGACCCTTATGAAATTGTGTTAACGAAGATTTGCATTAGTTTTTTTCTTGATTTGTTTCCCAGCGTGGTATGTCGCTATAACATGAATAAAAATCTATCTATATCTATATCTATTTATTTATCTATCTCTATATTATATTAAAAGTACGAAGGCCCTTAGCGAAATTGTCGCGATCCAAAAATCCTTCTGAAGGAGCCGTGATGGCATCTAGTCTCCAAACTAGGTAAGCCTAACATAAACCGAAATAACATTGATACTTATTAACTTCAACTGAAATTTTTCTAAACGATTTACAATTCCCAAAATCGGTAGTACAAAGCTTTTCTAAGAGTAGCTATATAAAATAAATACATCAATGTCCAAACAAAAGGACATACGGAAATAAGTACAATTGACGGTGACTCCGAGGACCCCGAACGCTGCTGCAGGTTTACCTTGAGCCTCCACCGCAACGAACAATACTATCGATCAAATATCTGGATCTGTACAAAAAAATATATACAGAAGTGTAGTATTAGCACAACCGACCCCATGTGTTGGTAAGTGTCTAGCCTACCCCGGCGAAGTAGTGACAAGGCTAGGACCAGACACTCACATAAATCTGTGCAGTTTATAGCGTACAAAATAATAGGAAGCAAATAACAATAATGGCAACAATGATCTACCAGAGATATAAATAGCAAGCACCAAGTCAGTCATGTGGAGATGAATTTTAAGGAAAAAGCTATTTTCAAGGCTTGAGTTGGCCTAGTTGAGGTAAGTATCTTGCCTAACTTTATGTGGGGGAACTACCTCTTAGAAATTAGGACTGATTGTGCAATTTATATTATGTGAAAGTTGTGTACTCAAGGTGACAAATGGGTACATGGTTTGTATGTGGTATTTGACTTGTTTAGGTTATTTAGGCTCTTTCCATGCCTTAATTGAATTATCATATAATGTGTTAATTCTTACTATTAATCTATTCTTACATGCCTTATTTGACTCTGTTTAACTTGTTCTACTTCTTACTTGTTATTTTGCTCTTAAATGTTTGGTTGAAGTTATTGTCTTTCATATTGCATTGTTACACCTTTGATTGTTGAATTACTTATAATGGAAGTTGTTATTTTCTGAAATATCTTCTTGTTGAGTTATTGGTGTTAAAATTATGAAAGTCATTATCACATTGGGACGGAATTGTTAATTATTGAGATATCTTCCTTATTAAGCAATTCACATTCATTGTTATTGTTGATATTTTTGTACACATTATGGATGAGCCATGTACTATTCTTGTGGAAACATTGATATTGTTGATTTTTGGCAAGTTGTGGCATATGGACACTTATGGTGCGGGTTGTTATTGTGTTGTGATTTTGATGCACATGTGGCGATATAAGGATAGAGGTTAATGTGCATGTGGCGATATAAGGAGAGATTTATGTGTGTGTTGCTAGTAAAGGAATTACTTGAAGCTACGCGACATCATAAAGTGGCTAAATGCGTGTAGCTATTTTGGAAAAAATTAATATGTTTTCAAAACTATCTATATGTAAGGCTCACGCGGGTGTATAAGGAAATATTATGATTGAAATTGAGAAATATGTGAATATGAAATGGTATCTTAGTTGTAATTCTTATTGTATGCGGGCGATACCCCGATTGTGATTCTTGTTGTGCATCCCATGTTGAAAGAGCTATTGGTTGACTTGTTCTTGTTGCTTTTATTCTTCCTTATTTTATAAGTTTATTCCAAATTTGACTAGTGTGGTTCCCTTTAATTGCTTCCTTATTATTGTCTTTATACTTACAATTATGTCATTACTTTACATTATTAGAATGCTTCATAATTATTCATCTCTCCATTTTCTATTATATCTAGTTATTATATTTCTATTCTATTTGTCTTGCCCTGTCGGTGTCTTGACCTGGCCTCGGCACTATTCTATCGAGGTTAGTTTGATACTTACTGAGTACCGTTATGGTGTATTCATATTATGCCTCTACACATCTTTTTGTACGGATACATGTACGTCTGCTCGTCCTGTACGTTAGTGATTGACTTTTAGCTGCCTTTCGGAGATTTCAAGGTATACCCGCTTGGCGCTCACAAGCCTTGGAGTCACTTTCCTTATTATTATTTTTTATTTTTTTTCTTATTGAGACAGTAATGTAGTAGACATTCTAGATTATTCTATAAAGCTTATGACTTAGTTCCACCAATTTTGGGAAGAGCGTTGTTGAGATCCTATTTTGAAAGTTTTGTATTAGTTTATCGGTCTCACTTTAGTATTTCTATTGATTATTTATATTAAGTTATTATTAAATGTTGGGCTTACCTACTCTCTACCATCACGACATACGAGAAATTGAGGTCGTGATATTTTAGTGGTAAATGTAGCATGGAAGTTACATGGTCAGTAGTAATAATAGTTGAACCTATTAAATTTTAATTCGATACATCTCTTTGATTCATTTTTATTCTTTAAATAGAAAATATATTACATAAACTAACACGTAGAAAGAATTAAGGGCCGGCTTGGCTCAGCGGTAAGCTTGCTTGCCGTGGTGTGTCAGGTCGCGGGTTCGAATCAGCCTATCTGCAAAGCAGGGGAAGGCTGCCTAGAGTATTCCCTTCCCCAGACACCCACGAAGTGGGTATTGAACTGGGTCGGTCCTTCTTTTTAACACGTAGAAAGAATTAAGTAAAACCCTTTATTTGTCCACCGTAAAAGGTTGGCGAATGACGAGATTACCAAGAAGGCAAAATTAGCCTATAATCTAAACACTGAAAAAAAAAAAAAAAAATTGTCTCAGTACAATTTATTTCAATGTAGAAAATTCTTGGTAGAACGACGTCGTTACTGCAGCCATAGGCTTTAAGTTTAAACCCTCGATAAACCTTATTAGCTCCAACTCAAGGCCAAACTTCTCCCAATTTCTTCTCATTTTCAGAGACCCCCAAATCCAATGGCGCTGTTCGCCACCAGGCGCACATTAGCTTCCAGCATATACCGTGTACTCTCTTCACCCTCATCATCATCATCATCATCATTATCTCGATTTCGTTTTGCTCTTCCCCTTTTATTCAATCTCCAGTATTTCCCATCATCAGAGCAATTCGTTCCCACTCGTCCCAAGTCATCCGGGTCGGGTTACTCGCCCCTAAATGATCCTTCACCAAACTGGAGCAACCGGCCGCCAAAGGAGACGATACTTCTGGATGGATGTGACTATGAGCATTGGCTGATCGTGTTAGAGTTTACTGACCCTAAACCCTCGGAGGAGGAAATGATTAATGCATATGTCAAGACTCTTGCTGCCGTTGTCGGAAGGTACGGTGGAAAAGACCCCTTTTTTTGTTCCTTGTCGGCATACTATACCTAGGTCATTTGTGTTGTTGCGAATACATAGGAAGTTACTTTGGAAAAACTCGTTTTCCTAGTTCCTCATAGACATACTATACCTGAATCATGGATTATGAGTTCATAGGAAGTTTCCGAAAAAGAACCTGTTCTTTTTGGTTCCTACAATTCCTGGGTCATGGGTGTTTAACCAATGTATTAGTCACCTAATAGTGAGGATGATAAATTATGCAAATATTGAATTACTCATGACATGTTGTGACTTTAGAGAGGCAGCTTATGAGGTCGGTTAAAGATAGGCTCTTAGGTTGGTAGATTTTTGAACAATGGGTGCACATGATACTTAAGGCGAATCTCATATCGGAACGGGGGAGAGGGGGATCCTAGGATGTATATGACAAAGAACAATTTAGTACTCATGCTTTTAGGCTCGATTTGACATAGCCCAAGGATAAAGCTATGAAGTGTGTTGGGCCAAAGCGGACATTATGTGCCGTGGACTTTGCACTATGACTAATATGCTATCAAAGTATGATTCCTTTAGTACGATGGTGAGAGTGGAACAATTCTCAGTTACAATGCTAATAAGTTCCTAAGAAGGGGTGTATATAATGCCTATAAGGAAGGGTCAGCTGATGAGCACATATGAGAGATTGTCAAGCTTCTAGGCTTCTGGAGAAAGAGTTCATGTGACATACGAGAAAAAATCGTGCACTATATATGACATAGAACAAGTTCACCTAGTAGGATCACTTTTGGATCGAAGTAGCTTAGCCCAAGAGACAAATTCTTGAAGTCTGTTGGGACAAAGCGAATAAAATGTCCCATAAAATTTGGGATGTAACAAGTGTCCAGCTGGACAAGCCATACAACTTAATAGAGTAGAGTGGACAATGATGATTCATACAACTTATCGGGATTAAGCTATAGTTGATTGATTAGGCACCTAATACATGTACTTGAGTTTGTGATGTGGGAAAGAGGTTACACTAAGCTATTACTATTAAACTTAATTCTTGTAAAAGTAGGTAGGTCAAGAAACCTTGATTGTAAAATATTATTGGCTAAGTTAAAAGGGAACTAGAAGAGATTCATTCGACATTTTTCCTCACACTATCTTTATGGAATATTCAAAACATGCGATCTACTACAAGCTCAAGATAAACAAAGATGAGAGAATAATTGTTCTCTCATCTTTATATACCAAAGGACCAAGGTGGGCTAGGTATCAAGGATTTAGGTTTATAGAATAGATGCTTATTAATGAAGTACCTATGGAGGTACACTCAGGAGAATAACAAAATGTGGAAGGAAGCTGTCAATGCCAAACATGGTGTACTGAACCACTGGTGTACTAAACAATCAAGAGAACCACATGGAGTTTGGAAGCATATCTGTAAACTCTGGGAAGAGTTCTCACAAAATATGCACTTTGTAAGTGAGAATTGACATCATATCATGTTCTCGAAGGATAAGTGGTTGGTCAACAGTACTTTAATGAATGCCTATTCTTCACTGTACAAGATAGCCAGAGAGCCCGACTCAACAATATGCCTGAACATGGAAGACAACACTTAACATAATTTACAGAAGAAACCTACAAGATTGGGAATTTGAGGAATTGCGCAGACTACTAGCCACTCTAAATGGCTTCTCAAGCAACCAATTAGCACCAGACCAGCTCATATGGGGAACTACACACGCAGGAAGATATTAAGTGAAAGCAGCCGACAAGTTAGCCAGAAATCATAATGCAATCACTGACTAGTGGCCGTAGTAGCTAATTTGGGAAGTCAAACTACCACATAAAGTTATCTGCTTCAATTGGACTACACTTCATGGAGCTTGCCTAATACAGGATAACTTGGCCAGAAAGAACTTCTCTATGGCTAATAGATGCTTTATGTGCTAGAGGAATGCAGAGTCACACAATCACCTCTTTCTACATTGCACAATTGCAACAGGTCTTCGGAATATACTTTTTATCTCTTTTTGGACTTAGATGGTTCATGCCGCAAAACTTCAGTGAAGCCTTTGAGATTTGGAGCCTTTGGAAAGTTGATAGTTCTATCGGGAAAATATGAAAGATGATACCTGCAGCTATTTCATTGACTATCTGGAATGAAAGGAATAAAAAGTGTTTTGATGAGATATCAACTATTGTCCGGTCTCTGTAAGGGTTTTGCCTAGTGTATTTATTTAATTGGGCTTATCTAGCCCCTGTAGTAAGGGTTTTGCCTGGTGTATTTATTCTCCTGATAGTTATCTGAACTTTCTTTGCTCCCTAGTACTAAGTTGATTTTTTTGCCCTTTTGTATTGGAGCTAGCAATTTTCACTACTTTTGTAACTATTCTGCATCTTTGATGCCATCAACGAAACCCATTACTTCATCAAAAAAAAAAAATGAGAGAATTCAGAAAACTTGCTTCGATTGAGATTCTTAGAATAAGCAAAATGAATTTCTATTTATAGGTAAAGGATTTGCCTCTTTTGAAGAGCGACAAGACAATTTGTTTTTCTTTTCAAAAAGATCTCGACCTTCAATAATGTCAATGATCTTGACCTTTTTATAATGTCTATGGCCATGGCCTTTCAATAATGTCAAATATCGGGGTATTTCAATAATTAATTGGCCATTTAGGCCCCCTCTATCTAACAAATAGCTCAAAAATTGTTCCCGGGCCAGAGAAGTTATTCAGAGAAGTCTTGGAGGATGGCACATGTTCCTTATTTTAGTGAGTCGATAATAGTGTCTACAATGTTATGTATACATCGAGTCATTTCTCAAGTTGTAAGTGTAGTAAGCACAGTATAGCTTATCTTGATGAGGCATATTGATAGGTTGCGCAAGAGATTTTCAAATACTTGCAACGTACTATATGTACATGTTTGGATTTTGGAAAGAGTACTGACACTTAGGTTGCTTTTATAGACTCAAATCATGCAAGTGATCTTGACAGAAGAGTGCTTACATGCTATGTTGGAAAGTTATGCTGTTATTTGGAAAGTTAGGTCATAATGTTGTAGCTTTGTCTCGAAATGAAGCACATGGTGGTGACCAAAGGCAAAAGCAACCTTATGGTTGAAGGTTTTGTTTATTGAGTGTAGTCTACTTCAAGTTCAAGGTAGTATTGTCATTTATTGCAATAATCAAAGTGCTATTCACTTTATTACTGATTAGATGTATTATGAGAGGGCAAAGTATATTTATATGAAGTACCGTTTCATTCGGAAAATCATTCCTGAAGGGTAGGTCTATGTTTGGAATGTTAATACTAGAGACCAATGCTACCATTAAGAAAAATGTCAGTACTATAGACAACAACAACAATAACTAACCCAGTGAAATCCCACAAGTAGGGTCTGGGGAGGGTAAAGTGTACGCAGCCCCTACCGTAGGACGATAAAGAGGCTAATACTAGAGAAAATCCTACTGAAATGTTTATAGAGCTCCTACCAATTGTCAAGTTCAAGCGCTCTTTGGACTTGATTGGTATCGGTGATTGCTAAATTATTTTCTGATTAAGATGGAACAAGTACACTATATCAGCCAAATCTAGGCTGATGTGGAGATTTGTCAGACAGAACTGGTCGATATTTTTCATATCAATTCCCGAAAGGTCGCGGCGCTTGACATTATTTTTTGACCTTTGTCACTAACTTATTACTAAAGCACAACCATTGGCATTACTGAAAGGTCATAATCATAAGGCCCTCATCATCATTGCACAAAGTTGTTTGGACACGAATGCGGGTGTTCGATAAGGGTGCAGATCTAGAGGTCAAATTCTTCGACATATAAATTCTAAGATTCGGGAAAACAGATACAGTGTGGGGATCCGACTAATAATAATTCAAAAATAAAAAAAAAAAACTCTAAATTATGAGAATTTTTTTGGAATACTTACGTACCGCTTATAAAGTGTGGATTTCTTTTTTATTCTCAAGTTGTTGATAAGTAAAAGATTGATTTCCTATATAAGATATGCTATCTTCTTCAAATTTACTCTAGGTTTGGTTCTGATTTCGGGGATCAAATTATATCTTGTCTCGGATTTTTCCTTCCGCCGTGGTCAAAGTACCCAAAGTACCCAAAATTGTTTGACCAGATTCGGTACGTATCCCATATCCACACTCATACTAGTATTATATCAACGCGGATGTGACACCTAAACTGCCATGTTGGAGCAACTTAGTTATTGTAAGGTCATGGCTCTTTTGAGATGAAGAGTCAAGTGGCTCTTCAAAAAAAGCAAATCATTTGCCTATAAATGGAAGGTTGATTTGCTCATTCTAAGCATTCCAATCAGGAGCAAGTTCTTTTGGATTATCTCATCTTTTTATAATCTTAGCTTGTAAATAGATAGAAAGTTTTTGTATTCAATAGAGTTACTGGAGGAAGCACTTCGAAAGAATCTCTTTTGGAGTGATCATTGTTGAGGTTTTCTCTGTTTCTCTTGGATATTCTGGGATAATTGGAGTTTGTACTCTATTTTATACACTTCTGATATAGTGAATTGGCGGCATTGTTCATGAAGTAGGTCAAATTGACCGAACCATGTAACTTTTGGGGGGATTTGGAGATGAGCTTGATCAGTATTCATGGCTGCCATTGGTGAGTTAATGATGAGGAGTTAATGTGGATCAGGGAATTTTTAGAGAGAAGGAAGACGTTCTCTCCCTATACTTAAGACACCCTACGAGGACTTTGAACTTGACCCTCTTGACTTCAACAATTTCAAGACTGGGAAACATTATGTTGTATTTATGTATGTCTATAGCTTGCTTGTTGTATCTGCCAATATATTTGGTTTTTCGGTTGATTTGATCTGTTCTCGTCTTTTCTGCAGAATTCTTTACCGTTCATAGCTTTGTTTAGTTGTTCTTTCAACAAATATTTTATAACTTTGTTAATACATTGGTTCTATTATAAGGACAGTTTGGTGCACAAAGCATCCCGCATTCACGTAGGGTCCGGGAAGGCTGCACCTCTAGGGGTGTAAGGTAGCTATATTGGTTCTATTATCTTCTGCAAAATTTCTACCCAATTATGAAGTGTGCCTATGTTGCAGAGTAACTATATCGATGCATATATGACCAGTTATGTGCTTGAATACACATATATGTTTAATTTTGTTGGTCCGACTTTTCTACTTCAAAAACTTTATTTTTTAGGTTGAATATACTGTATTAGAATTTTAAAATGAACAGTGTTATTTCACTTCCTTGGCTGCTAAACTTTTTTGTGTATTGTTAGGCCTTGGTTCTTTGGTCTATATAGTGGAATTTCATAGCTACTTGTTTGGTATGCAGTGAGGAAGAAGCAAAAAAGAAGATTTACTCTGTTTGTACAACCACATACACAGGGTTTGGTGCTTTGATTTCTGAAGAGCTTTCCTACAAAGTTAAAGGTATATGGTTTTCTTTGCTGGTCATTAGTGTCTTGCTCTTTCATATGCTTTCCTTGAGTTACTTGCTATCTGACATTTTATGCTCTCCATCCTAAAAGCCTTGTCATTATAGAAGGTTGAGAAGTGGTACTTTTCTATTACCAGGTTAAGTAGGGACAGATACTTCTGAGTTTATTTCAGGATACAAACTTAAATGGGGATAATCTAGAAATGCTAAAGTAATCTTGCAAATTTTGTGCTGTGATTATCGAAACTAATCCTAGAGTAGGAGAGACATGCCTTTGGTATCGCCTAGAGTTACGTCGCAAGTGCTTACTGGTGCCCTCTTTCTCAACCCAAAAAAAAAAAAAATCAAATTGAGGATTGGCTTTGGTCCAGAATGAGGCGTAGTGGAGAAAGAGGATTCATAGGATCGCAGTGTTTCAGTGCATGGGCCACTGATATAAGTCATGCACCTCATTGCACATGAGCTCTGTCAGTGTTTCAGTGCATGGGCCACTGATATATGTCATGCACCTCATTGCACATGAGCTCTGTCATTAGAAGGCATCACTAAACAATTCAATTAGTTGTATTTTTTCAATTTTTTTTCCATATAATTGTTGTTTGTGTTTGTAGTTATTCTTCTAGTATTACGTGTATATTTTACTATTCTCTTTTGTGTTTCATTTCATGAAATCCAGTGGCCTTTTACGCTTTGCTTGAGGCTCCATTATACCTCTATGTTCTTCATTTGATTTATCAGGTCGATGCTGTTTTACTACTTGATAAACTTTGGTTGGCTTAAACCTTTTGTATGAAAGCGTTTACTGAGGGGAACCCTTGTTTCATATAGCTATTAGCCTTTCCTAATGTTGGCATTAATGCACTTAAGTTTGGTCTCCCTGTTAGTAAGCAGATTTGTGGTTATTCTCAGAATTGTGTTATTTGATTTCAGCCTGATTGGTTTCTTATTATATTATGTAGGTCTTCCTGGCGTTTTGTGGGTCTTGCCAGATTCGTATCTGGATGTCCCAAACAAGGATTATGGAGGTTTGTTTGCTGGAAACTTTACGTTTTTATGCCGTGGCAATTCATCAGTGTCTTGTAACACGTTAATTAAGTAAATCACTTGTTTACTGTTTCCACTCATTGATGTTTAGGGGATCTGTTCGTAGACGGAAAAGTCATCCATAGACCACAATATAGATTTAATCAGAACCAAATTTCTAGACCCAGGCCTCGACCTCGTTATGACAGACGCAGGGAAACAATGCAAGTAGAAAGAAGAGAACCAATACAAAGAGGAGCTTGGACACCCAATCAGCAACCTCCTGCACAACCAGTGTCACAAGGCCAGAATTTATCTCATGG
This sequence comes from Nicotiana noctiflora, assembly GCA_032618575.1. Lineage (NCBI taxonomy): Eukaryota > Viridiplantae > Streptophyta > Magnoliopsida > Solanales > Solanaceae > Nicotiana > Nicotiana noctiflora. The sequence goes on from JASVEL010005279.1 coordinate 128,333, forward strand.
AACTGGAGAAGGTCCAGCAGGATCTCAGGGAAACAGTGGTTGAAACTTCTACGCCAATTGTCAAACACTAAAATCTGTAATGGGACAAAGCCTCACAAATTGTTCGTTTCATGAGTTCTGCATTGTTTTGTCCTGAACTTAGCGTAAGGACATGTTTTCCAAATGATTGTAATGTGAATATCTTCTCTGTTCACTTGAAGAGCATTAATATAGTAGGAGATGAATCTTATTGTCTAATTTGGCTTTGGGCAAGTGTTTGCAGGCTTAATTGTTGTAAAGCAGTAATTCAAAACAGTATCAATCAGTATATCCGCTACTTTTGTGCAGTGGTAATTTGGGTTTTAAGTACTAATTAGCTTTCACCCAAAGGTGTAGCTTAGTGGTAACTCTGATGTATCATGTTCAAATCTCAGCGGAGGTAAATAGGTACTACTCATTTGCCCAAGCTTTGATATCTATCATTCAAATAGCAGGTCTGCTTATTAGATTTCAGCTTGTGCAATCTTTTCTAATACCAACTACAATCTGCTGGAGGGACATGATTCCAGAAATCATTGCCATTCTTTGTATAAAGACCATACACCCACTTAACCCACAACCATTCTTTATCAACAATAAGTAACAAAATTAGCTTTCCAACCAATTCAATATTCCAATTCTTGCAACATCTTGTATTTAAACCTCCAAATTTTTTGGTACACAGACACTATTCCAAACTACTTGAGCCACTTTCCTATCATTATCCCAAAGACAGCTCCTACATTTCCTCTTAACCTCAGACAAGATACTCCGAGGTAATATAAAGACAAACCCCCAAAAATTGTGCAACGAGAATAATACTGAATTTATGACTTGTAGTCGAGATGACTGCTGAAAGTTGATTTTGGATCTTCTCTATTACTAATTATTATTAAAACAGTAAATAAATGGTTAATAGGTCACAATTAGGAAACGTATTTTCATTTTGTAATTAATTGGGAAAGGTGTTACTCCTACTAACACTTTGTTTGATGTTACATGTCATGTTATAATGTATCGCATTATATTGTACTGCAACATATTATATTGTTTGATAAATATAATATTTGGATGTCATATCGTTTGATGATGTCACGCAACAACAATACGTAAAATAAAGTTACATTATTACTAAGAAAAACTAAGTATGAAATAGAATTATTATATTAAAAAGTAAGGTAAATGATAAAATTTAATTATTCAATAATAAAGAAGGTCAAGATGAGAGCAAAAAGTAAGGTACCATACAATAACAATTGGGCTCCCTACTTTTTAATTTTATAGCTCATATTTTTTTTTACAACCAACTAGCCCAAAAATAATAGGCTAAGATTCAACATTCAACTCCAATAGGTCCTCGAAATTACTATTCAGTTTTCAAAAAAGGATTGCTCAAATTTTTAAGTTAATTTTTTAATCAATAACTGTGACTCAAATATTATTTCATCAAATCAAATCCATTTGGTGGTGAAAACTAATTTTTTAACAAGCTTAAATATATGGGTTTAGATTTTGAATTTGATTTTGTGAGAAATTAGTAATGAGTGTATTTAAATTTGTTAGAAATAGTATAATGAGGTTGTATATAATATTTGAGGTCATTTAATGGAGATTTGGACTGGTTTTGAACAAGAAATTATAACCGAAAATCGTTCCCACTCCAAACAATTAACAAACTAAAAAAAAAATCTATTTTCAAAAGCAAAGCTTTGAATGACCTTTAATGGTGGACTTTTACTCTTTAATTTTCTTACACTACAACCAAGTGACATTGAGAAAGAAGTAGAAAAATACACGGCCTCTTGATGCATAGGTTGAAGATGTGAGAAGAAGAGAGAGTGAAAACTATGGTCGTGAGAACACAAATTTAACTCCATAGCTTTTAGAAGCATTGGTTGTAAGAACATAAGTTTTGAATTTGCTCGTGCTTTCAAAATATGTATAATATAGGTTAGGTCGGGTAAAATTTAAATACATGAGCTATTTTTTACAATGATACGCAGTCACGTATATTTTCTTATAATTCTTTTTAAAATTTAAATAATAATTAAAATAAATATTTTATTTAAAGTAATAATATGATAGGATACTAACAACTATCTGTTGGGTTTTTAATATATTAATTAAATATATATTAAAGAGTTAAAAGAGGGTGAATGTGAAATGGAGGGAAATGAAATTTTGAGTGAAATTTCAAGTTCCCTCTCCTTGGAAAAAGGGCATTATCCCATATTGGAAGAGGAAGAGGTTTTTTATGGGTATATAAGCAATTGCTCTTCTTCTAGCTCTTAAAGAGTTGAGAAGAAAGCAAGCCTCGCTCCGTCTTCGTCGTCGCTCGCTCAGCTCGGCTTCGGCTTCGGCTTCGGCTACGGCTTCGGCTTCGGCTTCGGATTCGGATTCAGATTTGGATTTGGATTTGGATTTGGTCAAATTTTCTATTTTTGTAACAGAAACTTAACTACCCATCAATTTTCCCTCTTTATTATTGAGTAAATGGCCATTTATGCAATGGTATTTATGTTGTGGCAGTTTTGCAAAAATAGCCATTCTGAAGAGACTCTTCAGATTTCAGCCCAACTTTTGGCTATAAATACAACAATATTCTGCTCAGAATTTTACTACGAATTTCTGAGTTTCTCCTCCTTTCTTCTGCATACTTTTAGCATCAAACAAAGCAAAAAGTAAGTGTGATTTGCTACCGAACTTTGTGTTCGCTGAAACACTGGGGTTTGAAGTACCACTACACCAGTGTGTAATTCGTTCTATCCTGGGAGGAAATAATCCATAACCTTGGATACTAGGAGGGGATTAAATTCCTTAAGGAAACACTGTGAATTCAGCGGGCTCGAATTGGTTTCTTCATTCCTGTTTATGCACATTTTTATTTGTATTTATTTATATTTTCAGAATTATTTTACAAATACAGTGTAATAACAAGCTTAAGGAGTTAAAATTTATATTTATGTATTTGTTTTTACTTTTTCTGGAAGAGTAAAACCTTTGTAGTTTTGTACTCTATTAAAATCTACGTGATTTTAATATTTGTGTCATTCTTTTACAGAAATGACTAACGAGAATGAGAACCAAACTGTTTCAGTGGTGACTGCTAATGCCTCAACAAGCCGAACGACTCCGGCAGCATTGGCATCGGCAGAGAAACCCGGAAAATTTTCCGGGATTGATTTCAAGCGCTGGCAACAAAATATGTTCTTCTATTTGACTACTCTAAGTCTCTAGAAGTTCATCAAGGAAGATGTTCTTGTGTTGTCCGATGAAACTCCAGAAACTGAACGCTTTCTCGTCGTTGAGGCATGGAAGCATTCAGATTTTTTATGCAAGAATTATATTCTAAGCGGGCTGGAAGATGCTTTGTATAACGTCTACAATGGCGTAGAAACGTCAAAGGAACTGTGGACTGCACTTGAAAAGAAATACAAAACTGAAGATGCCGGGTTGAAAAAGTTTGTTGCTGCAAAGTTTTTGGACTACAAAATGGTAGATAGCAAGTCTGTTATTACCCAAGTCCAGGAATTGCAAGTGATTATTCACGATCTCCTTGCTGAAGGTATAAATCAAATTAATATTGATGTTGAAAGTAGTAACCTTAGTATTTTTACTAATAAAAATTTCATTGAAGGTCTTGTTATCAATGAAGCATTCCAAGTAGCAGCAATGATTGAGAAGTTACCTCTTTTGTGGAAAGACTTCAAAAACTACTTGAAACACAAACGCAAGGAGATGTCCCTTGAAGATCTCATTGTACGGTTGAGAATCGAAGAGGACAATAAAGCTGCTGAAAAGAGAGGCCGTGGAAACTCAACAATAATGGGAGCAAATATTGTTGAAGAGAACAAGAAGAGGAAGAAGGCTTCTGGACCAAAATACAACCCAAGCAAGAAGCGGTTCAGTAGAAACTGCTACAATTGTGGAAAACCTGGACACAAATCTACGGAGTGTCGTGCTCCAAAGAAAGGTAAGAAGAAGGGTCAAGCAAACATGGTTGAAAAGCATGATGATGTTGATGACTTATGTGCCATGCTTTCCGAATGCAACTTGATAGGCAATCCTAAAGAGTGGTGGATTGATTCTGGAGCCACTCGCCATGTTTGTGCTGTTAGAGAAGCATTTGCTACTTATGCTCCTGTTGGACCCGATGAGACGATTTCTATGGAAAATGCTTCAAAGGCCAATATTGAAGGATGTGGGAAGATATTTCTCAAAATGACTTCCGGCAAAGTGGTGACTTTGAACAACGTCCTTCATGTTCCTGAGATTAGGAAGAATTTGGTCTCTACTGGACTTCTTGTTAAGAATGGTTTTAAATGTGTTTTTGTTTCTGATAAGCTTGTAATAAGTAAGAATGAAATATTTGTAGGAAAAGGTTACCTCACTGAGGGCCTTTTCAAGTTGAATGTAATGGTCGTTGAGAATAATAATAAAATTTCAGCTTCGTCTTACTTACTTGAGTCAAATGAATTATGGCATATACATTTGGGTCATGTCAATTATAAAACCTTACAGAAAATGATTAATTTGGAAGTATTGCCTAAATTTGAATATGACAAATCAAAATGTCAAGTATGTGTGGAATCTAAGTATGTTAAACATCCTTATAAGTCGGTTGAAAGGAATTCAAATCCTTTAGACTTAATTCACACAGATATTTGGGACATGAAATCAATACCATCTCGCGGTGGAAAGAAGTATTTCATAACTTTTATTGACGATAGTACTCGATATTGCTATGTTTACTTACTTAATAGTAAAGATGAAGCAATAAACGCATTCAAGCAATACAAAAATGAAGTTAAAACACAACTTAACAAGAAAATCAAAATGATAAGAAGTGATAGGGATGGTGAATATGAATATCCTTTTGAACAAATATGTTTAGAATATGAAATTATTCATCAAACAACGACCCCTTACACGCCCCAATCCAATGGGATTGCAGAAAGAAAGAATCGTTCATTAAAGGAGATGATGAACGCATTATTGATAAGTTCTGGTTTGTCACAGAACTTGTGGGGGGAAGCCGTACTTACGGCTAGTTGAATACTAAATCGAGTACCCCATAGCAAAACACAATCCATTCCATATGAAAAATGGAAAGGAAGGAAGCCCAACTTGAATTATTTTAAAGTGTGGGGGTGTTTGGCAAAAGTGCAAGTTCCTAAACATAAAAGGGTAAAAATAGGACCGAAAACCGTTGATTGTGTTTTCATAGGATATGCGACTAATAGTAAAGCATATCGATTTCTGGTTCATAAATCAGAAAATCCCGACATTCATAATAATACGGTTATAGAATCAGATAATGCTCAGTTCTTTGAAAATATATATCCGTATAAAAAGGAATGTGAGTCGATTAGTGAAGGATCTAAACGACCTCAGGAAGAAGCAAAAGAAAGTACACTTAACCAGGAAGATCCAAGGCGTAGTAAACGTCAAAGAACGTCTACTTCATTTGGACCATATTTTGTGACTTTCTTATTGGAAAATGAGCCTCAAACATTTAAAGAAGCTATGTCATCTTCGGAATCATTGTTATGGAAAGATGCAGTCAATAGTGAAATGGAATCCATACTGAACAACCATACGTGGGAATTGGTTGATCTTCCTCCTGGAAATAAACCGCTGGGTTCTAAATGGATCTTTAAGAGAAAAATTAAAGATGATGTCACTATTGACAAATATAAGGCAAGACTTGTGGTCAAAGGGTAGAGACAACGAGAAGGTCTTGATTATTTTGATACCTACTCTCCAGTTACAAGAATTACGTCCATACGAACGTTAGTATCGTTAGCTGCGGTTTATGGTCTTGAAATTCATCTGATGGATGTTAAAACGACCTTCTTAAATGGAGAGTTGGAGGAAGAAATATACATGGAACAACCAGAAGGGTTTGTGGTTCCAGGTAAAGAAAAGAAGGTCTATAGACTTGTTAAGTCCCTTTACGGATTAAAACAAACACCCAAATAATGGCATGCGAAATTTGACTAAACAATATTGTCAAATGGGTTTAAGATAAATGAATGTGATAAATGTGTGTACATTAAAAATGTTCCAAATCACATAGTCATTGTTTGCCTATATGTGGATGATATGCTCATAATGAGTAATGACATTGCCAATATAAATGCTACTAAGCATATGCTAACTAGCAAGTTTGATATGAAAGACTTGGGAGTTGCTGATTTAATTCTAGGAATTAGGATCCATAAGACTTCTCAAGATCTGGCATTGTCACAATCTCATTATATCAAGATAATAATTGAAAAATTCAAGCACTTGGGCTTTAAAGTTGCAAAGACTCCAATTGACGTGAATCTTGCATTAGCAAAGAACAAAGGCCAAAGCATATCACAATTGGATTATGCTCGTGTGTTGGGTTTCTTAATGTACATCATGAACTTGTGCTATAAGTAAATTGAGTCGATATACTAGCAATACAGGTCAATCTCATTGGATGGCCATGAAACGAGTTTTGGGGTACTTAGTACATACCCAGGACTTTACTTTGCACTACAATAAATATCCCACGGTCATTGAGGGATATTGTGATGCAAATTGGATCACCGGATCAACTGATTCCAAGTCCACAAGTGGATATGTATTCACCATTGGTGGAGGAGCAGTATCTTGGAAGTCGTCCAAACAAACTTGTATTGCTCGCTCTACAATGGAGGCTGAGTTCATAGCCTTGGATAAAGCCGGTGAAGAAGCTGAATGGCTCCGAAATTTCTTGGAAGATATTCCATTTTGGCCCAAACCCTTGGCACCAATATGCATACACTCTGATAGTCAAGCGGCATGTATAACGGTAAATCTCGTCATATACGACGAAGACATAAAACCGTTAGACAATTACTCTCTAGAGGAATTATCACGATTGACTATGTAAAGTCAAGTGATAATGTGGTGGATCCACTTACAAAAGGCCTAACTAGAGATGTAGTTGAGAAATCATCAAGGGGAATGAGACTATGGCCGAGAATAAGTCATAGTAGCAGTAACTCTACCTAGAAGACTGGAGATCCCAAGATCTAGATTCAAGGAGATCAAACAAAGTCATTTATGACAGTTCAACATTGTCAAATAAATTTTGGCCCATTCTCTTATCAGACAATGTTCAGTACCAAGGATAAAGCATTAAGGCTTTTTAATGATTTTTAAATTTGATACGGGGTATATCAAATAGTGTATCTACGGGATGACACGTTTAGGAATCACCTATGTAAGTGTGAAGTGTTAGCCGCTTCAAGGAGAATTTCGTAAGGACAGTTCTCTACGCACTTATGAAACCAGGCGGTGTTCATGGCCGAAACGAACACAACAATGAGAACCAAAGACGGTTAAGGGTTGGTTGTGTGACTTGTGGTTGTCTAGGTATACACCAAAGTTCGATGGTTCAAAGATATCAAATCTACCGATTGATCGAGTATATCCGACATAAGTTCACTACGGAAAGTTCAAAGGGAAACTTACTTATCCAGATGCAAGTAATCATTACTTGCGAATCACATAGTTTTTCATGCATACTTCCGTGATATAGCCATTCCCCATTCATGTGGGGGATTGTTGGGGTTTTAATATATTAATTAAATATATATTAAAGAGTTAAAAGAGGGTGAATGGGAAATGGACGGAAATGAAATTTTGAGTGAAATTTCAAGTTCTCTCTCCTTGGTAAATGGGCATTGTCCCATATCGGAAGAGGAAGAGGAAGAGGTTTTTTATGGGTATATAATCAATTGATCTTCTTCTAGCTCTTAAAGAGTTGAGAAGAAAGCAAGCCTCGCGCCGTCGTCGTCGTCGCTCGCTCGCTCGGCTCAGCTCGGCTCGGCTTCGGCTTCGGATTTGGATTTGGATTTGGATTTGGTCAAATGATCGATCGATTGATTAACTTTTTGGACCAAATTTATTTGTTAATAATAAAATATTAACATAAATGTTATTAAATATTTATTTTAATAATAGAATATTAATGTTAAATAAATATTAATATTAAATCCAAATTTCAGTTTTTCTATTTTTGTAACAGAAACATAACTACCCATCAATTTTTCCTCTTTATTATTGAGTAAATGGCCATTTATGTAATAGCATTTATGCTGTGGCAGTTTTGCAGAAACAACCATTCTAATTAGACTCTTCAAATTTCAGCCCAACTTTTGGCTATAAATACAACACTATTCTGCTCAGAATTTTACTACGAATTTCTGAGTTTTTCCTCCTTTCTTCTGCATACTTTTAGCATCAAACAAAGCAAAAAGTAAGTGTGATTTGATACCGAACTTTGTGTTCGCTGAAACACTGGGGTTTGAAGTACCAGTACACTAGTGTGTAATTCATTCTATCCTGGGAGGAAATAATCCATAACCTTGGGTACTAGGAGTGGATTAAATTCCTTAAGGAAACACTGTGAATTCAGTGAGCTCGAATTGGTTTCTTCATTTCTGTTTATGCACATATTTATTTGTATTTGTTTATATTTTTAGAATTATTTTACAAATAAAGTGTAATAACACTATCCAAAAGTAGTTCGACTTTTTATTATGAAAATGAGAAAATGAAAAACAAGATCTAAAGTAACTCTCCGGACAATAAATGATTAAATTCTGCGTTCCCTTAATTACATAACTGTACCGGCCATTTCCTCTTCTTCCACCTCCACCGTGTCCGTTAATTCTCCGACCTGAGCTCCGATTGTCATCTCGCCGGAGCTTTACGTTAGCATACAGCTGAATTATCATTTCTTTATCTTATTTGTAATTTCGTTATCATTATCAGGTACGTTTCAAAAGTTAAACTCGGATCTGGTTCTTTTTCATTATCATAGTTCCCGATTTGTAGAATATTTTTTCTTTTAATCGAGACCCAACAAAGAAAATATGAATTCCAATTACGGGAAATCGGGTAGTAGTTTCGATTTTGATCTGGGTTTGAACTCGGATCGGTCGCGATCTAGTTTGAAAGATCAGAAGAATAAAGTGTCGTCGTATTCGTCATCTTCATCATCCTATGCATATTCGTCGAAACCAAATTCTGGATCTTCGTGGACTCAGCCCAACAAATCAACATGGACTCACCAACCAGTCGGGTCATTATCCGGCCCGAATACAATGGTCGGTGACATATTTGGGAAGAGTTGGGGATCATCTTCAGCTTCTCCTTCAAACACTAGCAATGTCACCTCAACTATTGGGATTGTTAACAAAAACCCTAATTTGTTTGGTGATTTGGTGAGCTCAGCATTAGGAGGAGGAAATAAGAGTAATAGCAATGTACCTCTAAAAAGTGCTGCTCCAACTGCTAATAAGAGCACGTTCTCGATGGGTGGTATGGCTGATAATTTGCCAAAGAGTGGCAATTCTGCGAAAACTGGTGGTAGCTGGGGTAATGCTGGTGGTTACAACGCTAATAGTTATAGTGGCAGTGTGAATTTGAATGGTGGTAATAGTAAAAGCCCTAATCTTGGAGGTCCGTCTTTGAAAAATATGGGTGGAAGTGGAGTTGGAGGAGGAATGGGTGTCAATAAGGACCCTTTTGGTTCGTTGGTTGATTTTTCATCTAAGCCTGGTCCTAATATGAAGTCCGGTAGTAAAGAAACTAATAAGAAAAGTTCAGGGGATGATATGTTTGGGGATTTCCAAAATGCTACCAAATCAGGTGGATCAGGATTTCAATCGGATCCATTTCCTACAAATAATGTTAATGCTTCAACAGGGTCGAATTCAGGTGGCACTTATTCCAAAGTCCATGATTTTGGATTCACTAATACTCAGAGTCAACCCTCTGCTACTCAGTCTTCAGGTGTTGGTGATTTCGGATTTACTAATACTCAGAGTCAACCATCAGCTACTCAGTCTTCGGGTGTTGGTGATTTTGATTCACTGTTTTCATCAACTAATGCTTCATTCGGGGGAGCTGCTGGAGGGGGGAGTGAGAACCAGCAGTTTACAGGGGGTGATGATTGGGGGTTTGAATCGGAGTTTGTGGGTGCTAATGATAGCAGTGGGATAACTGAACTTGAAGGACTTCCACCACCACCTACTGGTGTTAGTGCTTCCGCGGCCAAAAACAAGGGAATGGATAATCACAAGCAGGGACAATATGCTGATGCCATAAAATGGTTGTCATGGGCCGTCATCCTTCTTGAGAAGGCTGGTGATGGAGCTGGTGCTATGGAGGTTCTGTCAAGTAGGGCTTCATGTTACAAAGAAGTAGGAGAATACAAGAAGGCTGTGGCTGACTGTACGAAGGTATGACCATTAACCATGCTTTGTTAGTGGAGCTAAGACCTCTATTGTCTTTTAGATGTTAATTTATGGTCATTTATTTGTAAATCACTGTTGATGGTATTTCATGGAAGTTTTTGCACCTCATTTTATTACAGACTTCTGCTTGAAACTGTAAGCTATAACAAATAAGCTTCCATGTCATCCTCGTTCTAGAAGAGTATTGGCTCATTTACTCAATTAACCATAAACCATGTAGGGGAAAGTGGTATATACTAAAAGCACCAACCAGTGGGTACATGCCCCATATTTTCTTTTGTAAAGCCGTGCACAGCTGACTAAATTTGAATGAAAGAAAAGGTGACAAAGTGACATAAACAAACAATGTTCCGTCCCTATATCATACATTTCACACGCTCTGCGGGTATCTGCATCGCATACGACGTCTTATGCCACCTATGACACTAATGAAGTTACAGTAGGTAATAATCAAATATAGACGATGCAAATGTAAAAACATCACCACAATGTAGAAGTGCTTTATGTTATTGCAGACATACTTTATCTAGATGCATTTACTTATCAAACATGATTTTCCATGACGGTTTTGAACTAATAAGTCAGATCAAGGACCTTAGTATATATAAAATGCAGTCTCGGCAATTAATGTTTCATATTTGGACCTGTTTTTACGAAAATGAGTAGCACCAATGCCTCCAGGGCGTTGATCTAGTGGTAATAGCGAAGCGTGTGTGGTTTAGGCATGCGGATTCAAATTCGACTGCATTAAAAGCCTATTATTTAAGTGGAGAAGGATAGAGGGTTGGGCCATATTCATAGAGATTTGAACCTTCCCCCAGTGACCCTGGATATTTCTCTGATACAAAAAAAACGATTAACAGTGGATTTTAAGTACCGAGAATCCTCATGATTGAGCACAATCTAGTAAGACTGTCATACATATGATCATCATTTATGTAGCAAAAACAGCCAAAAAATAATACATTTAAGAAGAGGGGGGGGGGGTCTGGGTCAAATGGTTTCTTCCACTCCTAAAGCCCAGGATATGATATTAGGCAATCAAATTGGTCCTGTTGGAGTCCCTACTAATGGCAGTGCAAGGCTATATTCAGCCCCGCCTACATATTGCCTTTTTGTTGCCAAAGCAATACACGCTAAGTGGCTAAGATGTGATTGTGTTTACATACAATCTGGTTTAACACACTTTATGCTTCCTGTGAGTTTCTACATTGATCAGCAAACTTGAACTTCCTCAGTTATTGCTAATCAGTACGCATTTCAAAAAGTTTCTCTGGAAATAGTGTTAGAGTACTTGTAGTCCGTATAGTGCTGTTACTTAAACTATTTTAAACTTGAGCACGGAGATGGAATATTTTCCCCTGCAGCTTACTGCTAATGAAGTGTATACACAATATTATTGTTAAAATGGTTAATTTTCACGAGGTGTTCTCCTGATGCCTCTCGAAATGGAAATTAGAGACCTTCTTTAAAGTAACTTTTACTTTTGTCATCTTCTGTGTGAAGCAAGTGCATGAATATATTAATGGAGTATTACAGAAGAGAAGTTCAACAAAAATAACTGGAGGAAGTCTCAGGAAAAAAATCTGTGTTTTTTCCAAACTGATGCATGGAACCCTTTTCCTTAACCTGTTCGTAGAATGTTCTGGCTGATTAGATGCAAAGACTTCGCCTAATTGCGGCTAACCAAACTCTTGTGACTTTACTTCATTGAATGTGTTATCATGTGAATAAAGACTTATCTGCGTGCATTTGTTGTGCAGGTGCTAGAACAAGATGGCAAGAACGTTTCCGTCCTTGTGCAGCGTGCTCTGTTGTATGAGAGTATGGAGAAGTACAAGCTCGGGGCGGAAGACCTTAGAACTGTTATGAATATTGATCCTGGTAATAGGGTGGCAAGAAGTACCATACACCGCTTGAATAAGATGGCTGGCTAAGAGGCTGTCACATTAGCTCTGCTTAACTTTTACTTGCAACATGATTTGAAAACTACTCTCCCTGCTATACAAATTCTGGGGACCTTTTACGTAGAAATTCTTTCAACTTTTCCTGGTTCTTGGTTTGTTACCGATTGTATTTTAACCATACTGTTGTTTGTCACTGTGAACTGTCATTTTAATATCTTGAAAATGCTTTGTACTGGAATCTGAAATACAGCATATTATTGTTTGATGTGTTCTCATGTGTTTGGTCAACTAGTATTAAGGCTTAGTTGATTGATTGATGTGTGTGGAAGGTGTTAACTTCTGGGCTTAATTATGGTTGGAAAATATTTTTAACTGTAAGCAAAAGCCAAACATGGAATAGGTCAATATAGTTCTGTGGTAATGAAAACTGCTTCTTCTTTGTCTGGTCGTTGTATCTTGGTTTAAACATTGAAAACTCAAGCAAATGACAGATTATTGTTATAATGATTAAAATCATGTTTTTGGAGTTCTCATTAGCGAAAAAAAAAATATATGATCCCATCTTCAGTTATTCTTATTCTTCACTATATATTGCTGTTACTTAATGCCACTCTCTTTTATTATTAAAGGTCATTAATATCTAAATCTAATCAAACTTCAACAAATGAGCTAACGATTTTATAGTGGTAAAAAAGTCTAATACCTGAGGAACACTCTCATATCTAACAAAAATGGAGAAACAATTTTGCCCAAGTTAACTCTTTTTGTATGGGGTAGTTAATAGACTTTAGTCTAAGCCTCGTAGCTCTTCATAAAATCATACTAGTATACAAGTGTAATACGACTTTCAACTTTGTTTTGAGGGTCAGCAAATACACAAGCGGCTACCATTTTTGGGGATTTTTTTTGCTTTTTATTGTTTTTGTATTCCACCCGGTGTTTTATATTCGGATTTCCGCCACGTAGGATTCAATTTGGGGGGAAACACTCTATATAAAGGATTTTTTCATACTTAGGGTTCGAACTTGAGATTTCTAGTAAATAAGAAAAGAGCAGCACATCTAATGCGACCAAGTAGTAATTTTTGGCAAGTTAAATAGTGAACATTGGGGCGAATGAAATATGTTAGGCATTTTAGTTATAGAAAAGAACAAGATTGAGAAACCTCCATCAAATGAAGACAGCATAGATGAGAAAAGCAAAGCAAAGTCACGTTTTGTGAGAGAAAGATAGTTGAGTTTTGGCCTGTTTCTCAGCAAGAAGCCATTCCGAATAGGTGTTGGGAAGCAGTAAGCTACTTACTTTTTAGCCCTAAATTTTTGCTTCCCAACAGACAGTGTTCTGTGCTCTTGGCTCTTGCTGTTTGTTTGGTCACTTCTTGTGATTGACGCCTTTTATTATTCTCAGCTTTCTGTCCTCTTTTGGCACATGCACTCTTTTCAGTTACGTTTCTTTTCTTCAACTGATTCATCATCCCTTTTCTCCTTTCTCCAATCACATTCTCAATTTGTGATATTAGTAGCCACACTCTCTCTCCTCTCTTCCCTTCAACTTCCTTCTTTTGTTTTTTTCACCTGGTGTCCCGTTGGAGCCCCGACTAATTTGAAGTCACACCATGTAAAGCTAATTAAAGGAGGAAGTGCTTCCTACTTGGATTTTTTCCTTTTTTAATGTTCGACCCCGAGATCTCTAATTAATGGCAACAAAATTTTATCCTTTACCCCATAATCTTTGGTGGTTAACCCTATTACTTTCGCTAAACCTAATACTTTAAATTACCATTTTGGAGAGATCTTGAAATGTTTCATAAAACTTTCTACTTGAATTCTAAAAGGCAAGAGAGTGAAAGCTTGAGATTTTTATATTCCACATAATTAACATGAGAGAGGGTATAGGCAAAGCGCATGAAATTGAACTCGTAATATTGAAATTACATTGATGTTTATTGACCATTGGATTTTCTCCTTATAAACATCTAATTTGATTCCTAAGCCGATGGTCTTCAGGAAATAGCATCTTTGTCTTCTCGAAGGTAGAGGTAAGGTCTGCGTACACACTACCCTCCTCATACCTCACTTATGCGACTATACTAGGTTTTTTATTGTTGTTGTTATTGTTGTTGTTGTTGTTGTCGTCGTAAATGTCTAATTTGATATTAATCTAACTAGTCAGTATGGTCCATTTTGTCATCACTTTTTGCATAACAACAACAACGACCCAGTAAAATCTCACAAGTGGCGTTTGGAGAGGACAGTGTGTATGCAGACCTTACCCCTACCCCGAGGGAGTAAAGTATACTAATATCTTCTCTCCCTTCAATGTATTGCTTAAAAAACACTCCACTTATTAGAGCATTAAGGGTGAATTTGAAGAAGAAGAAAATAAGAGTACTCCTAATAAGTTTTTTTCTAAAAACTTCAAGTATATTGAAACAAATTTAATTTATTAAAAAATGATTAATATTTGGAATTGGATGGAGTATGATATTAAAATTGAAGATAATGTCTAATATTTGTAAATTTAGGCGACAAATTCTCCTATGCTACATGTAATTTCTTTCTTTAGTATGCTGATAAGATATCTCAAAATCAATACAACATATATAGTATAAAAAGGGGATGATGCTACATAGAATTCTTGATAGTATTAATTAGTTCAAAGAATGTATAAATATAAAAACAAAAAAAGATAGATGTTAGGAACTTTTGTTGACTATGGTTAAGCTTAGCAAGCGTATTAGAGTTAAGTTAAAGGAGTAGAGTTAGCTGTTAGAAAGTTAGTCTATTAAATGTTAGTAGTTAACGTTGTAGCTGTATAATAATGTATATTCTCATTGAAATGAATGTAAGATTTCATTCTCTCAGTTTTACAGAGTTTGTTGCTTCATTCTTTAATCACTTCCTCTCTTTGTCCTTAACGCTCATAGCTGATCGACTGTAATTGAGCTGTAACTACCATTGCCATGGCTATTAACATGGTATCAGAACCAATGCTTTCGATCAAGATCACTCTTCAACTCCCCAGTTTCGATTAGTCACTACACTTCACTCACACGGTATAGAAGTGTCTAAAAGTGCTCCAAATCGAAGCTAGGGCTTGAGATTTGAGTGACACAATTGCTGCTACTATGTTGTCGCAATGGCAATAAAAGATGATTCTTCACAATCATACTCGTACAACTTTTCCAGTAACATGGCAAGAGTACCTTCACTACTGGCACTACAAGTTTTATTGTCACTGATCATAACCGCTCGTTGTACCTTGAACCAACTGATACTTCAGGTAGCTCTCTGATTTCTCTTCAATTAAATTGATCAGATAACAATGCCTTGTGGAGTCATTCTATGATAGTTGGTCTACTAGGAAAAAGCAAGCTACGTTTTATTGATGATCACTTTTCTAATTCTAGGTTTGAAGCTGCTCTTTATGATCTCTGGGGGACGGTGAATGTTGTGGTATTTTTATGGATTATGAACTCTAATAAACCGGGTCTTCAGAGCAGTGTGGTGTATGCATATGATCCACACAAGGTATGGGAAGACTTGAAAGAAAGATTCAATAAGGTCAATGGATCTTGAGTATTGTACCTTCACATAGAAATTCACACCCTCACACAAGGTACTATGAGTGTGACTGCTGACTTCACTAAGCTAAAAAATCTGTGGGATGAATTTGATGCGCTTATGTCATGTCCTGTTGTCCCTACCCAGAGTCTAAGAAATATGCGCATCATTTTGAATGTCAGAGACTTTTACAGTTTTTTATGGGTTTAAATGAGTCATACTCACAAGCTAAAAGTCATATCACGATGACGACTCCTATTCGCATCATCAACAAAGCATACTCAATGCTTGTTGATTAGAAAAGTCAAAGGAGTCTAGCCAATTTCATTCAGGAAGTGCAATCACCGAGGCACTATACAGTACAACACTCTATAGCAACAATGTGTATGATAACCCAGGAAATCAGTTCAAACTAGCTCGCAACTACATGCAAAAGAAAAAGCCAAGTTCAATGTGAGTATTGTAACTTCAATGGTCATAAAAAAGGAGAACTGCTACAAGTTGGTTGGGTATCTACCAAATTTTAAGTCTAAAAGAAAAGGTGCAAGTCCTGGTATCTATGCTAATCATGTTGGTAGTGGAGCTTATCCAACACCATAAGGTTACAATGTAACACGTTGTTGCCAGCAGCATGGTGTTAATCAACAAGCAAGATGTGAGGTTGGTATATCTTAACCTTCACAGACTAAGAAGGTTAATCAAATTTCACTCAACCTTAGCCAGCACCAGGCAAGATACTTGTACCCTTCTTCACTCGGGAGCAATACCAACACATTGCACATCCGCTCAATAAAGGATCAGTTGAGGAAGGAACCTCTAGCAAGGCTAGATCTACAGGTATTATGATATCTTTACTATCTGAGTATGTTACCCATAATTGGATAATAGACACAACCGCATCAAATCATATATGACAATAAATCTACAAATTTTAAATATCTATTATCAGATTCGTCAATCACAAAGAAGCAAAATTTACTTACCCACAAGAATCATTATCCTGGTGTCTCTTAAAGGGAATTCTACTATACTTGAGGATCAGGATATAAGTAATGTGCTTTACACACCTGATTTAAAGGACACTCTTCTATTTGTATCTCATATCACCCAGAACTATTAGCTTTCTTTCCTAATTTCCATGCCTTTGAGGACATCTACAATGGTCATGTGATGAGGATTCGTGCAGAAGATGGGGTCTGTTGATTAGCAATGTGTACCAAGTATGCTAGGTTCCCTATCTGTTTCTTTGACAATAAGTTTGTTAGATCATCAAAATATAAAGCTAACACATTTAAAACCCATAAATTTTCCCCTTTTTGATGATGACAAACTTAGACATTGATAACATATTTTTGGAACAAAAATAACCATATGAAGCAACATGAACTTCACAAGTTCCCCCTGACTTTATGCTTCCCTCTTTAATTAGATCCATGTTTCAATTATACTTCTCCCTTTTTGCATCATTAAAAATATACAAGAAAGCAATCAGAATAAAGAAGTCTAGCTTAGCTAACTCATGCCACATATGTGCATAGAACATGGTAGAAGAGAAAAACAGAGAAACATAAGCATTAGATAGCAAAAGATGATAGTTTTATATATAAAACATATGCCTTTACTTATATATCAAAGGCAAAGATTGGACTATTTTTAGCGGGAGCAGTACAGGTGCATCCCATCCACATCATAAAAAAAAAAAAACAGAAACAATTGCCAAGTCATCAAAACAAGAACACAAAATCCAGAAACTGGTCATTAAAAGGGACGCCTAAGGGACACTAGGAGGATAGGGTTAGAAAGCTGCAACAAGGGTTTAAAAAACAAGATCTGTTTGGGGATTTGCCGATGTTTGCTCGATGAGAAGTTTCTCCTTCAGGTTCTCCACTTGTTCCCTGAGATCAGCATTTTCTTTTATCAAACGAGCTATCTTCTCATTTGACCCTAAGGCCCCTTGGGCCTATTGATCTTCCAGGATAGCGTTCCTTGCCTTCAACTTTTGTAGCTCCTAAGTTTCATTATTATGAGCATTGATGAGCTGAGAGATTGTCGAAGTACTGATCACCCCTCCATTTTTTTCAATACACTCACATTCTTCCAAATTTGTTTGAGAGAAGGTATTCTTAATGGTCCCTATTTTGCACTGTACCGGTGGCACTTTGAAGAAACTAAATACATGCGTAAGAAGAAACCCATATGGAAGACCATGGTTTCTATCATTCCACCTTCTACATATGATCAATCATGATGACAAGCATTCTCACTGGTGTAAATCCATCTAGTGCCTCCATCAGATACAAGTCGGACCTGGAAGTCATGGACCTCATCTCAGCACAGGGTAGAAGAACCTTGTTCACCAGCTCGAAGAGCAATTGATAAATAGGGAGCAATGCTTTCTTGTGAACCCATTCCCCTTTTTGGTTTGCATTATCCTTCATGATAGCATTTCTGAAGTTTGACCCATACATATTGTCACGATCCCAGTTCACCCTCCATAAACATGTTGTGATGGCACCTAGTTCCTAAAATTAGGTAAGCCTAACAATGCGGAAATAACAACCTAACTTGCGGAATGATTAAATAAAGCTAAACATATTAAAATAATAACTGCATATAAGGCCACTTGGCCCATACAACTCAAAACAGAATGCGAAAGTCTACAACTCAATCCCAAAACCCGGAAACTCACGGGAACCATAGGCTAACAGAAACATTGTACGCTACTCTAACTCTGGAATATCCAAACAACTAAGAGAAAAGAAATAAACTAAATACTAAAGCTGGAACAAAGTAGAGACTCCTGGTCTGCGGAAGCAATAGATATACCTCGAAGTCTCAGTGTATCTCCTCGCCTCAAAGATAGTGCACCTGAGTAGAGGTACCTGGATAATCTGAACATGAAAATCATGCGAAGGAGGGGCATGAGTACACCACAGCGGTACTCAGTAAGTGCCAAGCCTAACATCGGTTGGGTAGTGACGAGGAAGATCAGGGCCCAACTGAGGCAAAATATAATAATTAACAATATGAAAATCTAACAAAAATAATGAGTACAATAGTGAAATAAGACAGGCCAGCGAGGTAATAACATCTACACAAGAACCGAGTAAACTAGAGTAAATACAGCTCCATACTAATGATAACAATGGGGGTCTCCCAGGATACCATCCTGTAGCCCTTTTCTCAACTGTCTAGTGGATCTCTCGGGATACCGTCCAGTAGCCCATCACATAAGTAACTCGAAGGATATCCTAGGATAACATCCAGTAGTCCAACCATCAATATGCACAGGGATCTATTGGGAATCTAACCTACAGACCCAAAGTAAACAGTTACAAAGACTTGAACTCATGACTAACTTTAGCCAGGACACAAACACAAAGGGTTTATGGTTTTACAAAGGAGTTCCTAGGCAACACTTCTGCCTAAGAAATTTAGGAATTACAATGAAGAACAATTACAAAATTACAACTCAACTTAAGATAATAAAAGACTAGATTTAGAAACTAGTCCGTAGTAGAGTTAAACTTTGTTCTTGAGGCATTTGAGAATTAAATTCATTGTCTATGAATGCTTGGATGCTTGAAGTAAATTCTCAAGTGTTCAAGTGATGTATTGTTGTAATACTCTTGTTGATACACCTTTGATGACATCACTTAAATGATGTAAGCACTTGGTTGGTGAAAGGACAAATGACTACAAAATTGTGCTGCGCTGTGTGCACTATTTTTATGGCAGTCACTTTCCAACTGTACACAATTGACTTCCATACTATTGTCAGGGACACACTAGGGATCAGGTCCCTGAGATGGTCCTCTATATTCTACAGTTGCAGCAATTTACATTAGCTGGAGTCCGTTAATTAACAACTTATACCAAGTGTGTTAGGTTCCCTTTCTGGTTCTTGATAGTAAGTTTGTTAAATCATAAAAACATAAGGCTAAGACATTGAAAACCATCATTCTCTCATAGTGTATTCTGTTATCCTTGAACTAAAGACATTTCCAGAAGTAGTCAAGGACCCTAAATGGATCAAAGCAATACAATTGGAGATAGAGGCCCTAGAAGCTAATCGCACATGGACCATAGTGGACCTGCCTCCCAACAAAATGCCTATAGGATGCAAGTGCATATTCAAAATCAAGTGAATTTAGGTGAGATGGAGAGGTATAAAGCTAGATTGGTAGCCAAGGGTTGTAGTCAATAGGAAGGGCTTGATTATACAGAAACCTTCTCTATGTGGTTAAGATGGTCACAGTGAGATCTAAATTTGCACTTGCTGCTTATATGAACTGGCTAATATATCAGATAGATGTGCAATGCATTTTTGAATGGTGATCTTCTAGAAGCGTTATACATGCATATACCTTAGGGGTTTGCTAGACAAGGGGAGAATTTGATGGTTTGCTAACTTCATAAATCACAGTGTGGCCTTAAACATGCTCCAAGACAAATGGCACAAAAAGCTGACAAAAATCTTGGTTCAAATAGGGTTCCGACAGAGTCATTATGACTACTCTTTGTTTACGAAGAAGACCAACGGTAACATAACCATGATGTTAATCTATGTAGATGACCTATTAGTTACAAGTATCAGTCAATATCTTCTACGACAACCAAAAGCTCAGCTGCAAACCAAATTCAAGATGAAAGACTTGGGAGAATTGAATTTATTTCTTGGGATTGAGTTTGCAAGGACAAATAAGGTTATTGTAATGTGTCAAAGAAATATGACTGATAGTTTATGTGAGTCCACCAAACTATAGAGAGACTAGGTCCTCTTATGAGTTCCCACTAAGAATACTAATGAAACAATAAGTAAATAAGACAACAGAGTTTTTCGTGGAAAAATCCCCGCTCAATGAGATAAAAAACTACGACCTACATTGGTAGGGTTGCAACTTCACTATGAGCAACTTTTAGATTACTAACCTATGCAGTATAAGAATTAAACTCTTAATCCCCCACTAACTTATAATACACCTATTATAAGCCACTTTGCAATATACCTATTACAAAGACTAACTCATGACTTACTCTAATCATGACACGAATACTAAGGGTTTATGGTTTTACAAGGGACTTCCTGATGACGTCCAAATCCATCGCTAAAAACCAATAGATATGGTCGCAACAATATAATTTACCCAACTATGAGTTGGGGTCGAATCCCACAGAGAACAATGTGTAGGCGATTAGGAATGTAAGAAAATTATCACTAGTTGCGTAGTGCCAAACACTAAGAATTTGGGTTTTAAAATATATTTATATCTAAATGCGGAAATGTAAACTAACCTAGAAAGCAAGTAAAATGATCAATGGCTACAAGTATGAATGCATCGGGAATTACACTCAAGTAACGATCCAATGTATTTCACAATTTCACAAATAGGAGCGAGTTTATGTTAATTAGCCACGGATAATAATTCTCAATTAGCTTCTTCCGAAAACTAATAAGACTTCCTAATTGAATTATCCCTAATCACAATTCGAAGGTTCAGCACATCCGATAGGCTACAAGTAGTTCAATCCTATCCCTAGGTAGAATCTATAAAATGATGGTTAACACCTCAAGTTCTTATTAATTAATCTTTCCCAACTCTGAATTATCTTTTCCAAAATTAATTCGAAGTAAATGGGTGAATCCTAGGGTTAGATAATCCCTTTAGAAACATTAAAGAAAAAGAATAATTAAAATAACAATAACTCACTTCATAAATATAGAAAAATCATTCAATACATAAGCACAACAAGGTATAAAATCCACACTTTAATTATGAATATTCCCATAAACAAGATTCAAGTGTTGGATAAAATACTACACACTTAAATATTCAATACAAATCAAGGAAATGAAGAAATAAACATAAATGGGTAAGAAAATCTTAACCACAAGCTTCAATCATCAAAACCCAAGTATGTGTGCAAGAACCCTAGCTTCCAAAAATGTTCTCTCTAGTTCTATGAACTGAAAATAAGCCAAAGATTTCTACAATGTCTGTTTTGACGAGTATAAAAATGGTTTGGGGTAAAAACTTGTGAAATGCCAATTCTGTCTAGGTTAGATGCACACTTTCCGCACCTGCAGAAAAAGCATAGCAGGTGCGGCTCCACTTATGCGGATAACTCACCGTAGAAACGGAATAGCACAGTTGTGCCTCTAACCGCAGAAGCGGATTGCAAAGCGCTTCTGCGCCTCCACACAAGCAAAATCTTAACCGCAAAAGCGGTTCCTTTCATTTCATCCAAATCCGCAGAAGCGGTTCCCAATCGCAGAAGCGGATGTCGCTTCTGCGGCCATTCCTCCGCAGAAGCGGAATTCACTGGAATATTTTGGCATGGTTTCTCCTTCTTTTTGCTCAATTCCTCTTCAATTCAACCCAAATCACCTAGTAGCATCAATTACCTAAAAATCTAACAATAACCACCATAAACAACCTCATTGTATAATTAAAAGGACATAAAGCTAAGGAAAAGAGGCTTGAATGAGTGGTAAAATCATCACTCATCACTTCCTAAGCAACGCTTCTAGCTAAAAAAATTAGGAATTACAATGAAGAACAATTACAAAGTTACAACTCAATTAAGGATAAGAATATACTAGATTTAGGAACTGGTCCGTAGTAGTGTTAAACTTTGTTCTTGATGCACTTGAGAATTGAATGCTCGAATATCAGATGGCTTGAATGCTTGAAGTGAATTCTCAAGTGTTCAAGTGATGTTTTGTTGTAATGCTCTTATTAATACAACTTGGATGACATCACTTGAATGATGTAATCACTTGTTGGACAAAAGACAAGTGACTGCAGAACTGTGTTGCATTATTTTCGTGTACAGTGCAGGCAGTCTCTTTCCAGCTGTACACAATTGACTTTTATACTGCTGTCAGGGAAACACAAGGGGTCAAGTCCCTGTGCCGGTTCTCTATCTTCTGAAGTTATAGCAGTTCACATTAGCTGGAGTCCATTGATTAGCAATGTGTACTAAGTGTGTCAGGTTCCCTATATGGTTCTTCGATAATAAGTTTGTTATACCATCAAAATATAAAGCTAAGACATTGAAAACCCATCAATGACCTAGAACTGATAGTTAAGGCTAGACTAGGCGGAGCTAAGCCAGCTGGTCCTCTAGAACTGAATCACAAGTTGACTTCTCAGGAGTATGACAAGAACATATAGAGCAGCAGCAAGGATGAGAATCTCAAGGATGGAGGTCCCTATCAAAGGTTAGTACGGAGGCTATTATATCTCACCATGAACAGACTGGACCTAACCTTTATAGTCCAAGTATTGAGTCAATACCTGCATAGTCTAAAGACTTCTCATATGGAAGCTGCCTTGAGAGTACATAAAGTAACCTCGACTAGGATTGTTTATGCCTGCAAAGAACTCTAACCAACTACTAACCTATTGTGACTCAAACTGGAAGATCAGTGACATGTTACTTAGTGAAGTTTGGAGATGCATTAGTCTTATGGAAGTCAAAGAAACAAGAAACACTGTCAATAAGTTCAGCTGAAGCAGAGTATAGAAGCATAGCTACATGCACAACAAAAATCACTTGGAGAGCTAGGAGTTAGGATTGTGCTACCTGTACAATTAAGGCGTGATAGCTGGCAACAATTCAAATTGTTGCCAATGCTATATTTTATGAGAGAACAAAACATATTGACATAACATGTACTTTGTAAGGGAAAGGATACTGCATGGTAGTACAAATAGATCATGTATCTACCAAGGAGCAAATATGGTACAATTAGATCATGTATCTACCAAGGAGCAACTTGCAGATATTCTTACAAAAAGTCTAGCAAAAACACAACATGATTATCTGTTGCAAAATTTTGGAGTGAAGGATCTATATTCGACTATCATCTTGAGGGGGAGGTTGACTATGGTTAAGCTGAGCAAGCTGATTATACTAGAGTTAAGGAGTAGAGTTAGCTGTTAGAAAGTCAGTTAGTTTGTTGAATGTTAGCTAATATTGTAGTTTGTATAAATACTCTATATTCTCATTGAAATGAATGCAAGATTTTATTCTCGGTTTTACAGAGTCAGTGGCTTCATTCTTCAATCACTTTCTCTCGCTCTCCTTAATGGTCATGGCTGCTCGACTGTAACTCGTGAGTTGTAACCGCCATTGTCATGGCTGTTAACAATTTAAAAAAAAAAAAAAAAAAAAAAATTTACTTTTGATGCATACATCAAATTTAGTTAATTTAACTTTGAAAAAATAACTTAAATAGCTGATCGACTCATACTTAAACTAAAAATACACTGCGGATGTGTAATACATCTGTAATATGTATATAATTATTAATTAATATGTAATTTATGTATACTAACTAAAAAAATAAATACGTCCATGCGTCTATTTGCAGACTGGCCAGTCCAAGGCACGAAGTATGAGCTTGTAACAGTAAGCTAGTCACCTTTTAAACAACAAATGTTCACTATTCCTTAAAACCTTCGACCGTTTAGTTCTGTTTCAACCCTTTCGAGTTATTTGTTTCTTTTGGCTAATGATTTAATTGTGAGTTCACTACTTTCTATAAAGGATCCTTAAGAGATACGTTACTTATTGTTAGTACATTTCTTGTACATACATATGGACGAACTTGTGAGTTTTTTGGCAATTAATTAATTGGCCCCACACCACACGCTGTGCTGTTTATGGAGGTGGAGTGGTTTGTTAAGAGAGGGAAGGAGGAAGTAAAAACATTTACTTCTCTTAGTAGGTTCTTAGCACGAATAAAGATTAGTCGAAAAATGCTTAAAGTGAAATAGAAGAAGAAAAGAAAAAAAACAAGACAAAAGTATGTGGTCAAATTTGAATATACAATATAGAACTATACTTACTCGGAGCTAGGGGCGGGTATAGTTTGGACAAACCCGAAATTCAAACCAAATATATTCGGGCTCTAATGCGGGCACCCAACACCAGTTGGGAAACCAACAAGAAAATTGCATTTATATGAACTATAAGTGATGTGTTCAAGTCGTGAAAGTAGCCATTAATACTTGTATTAAAATAGTTTGTATACATCACATCTCTTGGATGTGGCCCTTTCCTAAATCTTGCGAATGCGGGATATCTTATGCAACGAATTGCTCTAATCTTACTTGTATTTAAATTTTTCTCTTTCCCAAGGAACAAATTTTTTATCCCCGTACAAAATTGAAGGAGATATACTACTCTGACAGAAAAAGTTTAGGAGGTAAACTTGAATTTAACCAAAGTTAAAAAGTGAGTGAAATTTTTTGACTTCTTATAATAGAAGTGATGAAAGAGTTTGAAAGGAAGAGTGTTTGAAAGCAGTCCACTTGCTACGATCATGATCTCACCGTCCAATTAGCTTGGCCCTCTCTCTACTGTCCGATTTATTTATTTATTAATCTCCACTTGCTGTCACCAAATTGCTACAAATTTGTCGTTACCCTTACTGATTGGTGTAACCGCTTATTCTTATTTGAGAAATTTGCACTTCTAGCCCTTGAATGATGGATAGATTTTTAGTTTGTTGCTTGAATAGTAAAAATATTTAGTCTTCAATTCATGGATTTGACCAGTTTTTAGACAAAATATGTCATGTAAAAACTATTACTAGCCTCTAAGTTCTCTCACTAACAATATAGCGTGTTTTGAGCTCTTGAGTTCGTAGTTAATGTTGGCTTTGTGTGACCTATAGGTTATGAGTTTGAGCTGTGGAATTAACCATTGATACTTGCATTAGGATATGATGCCTACATCACACCCCTTGAGGTTACTGTTATTGCATGTCATTTATCTTTTGGTTGTTATGCTTCTGTTACTATTACAGTTTCTACTAGAGTTACTAATGAATTGTCTTTTCTTGTTTTCTATTTCGTCTTTCTGAGCCGAGGGTCTATCGGAAACAACCTCTCTATCCTATCGAGTTAGAGGTAAGGTCTGCGTATACATTACCTTCCCCATATTCTACTATGTAAAAATTTACTGGGTAGTTATCGTTGTTGTTATTATTGAGTTCGTAGTCAATGTCTATTCATATGATAATACTTTGGTAACACTTAGTAAGTGTTATTGTCGCATAACAATATTATTTTGATTGAAAAGGATTTTTGTGAGATAATCATAAATATAATATCTTGATCGATCAAAAATAATTTAAGATTAACTGTATTAGATTGAGATGCTATAATTACTGCTTTAATTTCCTTTAGTGAGTGAAATGAGCACAAAAAATAGATCAATCATATATTTATTTGGGGTGACCTTAAATGTTGGAATTAGATACTAAGCTATCTTTTCAATATATTGATAAAAAAATTGTCAATAGAGTGATGTGAAATTATGATACATGACTAATCTAATTGGCGTTATTTCAGACTATGATGAATCAAACCATCTTAAAATATTAAGTGAAGGGACCAAAAGTGAATATTTCAAGCAATTTCAGGTTAGATATGCTTACCTGGATTATCACGAGAGACAAAATTAAATTTTAATAAATAACTAAAGGACTAAACTGCAATTGCCCTTTCCTATAAATTAACACTCACCCGCAAGCACAATTTACATTGTCTCTTACAATTGCTTTCTTATAAAAAATAAGAAACGACATCACAGTAACTAAAAAAATGTGTGGAGGTGCCATAATCTCCGATTATGAACCCGTCGGAAACCGCTGCCGGAAAATCTCTGCTCGCGATCTCTGGGCTGAGCTTGACCCTATCTCTGACTTCTGGTCTTCCTCTTCCTCCTCCATTGCCGGCAAATCTGATTCCGTTCAGTCGCCAACCCACTCCTACAATAGGCCTCAGAAATTAGATTCCGGCAAACTTAATCAACTCGAAAAAGGTGCGATAATGTTCTTATACTTCCTTTCTCTCATATGTGCTTGTGTTATACTCATTCCATATCAATATATGTAACATAACGTGACTTAACACAGAATTTTAAAAAAAATAAATGTGTGATCACAAATTTTATGTCATAAATTTTATTGTTATAGTAACACTTAATTTGTGCGACTATAATTTTTTTTTTAATAAATGAATAAAATTATTAAGGATAAAATGATTAGTTTTAAATATACAGTAAGGACAAAGTCACAAGCAGGCATATACAAACAGAACCGCAAAATTGCACCAAACAGCGGAAAATTAAACCAAATTAATTAAAAATCCCGACTAACTTTGGTTTGAGTAAAAAAATTCGAACCAAACCGATATATAAATATATAATTTTTGTATATACTTTTAAAATTTTATTTAGAATTTTCTTTAATAATATCTAGAAATATTTGAAATTCTCTTGCGCGATAAAATATTTTATATATTTGAAGTGCTACTTATTTATTAGCCTTAAATAATGAGTTATACAATCACTTTCACTGTTTCACATCAAGTGTTTTTATATTTATATCACATGTTAATATCTATTAAATTCTTATATTTTTTTCGAATGTGAAGTAATTATTATTATTTCACTATCCTATTTTTTTTTTAATTACTACATTCGGTTAATGTTTAAAGCTTAAATCAATGAAAAATTATTATCACACCATCGAAAAATAACTATTATGTTACTAAGAAAATTCTTTCATAAGAATATTTAATAGATAATATGTTTATCAATTTTTTATATTTTTACTTATAAAAAATTTAATAAAGTAAGATTAAAATAATATTTTAATATTAAAAAACTCAGAATACCTAAAAACCCAACAAAATTAAATTAGTCCAAACCGATATAATTAGTTTGATTTGATTTTGCTAAAAATCAAACCATAGCCGATCCATGTGCATCCCTTCTCCCCAGGTAAACTAAAATGGGAGGAGTATAATGTAATACTTATATATATCTGATGATTTTTCATCAAAAGAATATTTTTATCTGATAACATAGCGATACACTCGTATACGTACTGTTTCGGTAAAATAAAAAGCAAAAATCTATTTTTGGGAAATCAAGTAAACATTTAAATTTATAATTTATTTATCTTTTTCATTATAGATTTCCTGTGTCTCTTCTAAAAGTTAATCCATGTTTAATTTTCAGGTGATTTTGTACGTTATTACCTTAAATTATATGAAATAAAATCTAGATAAACTGCACTAGAGTAATATAATATTATAAATATTTGAATCCATTTTAGTTTTAAATGTCCAAATAAGATACAACAACACCAATCCGGTAAAATCTTACAAGTGGATCTCGAGAGGGTTGAGTATACGCAAATAATATAATATTACTCCATATCAGTTTTTAGATGATTTTGTACATATTACCTTAATTTTATGAAATAAAATTTCGAGAAGCTGCACGAAAGTAGTATAATATTATAATTTTTAAAAGATAGTTTAAAAATATCCCAATAAGAAATCAGTGTCATAAATGGGACAGACCGCCTAAATCAAATACTAGTAATTTTTTTTTTGCTCAAATAAAAGATTCCAGTAATTTTTTTCTTTCAGGTAATGTTATTTAGGTTTATTTTTTATTCAAAGAAATTATAAATAAAAGATATAAATATTAGAAAAATAATTGAGAATAAATGCACACGCTCAAGGGAATGATTATAGCAAGATTGGCATACTATGTATTACCTTGCTAAGAAACAACGTATTTTTTCGTATTTCTACTTCCATCAAGATATACACAAGAGTTTACTCCCAGATTTACTCTAAATGTTTAAAAAATCATTATTTAAATTGCTGAAAAGATGTGATTTCTAAGTTTATGTTCACTAAACTCATATTAATACGATTATCAGCCGGTAATTGCGTTTATCTATTTGAACATGTTCAGTTTCAGATAAAAACAAGTCAGAAGTACAAAAATCAAACTAATATATTGAATTTCTTGTTGTTTTCAAATCAATTACAGTATCATATTTGAACTTATCAACACCGAACAAAAAGGAGGAAAAAAAATCAATCACTATTTATATTTACAGGTAGGTACTATTCGGATTTTGAGAGTCAAACTTCTTAGTTTTGATCATGAATTCAGATGTAAAATCTTTACGTTTTTTTGAAATAATTTACTTAATTTCAAATTATGCAAATAGTACTATAAGTCACAATAATTAGTATATCAAAATATTTATAAAGGCATATGAAAAATTATGATTAAAAATAATTCATTTCATTCTCGAAATTCGAATGGTGCAACATAGATTGGGATGCAGGGAGTACAATATATTTTGGTGTAACTAAACTATTTAACCCGATTTAGCTCCAAATATTGACCAGAAAAATGATCCCAGATAAACAAAAATCATAAGAAGGTGAAATTAGACATCAAAGTTCAAGTTTACCAAGAATTAAGATTTACTTTATTTTGGAATGTAATAGAAAGAAGTATAGAACTAAGTAGTCTCTTTTTGCATGTATCCAATTGCATAGGCCATTTCATGTGACAGACTTTGCTTCCCAGTCCATGTCAACTAATCACATGAAACCACCACTATGGGAGCAGAAGTTGGTCAATAATTTTAGTGATGCCAAATTAATTAACATGGATTTGACTTGATTAATGTGGTTTTTGACGACTCAAAATGAAATTGAAATATAATCCAGAGTAGTTGTGTTTAAAATGTTTAGTAGGAACCCTAATAAAGAATAAATCTGCAGGTACAAGTGTGAAGGTTGAGAAGGAGAGTAGTGGCCCAAGGCCGAGGAAGAACAAATACAGAGGAATAAGGCAGAGACCCTGGGGAAAATGGGCTGCTGAGATTCGTGATCCTCAGAAAGGCGTCCGCGTGTGGTTAGGTACATTCAACACAGCTGAGGAAGCTGCCAGGGCATATGACGAGGCTGCAAAGCGAATCCGTGGCGACAAGGCTAAGCTCAACTTTCCGGAGCCACCTTCCACCCCTTCGCCACCAGCCAAGCGACAATGCACTAGCACCATCCCTGATCAGACCACACTCTTAGAGAGTTCTGGCTTAATATCTGAGAAACCGGCCTCAATAATGTTCAACTACGAGTATGAAAACCAAACACCCTACTACCCCATGGATATGACCGCTGCTGAGAATCCTCAACATCATGATTATGAGCTCAAGGAACAGATTTCCAACTTGGAGTCATTCCTGGATTTAGATCCAGACTCATCTCAGTTCTCAGGGATCGTCGATTCTGACCCCCTCAATATTTTTCTGATGGATGACTTTGCTGCAACTCAGCAGCAGCTGTTCTACTGAACAGAGTAAAAATCATATCATCTACTAGTTACTTTCATCCTAAGTTGTTTGGTGTTCATTTTCTGATGAGTGACTTGTTAGCTTTTGTTAGTACAATATAATGCAGAAAGTACATACAATAATAAGTTGCGTGCCTTCGCATGCAATTTGTAATATTAATATCATGTTGTCTACTTGTCTTGTGCTATTTATGGTTTCTATATCTTGGATTACGCTTATGATGTTTGGTGCATGCATTTTAACCTTTATTTTGGACATTGAAAAAGGCTATTGAACATTATCGTATATAAAATTATTTCTGTCTCTATTAAGTAATTAATAGTGCTTTATAGAAAGGAGATGGAGGACATTAGAAAGTAAAATAAAATAATATTATTTGTCGACGAATATACATTGAACCTCTTTAGAAGCATCTATTATGGAAATTGGAATTGGTCGGGAAGTTCATTTTATAATGGTTTGAACGCTTTTAAACAATATTAGGGCATTTTAAAATGAATTTTTATTTCCTTTAGCAAAGGTTAATATTTTATTTATTTTAAATAAATATCAGTTAAAAAAATTAATTATATAGATACCTTTTAATGTTTATAGCAAAATATCTAATTTTGGTTACCTCCTACTTCTAAGTCACTAAATACGCTATTCAGTTACACTATTTCTTTATCTCTCTACTTTGATACATATCATTCTCTTCCCCCATTATCTGAAAACACGACTTGAGGATTTCGCCCATCGATCTCACAACCAACGACCACATCTACTTCTTCCGCACACCCTAGACCATGAGAACCCCAAAAACCAGCATCATCTAACACCCCTAAGCAGCCGCCGCTAGTGCACCATCTGCTCACCGTCGCCAGCCATTAGTCGCCGGTAAATCCAAGAGCCAGCGAACCTCGCCCCCCCCCCCCTCTAAACCCGAGCCACCCAAACTCATTCTCCTCTTTACTCCCAAGCCTCCAGTCGTCCACCCGCTTCCACCAACAACACCAGCGGCCAGAACACCCCGTCTCCAGCCACAACAACCAGCTGCTTCCCACCCCATCACACGCCTAGACATAACAAACGCCAAAACAGGGCAAGAACCTCATTAACGACCAGCACAAATAACTAGTACAAGATTCGTAAAGTTTACGTCGCAACGCCGTTTCAAACAACAGTCTAGGTCCGAAAGCAAGGGGAGTTGACTCAATCATACCCAAAAATCTTCTCTCCGTTTCAATGTATCTCCCTGTATTTTCATTGTCTTTATTTCAATTGTCATTCAATGTATCTTGCTGTATTTTCATGTATTTCATTGTATTCATTATCGTTTTTTCAATTGTCATTCAATGTATCTCGTTGTATTCCATGTATTTCATTGTATTCACTATCTTGATTTTTTTAATTGTATTTTAATGTATCCCATTGTATCTATGTATTTCATTTGAGTCACAGTCTCGCTATATACGATGAATGTATTCATATATTTTTCTTAATTAAAATAATTTATGTATTGAGATGTATTATATAATTTCTCTGAAGATTGCTATATTTTTGGGGTAGTTTTCTGTTGAGATTCTTTTTTATACAAAGAAATACAAAATTTGTGTGTTATAATTATGTTTATTGAGTTATATTAGGAGTCTATTATGTTAATTGAATCATTGTCCGTTTAAAAACAGTGTGATCCCCTGTTTCACGCAGTGAATACAGTCGAATACAAATTTGTCCAGTTGTAATCCCATGTTTCACGCCATGAAAACAGTCGAATACACTCGAATACAATAACTGATTAGCTGAACTTCCTTGATTCACGCCTATTTTTGCTACTGTATTTATGAATATAATAGTTTAAATACATCTAATATATCTTATAACAACAGAAAATATATCTATAATTCGTAATAGCAAATGGTATTTATAAATAATTAATTACCACTAAAAGATATAGCTTTTTAGTTTATTGTGACGACATTTATATGCAGCCTAAGATTATTCTAGCATCGACAAAAAGCAAATAACTTCAATATATCTCAAGATCATGTCTCATCTCTCTCTTGTTAAATTATTAAAAAATGTTGCAAAAGGTACAAAAGTTACAGTTAAAAATTCTATTCTCTCTTTTCCAATTATGCCGTGTAAATCTAATCACATAATTTAAGAAAAAATTAAAAAAAGTGAAAGAAAAGAAATAGGCACTTGTGATATTAAATTTATCATAATATTTATGTGGGTGTAAAATATTTGAAATTTATAATTTTAAATATATTATTATATTTGTATGGCTATACAAATTAGTCATTAAAAATTAAATAAGCAGTTTAAGCTAAATGGACTAATAAAAAAATACTGTCATATAACCATATCAAATGAAATAGATAAAGTAGATTTTACCTCGATTTTTCAATACCAATGTTATTACAAGAAGTTATTTCAGTCTATGTTTTCCTTGTCGTCCTTCGCTCACCAGGAAATGACTTGAATAAATCCAAATTAAACTTTAACTTCTAGTTTTAGAATCTAGACTTTTAGTAGACATAGGAAAGGTGAGTTCATAGTAGAATTTGTGGAAGCGACGAGGGAATTTCCATGGTGAAAATATCCGAATTTTCAGATGATGAGAGAGAGAAAAATGATGAAAAATATCTGATCTCTTTTATTAAAATGAATAAATTTGTTATTTTAAGAATGATCCTCAGTATTTATACACTTTCATGGAATAGCTATACAATCAAATGTATAAAAGGCTATCCTACTAAGTGATATAAAACTGAAAGTACTAAGCATACTAGTTATTGGGTTGGGCCTGTGTGTATGTCAACATCCTCCCCCCTCCCCTCCCCTCCCCCAAGCTTGAGGGTGATAACACACAAAGCTTGCCGAGTAAAGAATGATAAAGAGGCCCAGGAAATGGCTTTGTCATTTATCAGCAAGCTGGGCAGAGCTGGGCATAAAATACAGAGATATTAGCCTAGAATTGAGATTTTTACGCATATAGTGACAATCAATTTCGATATGCTTTGTTCTTTCATGGAAGACTGTATTCTTGGCAATGTGTAAAGAAGCAAGGCTATCACAGTAGATGGGAACAAGAGCAGAAACATGTAAACTAAGATCACCCACTACCCTAATCAACCATGAGAGCGCTGCAACCACCTTTCTGAGAGCCATATATCCAGCTTCAGCAGAGGACAATGAAGCAGTGGGTCGCTTCTTGCTTTTTCAGGAGATTGCAAAACCACCAAGTGTAGTATAAAAATCAGAAATAGACCTTCTTAACTCAACACACGCAACCCAGTCAGAATCAGAGTAGGCCTTGATAGAGACATCAAAAGAGGAAGAGAAAAGGATCCCTAAATAAGGAGAATTGGATAGATACCTTAACACATAAAGGATAGCAAGCATATGGGGAACTTGAGGAGCCTGAAGAATCTGACTGAGATGTAAG
This sequence comes from Nicotiana noctiflora, assembly GCA_032618575.1. Taxonomy (NCBI): domain Eukaryota; kingdom Viridiplantae; phylum Streptophyta; class Magnoliopsida; order Solanales; family Solanaceae; genus Nicotiana; species Nicotiana noctiflora. The sequence continues at coordinate 161,725 of JASVEL010005279.1, forward strand.
ACACAAAAAAATATATCAGACCTTGTGTGTTGGAGAAAGTTGAGTTTGCAAATAATTCTCTTATATGGGCTAGGATCAGTCAAGGGGGCACCCATATCAACATACAATTTAAAAAAGTTATCAAGAGGAGTAACAACATGGGAAATTTTTAGGCAATGGAGTTCTGCCAACAGGTCATTTGTGAACTTTTGTTGACTGATGATGTAGCTTTCATGATATTTAGTGACCTCCAAACCAAAAATAAAATAAAATAATGACTAGTCCCCAAATTCTTAATCTTGAATTGTTGGGTCAAGGAATAGCTTAATACTGTCTAGTTCAACATCATCCCCAGCTAGTAAAATATCATCAGCATACACTAATAGGACTATAAGAGAAGTAGAGATAGATTTTGTGAATAGTGAGTAGCCATTCATGCTAGAAATGTAGCCTCTTGGAGACAAAGTCTTAGGCAATTTAGAAAATCATTGTCTGGATGCTTGCTTGAGGCCATATAGAGCTTGCAAACCAAATGGAATGGAGAAGAATCAGTTAGGGGAACCTGTATCCCAGGTAGAAACTTCATGTAAACTTCTTCATGGAAATCACCATGAAGGCATTATTGACATCAAGTTGATAGATAGTCCAGTTTCTCTTTATAGCAAGATATAGAAGACATTTGATAGTAGTAAACTTGACAACTGGGAAGAATGTCTTATTGCAATCAATTCTCTCTTTTTGATTGTCACCCCTAATGATCAACCTTGCCTTGTATCTCTCAATAGAACCATCAGATTTATGTTTGATTTTGTATACTCACTTGCTAGGGATAGCCTTTTTGTTAGGGGGAAGAGGTACAATATCTCAGGTGTTATTGGCCTCTAATGCTTGAAATTCCTTTAGCATAGCCTCCTGCCTAGCATGATTAGAAGAAGTATGTTAAGTGGAAGTATGTGGTGGACATTTTAGAAGCAGTAGATACAGGGGCAGAACAAATATAGTATGAAAGATGAGGAGGTGAATGTGAGCACATGATTTTTGCACCGGGCAAATAATTCCAAAATCAAAATAAATATGTTTTTGAGTGCAATTACTTGCTTCGTTTGAAATTAGCTATACTTTATGTGTTTAAATAAGTAAAAATTAGAAAAAATCAAATTAGGCTAGGTAATTACTTTGTCTTAATTAGTTAAGTTTTAAGAAGAAAATCACCAAAAATAGTAGCGGAAATTAGGGAAAAATAGTAGAAAATTGCCAAAAAATACTAAATAATTAGAGTAGGTACGAATTTAGGTTTTATAATTTTCCATAAGAGAAAAAGAAAAAAAATATATATAAAAGAAAATACATAAAAAGTAATTAAAATCAGAAAATTAAAAAATATATTGGGTCGATTGATTTGGGCCATGTGAATTCGTAATGGAAGGCCCAAACACCTTTAGGAACAGATCTGGTCTGGGCCTTTAGAAGATTTGATCTCCGCCGTCCATCGCGTTTGATCTAACGGCCCCAATAATTAGTTGGTTTCTTTAATTAATTAAGATGCGACGATTAATCTTGGCCGTCCGTTTCATTTAATCTAAGGGTCGAAGGCCTGGGGTCTCATAAGCGACGGAACGACAGCGTTTTAGTAACGCTTATTCCGAGCCGTTGATCTCCATCCAACGAACGGCCCAGATCTCCTTAGATCGTCCGAGTATAAAAGGCTCTTGTCTGAATGAGACGAGCCACTTCTCAAAAGCTCAACCCTAGCCGCCTTTGAGGTCTTCTTCTTCTCCCTCATCATCTCCATCGTAGTTTCTGAAACGCTGCCGGTCATGGAGGCCACCACCCTCCACGGTGGTCTCCGGCCACTTCTCTCACCCCTCTTCTTCTCTTCTTCACCGCCTTCAACTCTAATGACCAAAACCTTAAAAAAAACAGACCCTTTCCTTAGAACTCCGGTCACCGGAACTTCGCCCGTGACCACCCAAACAACGAGAACCATCCCCAAACTAATGCCATTCGAACCCCTTCCCCTGATCTACTCAGCCATACCACCCACACCCTTCGAATATCTCTGGAACTCGTCGAATATCCCAAAATGTGTCGCCGGAACCCTAACTCCGGCGACTCAGAACTTCAACCCCAATCAAGACCACACCTTTTACCCTGCCCAAACACTCCTCTGCAAACCAAAAACCCAAAAGGCCTCATCTTGAAGCCAAACAATGGAAAACAGAAAAGAAGGCTAGAACAGAAAGCGGAAAGAAAAAAAAATCAAAGAAAAGAGTCTGAAAAAGAAAATAAAGAAAGAAACAAGGGGATATGAGAATCTGAAAGAAGTCAAAAAGAAAAGTGAAATAGGAAAGCTTGGGGGACAGACCCCGCCAAGCTAAGTACCCGCCCTTTCTGTTTTTCTTATTATGATTTGTTTGTGTTTCTTGCATCTTTTGTTTTGTCTTCTCTGATTTTTGTTTTCGCATGTTAGTTTTAGGTTTGTTCTTGTTGATATTCTGTTTCTTTTCTTTTTTGTCTTCTTTCGTTTCAATTTGTCCTGTATATCCTCATCTGTTAACCTGTTCTTCTCTTAATTCTTATCTAGTTCCTCAGAGCATGTTAGTACTAGGGTCTTTCATTTTGTTCATTTTCATGTTTTCTCTTGTTTTGATATTTGATCATGTTCTGTTTCTCTGAGTTAAAAGACCCATTTTGATTCGCCTTTTATCTTCATCATCTGTGTACTGTGATTCTTAATATGTTAAGTCTCCCATAGTTTGACTGCGCCTCCCTTCTGTTCCCCTTCATGATTAGCTTAGCTGTTTGACCCCCGATTAGGGTCTCTTCTATTAGCTCTCAATGTCCTTACTGTTTCATCTTCTTCACATGATTTAGTTTGATTCTAGGGTCAGTAGTTGGTTCTCATGTCTAATATAAGTCATGCTTCATTTCTTCTGGACTATCTTGTGAGAATTTAGTGACTATGCGTTTATGACCATGAATTCTAAGTGTTTTGAGTTTTTTTCAGTATGTCATCTGGCACGAAATGATTGTGACTAAGCCTGACTGATGTTAATTGACATTTTGCTACATGAATTTAAGTTATGTGAGTTGATTAGTTGAGATTCAACATTATCAAACCCCTCTTCTGAATTTTAATTGATTAATGAACAATATTTGGCTTCATGTGGTTATATGTGCAATTGTATGTTGAAATGGCTAAACTTGCAATAGTTCTATGTCAGTGTGAACACTGTTAAGTGCCTATCATACTTTAGGTGAATTGGTTATAGCTGTTAGTGCTAGGTTTCATAAAGTGGCTAGTTTTGAAATAGGTTAAAACTAAAAATCACAAAAATAGGCTATAAGTTTAATAATTGACCTAAAGAGTGGTCAACTTTGTAAAGGTTGACCAACTCTATAAGGTCCCAACACACTGACCCACCTCAAAAGGGGTCAGATGTGTAAAAATTGGTTAAGTCTGCAAATGCAGACTCACCAAGGCTCAATTGAGCCCTGAAACACAGATGGCTAGACCTGCAAAGGTCTTGACCAGTCCTGTGTTCAGTTTTGAGCCTTAAAATGGCAAAGCCAAGTCCAAATTAAGGACTAGCCAAGTTTCAAATGGCTTAAGTGCTTTAATTAAGCAGGTTAAGCCTGCAATTTAGTTTAATTGACCTTAAAATGAACAAAATAGGTTATTAAGCAACAATTGGCCTAAGAGTGTCAACTTTGCAAAAGGTTGACCAACTCTATAAGGCCCTAACACACAGCCCACCTTAAAAAGGGGCTGGTTGTGCAAAATGGCTAAGTCTGCAAATGCAGACTGGCCCAGGCTCTCTTTTGGGCCCTGAATATTAAAGTGGCCAAACCTGCAAAGGTTTTGGGCCCAACTGTTCAGTAATTGGGTTTAATACCCAAGCTAAGTCTCAACTTGAGACTGGCTAGCTTTTAAATAGTTTAATTTCAACAATAAAGCAGGCTAGTCCTGCAATTAGTTTAAAATTGAAATAAAATGGTCCTAATTAACTGGAACTAACTAAAAAAGGCTAAAAATTGAATTAGTAGATCAGGCCAGCCCTTAAATACCAATGCAAGGGCTGGCTATTAGTTAAATAAGTTCCAAAGGAGCTGAAATTTAACCTGGGCAGTCAGGTAAATCAGCAGTAATCTTGAGGGCATATAGGGAACTTGAAATAGTATTTTGGTAAATAGTTTAGAACCTAAGAGGGTAAGGAGTCATTTGTACCTCTGATTTCTGTAAATTTGCAGAGATTTAAGGGTATAATGGTCTCCCTAAAAAGGGAAATCAGTAAAAATCCCAAACCCCTAAGGCTACATTAGTAAAAACCCCATAAAAAGAATCTTTGAAACCTTCCAGCACATGCTGGAAGGGTTTCTGGTAACAGAATTAGGGACCTTAGTGTATATTTTATAATTTTAAGAGGGGGAGAATTGGGATTTAATCCCAGACTTTCTCCCCAAGTTTCAGCCCTTTTGCCCAACTATATATACCCCTAAAAAGGGGCTGAGAAGGGGTTCCAATTTTTGAAGTCTGAAATTCATTTTTAGGCTGGCTTTTGAAGATAAAGTTTCAGAGTTAAAATATAGCATAGCAGTAGTGTTTCTGGGATTTTTTCTGGTGAAAACTTGTGGATTTCTTTTGGGTTTTGGAGTTCTTTGCTCGAATTGGGTCTGGAATTCTACTTGCTTTGTTGTAGGATCTTTGCTTGCTATTGCTGTGTTGTCTTGTTCCTCTAGCATTCAATTCCACTGTTGCATTGCTGTTGAGTCTATTGCTGATTATTTGCTTCCATTCCCCCTAGAACTCATCGACTTTCTCTATTTTGATTCAGGTACACTACTCTTTCACTTGAAGCTGTAATGGCGAGTTATTGAAATAGAAATGAAGATCTGGACTCGATTATATGCTATCTTATAGTCTGTGTTTTAGTGTTGCTAGTTTAGATTTGTAATTTACCTATTGTAGTATTCTGTAGTAGCTGAAAAACGAAAAACAAAAACATTGTAATAAGTAGTAACATAGTAGTAGTAGTAAGTAGCACCTCACTTAGCTAATTAGGTAAAATCTCTAAAACAAAGTCAATTGGCAATCACATGAGTCGACAACAGTCATGCTCACGCAATTAGTTTGTTTCGTAGATCAATATTGGAATCTGAGTAAGATAAAAGAGACTAATTTAATGAAGGGTGAAACTGACTTTGATAACATCAAATGAGCTTAACTTACAGTAACATTAGCGTTTAGTCATATCAGTGAATTAGTATGTGGATACAGATAAGTCCAAAGGGAAAAGAGTAAGAAAAATTGGTAAATCATTTGTAATTGGGTCTGTGACACAGTATGAACGAAGTCGAATAAGAATCAGCAGTTGTGTATACACCATCAGGTCACTTAGCTTAGATAAGTTGGTTGTCATTAACAAACAATTAGATTGTTTAAATACAGTCTCATAAAGTTGAACCATTTCTTAGCTCGTTAATTTCAATGCTGTTTTAGGACATTAGCAGAAAACAAAAGGATAGGAGTAGTTCATTCATGTATACACTGAATAGTCGTAATTTAGAATATTGATCTCTTTGTACAATGATTCGACTCTTCTAATGAATAAAAAGTAATTTGATTTCACTTCTTAATCCTCTATGATTGCATTATTTCTCGTTCTTTGTATTTACTTTCATAGTTATTTACTGCCAATTGGTTTGGGCCTAATATGCAATATGAGTTTGAACCATAATGTGAAGCTGATTGAGCCGTCGAGCAGAAGTTCAAAAACAAGCCTGGGTCTCGAAGGCCTGAGTGAATCGAACGATGTCTGAATAAGTGAAGAATTCAGGCCCAATAGCATTTAAAATCGACGGGCCTGGGATGTTTAGGGTAAAAATACGATTAAGGGAAAAACACGATTAGAGAAATGTAGTATGCAATTCTTAGGATTAAACTTATAAAATTGAATTGGGATGAGCCTCGCCTAACGTTAAACAAGCGGGGCCCCCTTTAGTAATGATATAATACAATTAGACTCGGGAAGACTACTAGTTAATTCCATAGTCTTACCCAAAACAATTAAAAGCCGATAGACTACTTTAGGGCACGATTTTAATATACCTTCCATTGAATGAGTGTGCACTTGGTGCGACTCAAATCCAAATCTCGGCAAAGTTGAAATACACCGAAAGTCATAGGCGTACTGGTTGCGGTATGACTCGAGGCGTGTTTTCGCAATGCCGCAAATTCCCTAAAAATAATACTTAATGTAAAAAGCACTATATGTTGTTAAAATCTGTGATTAAGTCAAACAAGAGTCGGAAACGACAATTGAGCGACCGTGCTAAAACCACGGAACCCGGGAATGCCTAACACCTTCTCCCGGGTTAACAGAGTTCCTTATCCGGATCTTTGCTTCGCAGACATTTTCAAGAGTCAAATTCCTCGGATTCGGGATTAACCGGTGACTTGGGACACCATTATCTTTCTCAAGTGGCGACTCTGATTAATCTCAATAAAATCCCGAACCGATTGTCCTTTAATTGGAAAAACTCCTTCCCTTACGTTATTTTATCCGTTTCGGATATTTGAGCGTCGGGGTATACCCTACGAGCGTATTTATATTTTCCCAAAGTGGGGTAGTAAAAAGGGAGGTGTGACAGCTCTGGCGACTCTGCTGGGGATCCCAACCCCGAACTTCGGTTTCAGGGTTTAAGAACTCGAGCTCTTTAGAATTGCCGTTCGCGATATTGTTTGACTTTATTATATGATTTGAACAACATGCTATGTGCTTTATCGCTTTGATATTATATGGATTGTATATAAAATTGTGCCGAAAACCTTTCTCTCTTCACCCCCGGGGATGTGCTTACTGGTTGAGACTCCCCTTTCCGTTAAAGTCACCTTAAATTAAGAAAACAGAGGCCGGATAAGTTACAAAGCCGATTGACTCCGCGGGTCACCGGTACGTAGCCCCCTCCTCGATTCGAGTTGTCCGTTCGGGTACACGGTCTAGCAATCTATGAAACCATAAGATTTTGAACATAGGTCTAGGACGATTATTTGCATCATATTTGACTTAGGGGACTCAACACAGGGGTTGGGTCCGTCTAGGACAGGTGACCCGGTATTGGAAAAGACCGAGCATGTTACGTGATGCATTTTTATTGTCCTTGATCGTTATGCGGACCGGCGGAAATCCCGAGGATAGAAAAAATGTTGAAAAAGAAAAAAGAGAGAGGAAAATAAGATTTATAGAAAATTGGGTATCCAGAAAAATTGAAAAAAATGGTGAAACAATTTTTGTTGAAATAATTGGTCAATTAATCTGACCGAACTACGCAGGTTTGATTCTCGCCATTAGGTGGGATACGTAGGCAACCCTTAAACGGGTCCAACCACACTTTTAGAAAAAAGACCAAAAAGATTTTCCTTTCAAATAATCGAGGTGATCGCTATTTTTGAAAATGGCCGAATGTTCCAAAAGGACGCCGGAAGGCTGTTTTGGCAAAAATGGCCACTTCGAAAGTCATTTTCTTTTCTTTCCTTCAAAAAAATGACAAATTGCATTGAAAAAGATTTTACTTTTTTCTAAATAAAATCGCCTTAATAAATGTGCAGGACGAGCACAATGATGAATGAACATTTCTCCCTAAATAAAATCCCTTTGGAGTTGAAACTGTGGTGGCAAGACATGGGATCAGATGGTCAAGACTGGGTCAAAGGTTACTTGAAAGATCTTACGAGGTTATTAGACATAATCCCCCGAGGCGACGTGATTAGAGTGTTGGTCACATTTTGGGATCCGGCACACAACGTATTGCATTTCCCAGATTTTGAACTCACCCCTACTCTAGAGGAAATTGCTTTCTATATCGGGAAGACTGAGGTCCCGTTAAAAGGAAAATACCCGGTATCTCCGAGGACGGTAACAGTGCATCATTTTTTGGACTCTTTGAAAATTGCCAGGAATGTTCACAACGAAGATCTAGCCAACAGGTTTTGTTCCTTAAACTTCATCTATAGTAGGTTTGGACACATCGGGGGTTTCAACGACCCCACGAACAAGTTATGTTGCAAGTCCAACCGAGCAAAATGGGAGGAACACCGGAGGTTTGCATTTTTAGTGGCATTTCTCGAAATTGTCATATTCCCGAGAAAAGATGGACATATCAACATAAAGGTTGTCGGGGTAGCTAGCACACTGGTAGTACAAGACAATTGTACTCTAGCCCCAATGATTGTAGCTGACATCTACCGTGCTCTGACTGCGTGCAAAGCGGGAGCCAACTTCTTTGAAGGGTGTAATTTGATCTTGCAAATCTGGTTAATTGAACATCTATGCCATCATCCTTCGTTCTCAAGTTATGGTACGCCCATATCAGTCTATCATTTGCATACAATTGGTGAGTTTAATACTGTATACTGGTGATACATTGTATACAAATACAACACATTCAAACCAAATTGACACACCTATAATCAGTGAGTAAATCTAAGAAATAGTAAACTTTAGCAATTTTGTAAGCAAATGCAGTCTTGAAGATTAAAGAGCCTACGAGCTAGTATACCATCAAATACATGCCAAGAAGGTTTTGGCGTTACGTTTTGCATGACCACAACAACAAATATTTCAATAGAAGTTAAAAATTTCCAATAAATAAGAGTGGTAGTTCAGATGAACGCAAATACTAAACATGCATGCTATGATAAGATGCAAGGTGAAAAAGATGAGCATTCAAATCAACCCAAAGTCAATAACCATGCTTCTCAAGTAAATGCATCAATATAGTACGTTTATATAGACTTAAATGATACTGGACAATAGATCATTTGGCCTTTAATGAAGACAAAATCATTTGTTGAAGATGCATGTTTAACTCAAGATAATTTCAGGAATGCAAATGTGCTCAAATTCCATTTATGTGAATGAGCATTAACCATCTTTATACATTGTGATTACTCAAATGAAAATTGCATCCGAGACCCCGGTCCGCTTAGCCCGGGATGAGAAATTAATTGAGATTCTCCGGCGCAAAGTAAATGACTACAACTTTGACTTGGACAAGGCTAAAAAGGAATTAGTCAGGGCTCGGAAGCAAATAGACAGAGATGCTGAGGAAAGAGCCAAGTTGGTTCAGCAGTTACAAGACAAGCACGAATTCGAGGTAGCTCAGCTTAGAAAGAAAATAATTTCAGCCACGGTTAAAAGTAACAAGATTATCAAGGATCTTGAAGAAGAGAGAGAGCATTGTTACACAACTATGACTAGATTAGAATTGGAGCTGCAGCAAGTGCAGAAAGATAACCAACATACCTTGGATGCTCGCACTGAACAAATAAACCGATTGTTGCAAGAAAAGGGGGTCGTTCGAGAGAAGATTGTTCGCATTGCCCAATACATCACCCGAAAGAGTCAACTGTGTGAAGATATGTCTCGAGGAACCTTTATATCAGCAGTGAAGTTCTTCGTGCAACAAGTCATGTCTGACCTAGATAGGCTCCAAATGGGGTTAGCATATAGGCCCGCGGCAAGGCCGAACGATGCCTCGCGGGCACTAGGAGCATTAATGTACTCATAGAGCATGCATCATCTTTTTATTTTACAACATCACCTTGTAATCAATGTTTTGAATTATCAATGGAAATCAAGTGTTGTTATCAATTCTTTTGCTTTATGTCATTTCTTCTAAATTCGATAGGCAAATAAATAGGAACGTAATTATTGAAACAAAAAAAAGGAGAGAAAGAAAAAGAAAAAAAATAAGAGAAAGAAAAAAAAAAAAACAAAAGAGAAAGAGAAAGGGGAAAAAGAAAAAAAAAGAATTGATTGGTTTAAATGAGCAGCGGCCGGGATGATGCATGACGACTCGAGGAAATATGTTTGTTTTTAAAGTCGTTGCATTTTATTCATGCGCTAACAACTAATGGGTGTTGATGCTTGTGAGTCTAGATTCTCTAGGCAACTGGCATTCTGGCTACCCACCCATACAACACAAGATACAAAAAGATGACGAAAGCAGTGTCCCAAGAAATCGAGGCAACTATCGTAGATCCTTCTCATGAGGAGGAGATTGTGGATGTAGCAGGAATGAAGGAGGAAATGTACAAACTGAGGCAACAGATGGCCGAGATGTACCAGGCCTGGTCTAGAGGTCAACCCCCGCCAGCTTACCCTGCCAACCCCGCATATATCCCTCCAGCCAATCCCAATCCTGAACCACCAACAATGAATTCATCCTCCACATACCCCGATTACCCTCACTATTATGCCTCCACCTCCCAGGTACCACCACCTCCAGTCAAGCAAGCACCACCTCACATACCCCAAGTTGCTCCAGTGTATGTGGCACCTCCGCCCGCTGCCATACACAAATCCTCCAGTGAACCGATGTTTCATATACATGATCCTCACTACTACCCTCCAGAACCAACTTTCCGACAACATGAGTCTCATGCTCCGTTGATAGAAACGAGTGAAGAAAGAGTTGCTAAGAGTGCCGGACATGAAGAGATGGCCAGAAAAGTGAAAGGTCTGGAGAATGCTTTCCGCACTATGCAAGGACTAGGAGGGCAGGTGAGTGTAGCCTACAAGGACCTGTGTCTATTCCCTGAGGTGCAACTTCCCGTAGGATTCAAGTTGCTTTCTAGTAAAAAGAAGTGAGTAGAAGTAAGAGTCTTCAAGAACAAGGTTGGCAAGAGTAGGATATCTTGGGTAAGCATAAAGTAGGAGGAAAAATCATCACCAGGTATGTATGGCTAATTTTGATTCTTGTGAAATCGCCTATATGTGTGAAGTTTGTTTGTTTCGTGTTAAATTGACAAATTGTGTGAAATTTTTGATGTTGTTGTTGGATATTCAAAGTTTGTTGTCGAGCTATGAGTGATGTAAAATGAGAGTTTAATTTGGCAAAAGAATTGTGAATAATGACTATGATGGCCTATATGGCACCTTGTGGAAAACAAACGAAACACTTGAGAATTGGTTTATTGTGGAAAGAGACGAAACACTTGAATTGTGGAAATATTGTAACATGGTTGTGATATTGAATTGAGAAGAAATTGAGAACATGAACCAATGTGTAAGTTACTTATTTGAACTTGTTGAAATTATGTGTAGTACCTTATCTGCTGTTTGAAATTGTTGTGTTTTCAACTGTAAGGCGGGGTCGTGTTGCGCGCCGCAACGTGGGGAAATAAGGTGTGGGTTGGGGTGATAAGGGTGGCCGAGGTAATAAGGGTGGTCAGGGGCAATAAGGATGGAAAGCGATCGAAATCGCTATTGAAAATTGATACAAAAATCAATAATGTGAAATTGTGAAAGGAGACAGCAGGAGATTTTGCAACCTGTGGGGCACTGATTGCCCCTTTGTTTGACTACTTGTGCTTTACGTGATTGATTGGTTATTGTTAAATTGGTTGATCGTAGAAAGTGCTTTGTGTGAGAATTATTTGAAATGAGGAAAATGTGGAAACATGGTTGGCTGGCTTAATTAATCGTTGATGTAATTTAATGGCTTGAGTTTACTTGGGACAAAGTTTGTCCATACATACCAGTACAATTCAAGTGTACTGACGTCCCTTTTGCCGGGGCGCTACATTCGTGTCATGATTGTAGGTGGATCAGTAGCAGGCACTTCAGCTCATCGGCAGTAGTATCCTTCTCCTTCCACTGCCCGTTTTGGTGAGCCCCTTTCTTCCTTGGGGCCCTGTGTGGTTCATGCCACTTTTGTTTAGATTTCATTTTGGTTTTTGCAAGGTATAGCCGGAGCCTTGTTACCGGTAAAGTATTATATTCCCTTTTTGTATCCTAGAGGCTCTGAGACATGTAAACTGTGGGATTCCAGTCTTATGTATATATTATGTTATGTCGGGCGTCGTAAAAACTGCAAACTTATTAATAAATCACTCGTATCGTTTTATTTGTTTAATGTGAAATCAATTATGATTAGTAATATATTTGGTTAATGAGAAACAGTCATCACAGGGGTAACGCGTGGGAATGGAAGGCACCCAGGTCCGCTTGACTGGGGCAACCCGGTCAGGCGCCGGTCATGTTCCTCGATTTGGGGCGTGACACTATCGTAGATCCTGCTCATGAAGAGGAGATTGTAGACGTAGCAGGAATGAAGGAGGAAATTTACAAATTGAGGCAACAGATGGCTGAAATGTACCAGGCCTGGTCTAGAGGTCAACCCCTACCAGCTTACCCTGCCAACCCCACATACATCCCTCCAGCCAACCCCAATCCTGAACCACCTAAAATGAATTCATCCTCCACATACCCCGATTACCCTCACTATTATGCCTCCACCTCCCAAGTACCACCACCTCCAGTAAAACAAGCACCACCTCACATACCCCAAGTTGCTCCAGTGTATGTGGCACCTCCACCTGCCGCTATGCACAAATCCTCTAGTGAACCGATGTTCCACATACAGGATCCTCATTACTACCCTCCAGAACCAACTTTCCGACAACATGAGTCTCATGCTCCGCTGATAGAAACAAGTGAAGAGAGAATTGCCAAGAGTGCATGGCAAGAAGAGATGGCCAGAAAAGTGAAAAGTCTGGAGAATGCCTTCCGCACTATGCAAGGATTAGGAGGACAGGTGAGTGTGGCCTACAAGGACTTATGTCTATTCCCTGAAGTGCAACTTCCCGTCGGATTCAAGTTGCCAAAATTCGATATGTATAGTGAACACGGAGATCTGGTGGCCCACCTCAGGGGATACTGTAGCAAAATGAGAGGTGCAGGAGGTAAAGATGAGCTATTGATGGCGTATTTCAGCCAGAGTCTGAGTGGTTCAGCTTTAGAGTGGTATACCCGACAAGATCATACAAGGTGGTTCGTCTGGGATGATCTTGCGCAAGCCTTTGCAAATCACTTTCAATACAACCTAGAAATCATACCTGATAGACTATCCCTTACAAAAATGGAGAAAAGTCCATGGGAAAGCTTCAGGGAGTTCGGTTTCAGATGGAGGGAGCAGGCTGCAAGAGTAGATCCACCCATGAAGGAAGGAGAGATGGTGGATTGTTTCCTACAGGCTTTGGAGCCTACATATTACGGTCATTTAGTGTCTATTGGGAAAAGTTTCAATGAAGTTGTAAAGATGGGAAGCTTTGTGGAGGAAGGTTTGAAAACAAATAAAATCATGAGTTTTTCGGCAATTAAAGCCACCAATCAAGCAATACAGACTGGAAACGGAGGGGCAATGGGAAAGAAGAAAAAGGAAGAGGTAGCAACTGTAGAGAGCAGGCCATGGAACCGTAACCCGCATCACTACCCACCAAGACCTTACCACCAACATCCATCAAACCCATCAACCCCGTATAACCCACCACCACCGTCCTACCCGCCAACCCCATACAACACATCAACCCCATATAAACCACCGCCACCATCATACCCACCAACAGTCCCACACTACCACCACCCACAAGCCCAAGCCTACTCACCACCACCATCACATGTGTGGAGAGCCCAAACCCCACACAATGTTTACCACACCCAAAACACATACCCCACCTCTAAACCCTACAGAAACCAAAACAGACCCAGGCCTGACTCAGAATGGAGAAACAAGGCAAGGAAAACATTCACCCCATTGGGGGAATCATATACCAGCCTTTATCATAGATTGAAAGAATTGGGGATGTTGAGCCCGATTGCACCTAAAGTTCCAAACCCACCTCCGAAAAACCTTGATCCATCTGTTAGGTGTGAGTATTGTTCGGGAACACCAGGCTATGATACTGAAAAATGTTGGCAATTGAAGAATGCCATTCATGATCTTATTGACAATCGGAGAATTGAAGTTCAGGCTCCAGAAGCTCCAAACATCACCCAAAAACCACTGCCAAATCACCATGAAACACACATGATAGAATTGGTGCAAGGTGATGGCAGTCGGAAGCCGTCCCAGTCTGTGATGATGATAAAGGCAAGTGGCAGAACAAAAAAGGAAGCCGTGAAAGAAAAAGTGATTATTGAAGAACCAGCGGGAAAGCCAGTAGTGGTGGAGGGTTTGAAAGTAGTAGTACCAGGCATAAAGCCGATTTTGACTGTGAAAGGCGTGAGTGTGGAGCCGGTAATCATAAGACCGGTGGTGCAGATGCCGGTAGTGAGCACAAAGACTGTACCTTGGAATTACAACAAGGTAGCAGTGGTTTATAAAGGAAAAAAGGTGTCTGGAGAAATCAATGAAACTCACGGTCTGACTCGGTCTGGGAGGTGTTTTGCCCCAGAAGAGTTAAGAAGAATGAAAATAGTGAAAGAGAATTAGTTGAAGAAGCCGGTGTTAGAAGAAGAGGCCGAGGAATTCCTCAAAAAGATAAAGTCGCATGATTACTCTGTAGTCGAGCAGCTGAGGAAAACCCCCGCGCAGATCTCTTTGCTCTCGTTGTTAATACACTCGAAAGAACACAGGAAGGCTCTGATGAAGATACTGAACGAGGCTCATGTTCTAAAAAAAATCTCAGTTTGCCACTTGGAAAAGATTACCAGCAAGATCTTCGAGTCTAATAGAATCACATTCTCAGATAAGGAATTGCCTGTTGAGGGAACCGAGCACAATAAGGCGCTTTACCTTACGGTAAAAAGCGAGGAGTCGGTGGTAACCAGAGTGTTGATAGATAACGGATCAAGCGCTAACATTTGCCCATTGTCAACTCTGGGAAAGCTGAACATCAATCCAGAAAGAATCCGGAAGAACAGTATAAGTGTGAGAGGATTTGATGGTGGAGGGAAAAACACATTGGGAGACATTATTCTGGAGGTGACCATCGGTCCTGTGGATTTTACTATGGAATTCCAGGTGCTCGACATTGCTGTGTCATATAATTTGTTGTTAGGCCGACCCTGGATCCACGCGGCCAAGGCAGTACCATCGTCTTTACATCAGATGGTCAAATTTGAGTGGGAGCAACAGGAGCTTGTGGTACATGGGAAGAAAATGTTTGCAATATGGTGACACCGTTTGATGATACTGACGGAGATAGGGGTCCTTGGGTCTACCAAGTGACAGATGCCATTGCGGTAAACAGAATTGCTGAAGGGGAAAAGTTGCCAATCCCTATGGTGGCACCAACTGCCGTGATGGTGGCCAAAGAGATGCTTAGAAATGGGTTTGCACCAGGGAAGGGATTGGGCAAAGCATTGCAGTGAGTTATTCAGCCGGTTCAGCTTCCAGAAAACAAAGGTACTTTCGGCTTAGGGTTCAAACCCACCTTTGCCGACATCCAGAGAGCCTCAAAAGCCAAAAAGAACTGGACCTCGCCTAAGCCTATACCCAAACTATCCGACACCTTCGTCAAGCCTGGTATAAAATATCGGACATCTGCTGCGACAAAGTACATTGAGACCCGACCTGATGAAGAATTGCTGAGTTTTGAGAAGATGTTTTGGGACGTGAATATGGTTGAAGTGGGGGAAGGCACAAGCAAAATGGATGTGCAGTTTGTGGGACCTGGAATCATGTTGAACAATTGGGAAGCTACTCCTTTCCCTATCATGAAGGAGTCTTGGTAGTTAGCTCCAAAATTTCATCATTGCTTTCCCAAAATTGTTATTTTTATAGTTCTCCCATCCCCCTCATGAAAATAAAATCAAAATGTATCCCGAACTTTGTTCATCTTTTTATCAATGAAATGCAGTTTTCCCTTTTCTTCATTTTTTGCCTTATTTTTCTTTATTTTTTCTTTTGTACAGTTCTGTATGTGTTGATTCTGATGCCATGTCATGCGTGAAGGATTCTCGACCCAGTTCTGACAGTCGCATTACCATACAAGAAATTGATGAGGATAGAGAAATAGAATGTGAAGATGAGGAAGCCCTGGAGGAAATAAGTAAGGACATGAAACAATACGAGGAAAAACCCAAACCGAATCTGAGTGATACGGAATCCGTAAATTTGGGGAGCGAAGATGATGTCCGAGAAACAAAGATTAGTGTGCATTTGGAGGCACCCCTCAGGGATGAATTGATAAGGTTGTTACATGAGTTTAAGGACATTTTTGCCTGGTCCTATGATGACATGCCCGGACTTAGTACTGATTTGGTGGTACACAAGTTGCCTATCTACCCCGAATGTCGGCCAGTAAAGCAAAAATTGCGGAAATTCAAAACGGATATTAGTGTGAAGATAAAAGAAGAGGTGAATAAGCAGTTTGAGGCAAAGGTCATACGAGTTACCAAATACCCCACCTGGTTGGCGAATGTTGTGCCGGTCCCAAAGAAAGATGGAAAAACCAGAGTGTGTGTGGACTACAGAGACCTCAACAAAGCCAGTCCGAAGGATGACTTCCCATTGCCAAACATTCACATATTGATCGACAATTGCGCCAAGCATGAAATCGGTTCGTTTGTGGACTGTTATGCCGGTTATCACCAGATCCTGATGGACGAAGAAGACGCTGAGAAAACTGCCTTCATTACACCTTGGGGAACGTATTGTTACAGAGTAATGCCGTTTGGATTGAAGAATGTCGGGGCAACTTATATGAGGGCAATGACCACAATGTTCCACGATATGATGCATCAAGAAATTGAAGTGTATGTGGACGATGTCATCATAAAGTCCAAAAAGCAACTTGATCATGTGAGAGATTTGAGAAAGTTTTTCCAAAGACTCCGGAGGTACAATTTAAAGCTCAATCCTGCGAAGTGCGCCTTTGGAGTACCTTCAGGGAAATTACTGGGGTTTATAGTGAGTCGGCGAGGTATTGAACTAGATCCATCAAAGATCAAGGCTATCCAAAGTCTACCTCCGCCGAAGAACAAGAAGGAGGTAATGAGTTTACTAGGAAGATTGAATTACATTAGTCGATTCATTGCTCAATTGACATCAACGTGTGAGCCGATCTTCAAGTTGTTGAAGAAAGATGCATCAGTGAAATGGACCGGCGAGTGTCAGGAAGCCTTTGACAAGATTAAGGAATATTTGGCCAATCCTCCAGTGTTAGTTCCTCCAGAACCAGGGCGACCTTTGATTTTGTATCTGACAGTGCTTGATAACTCCTTTGGTTGTGTACTGGTTCAGCATGACGAGACAGGCAAGAAAGAACAAGACATATATTACCTCGGCAAGAAGTTTACATCCTACGAGGTGAAATACACTCAACTTGAAAGCACTTGTTGTGCGTTGATTTGGCTAGCTCAGAAATTGAAGCATTATTTGTCAGCATATACCACGTACTTGATATCACGACTGGATCCTCTGAAGTACATATTTCAGAAGCCTATGCTTACAGGAAGACTTGGCCAAATGGCAGATTTTGCTCACAGAATTTGACATTATCTATGTGACTCGTACGGCGATGAAAGCACAAGCTATTGCAGACCACTTAGCCGAGAATCCGGTGGATGATGAGTATGAACCATTGAAGACGTACTTTCCGGATGAGGAGGCAATGATTGTCGAGGAGATGGAGCAAGATGAGAGACCGGGATGGAAAATGTACTTCGACGGGGCCGTCAACAGCAAAGGCGTTGGTATCGGAGCGGTACTCATTTCAGGTACGGGTCAACACTATCCCGTCACAGCTCAGCTCCGATTTTTCTGTACCAACAACATGGCCGAATATGAGGCGTGCATCTTGGGATTAAGGATGGCAATTGACATGGGTATTCAAGAGATTTTGGTCATGAGTGACTCGGATCTCTTGGTACATCAAATCCAAGGGGAATGGGAGACACGAGATTTGAAATTGATACCTTATCGGTATTGTTTGCACGAGTTGTCTCAAAGATTCCAGTCTATAGAGTTCAAGCACATCCCAAGAATGCACAATGAGATCGCAGATGCTTTGGCCACACTGTCCTCTATGTTACATCATCCTCACAAGACATATATAGATCCGCTCCAGATCCAAGTCCGTGATCAAAACGCTTATTGCTTTGCTGTGGAAGAAGAATCAGATGGAGAGCCGTGGCCTCATGATATCAGGGAATACCTGAAAGCTAGCAAATACCCGGAACAGGCCACCGGAGACCAGAAGAGAACCATCAGGCGTTTAGCTAATGGATTTTTCCTCAGTGGAGGAGTTATATACAAAAGAACACCAGATCTGGGTTTATTGAGGTGTGTGGATGCACAACAAGCAGATGAAATCATGATTGAAGTACATGCCGGAGCCTGTGGACCCCACATGAGCGGATATGTCCTGGCAAAGAAGATTTTGAGAGCTGGGTATTATTGGCTCACCATGGAGCGTGATTGTATCAGGTATGTAAAGAAATGCCACCAATGCCAGGTACATGGGGATTTGATCCACTCCCCGCCTTATGAGTTGCATACAATGTCTGCACCTTGGCCCTTTGTTGCTTGGGGCATGGATGTTATCGGCCCAATAGATCCAGTCGCTTCCAATGGGCATAGGTTCATTCTGGTTGCAATTGATTATTTCACCAAGTGGGTCGAAGCGAAAACGTTCAAGGCAGTAACGAAGAAAGCGGTGGTGGATTTTGTGCATGAGAATATTATATGCCGATTTGGAATTCCCAAGGTGATCATCACGGATAATGGAGCCAATCTAAACAGTCATCTCATGGCGGAAGTTTGCGAGAGATTTAAGATCACACACCGCAATTCCACACCTTACAGGCCAAAGGCGAATGGTGCAGTAGAGGCGGCGAATAAGAATATCAAGAAGATTCTCCGAAAAATGGTGGAGGGATCCAGGCAATGGCATGAAAAGCTACCCTTTGCTCTCATGGGTTACCGCACGACAGTGCGTACTTCTATCGGAACCACACCTTATACACTGGTGTATGGGACAGAGGCTGTTATACCCGCAGAAGTAGAAATACCGTCATTACGGATCATAGCCGAAGCTAAATAGATGACGATGAATGGGTAAAAGCCCGGCTGGAACAATTGAGTTTGATTGATGAGAAGAGGTTGGCCGCAGTTTGCCATGGGCAATTGTATCAACGAAGAATGGCCAGAGCATACAATAAGAAGGTACGACCTCGAAAGTTTGAAGTCGGACAACTTGTATTGAGGCGTATCTTACCGCATTGGGCCGAGGCGAAAGGCAAGTTTGCGCCAAATTGGCAAGGACCGTTTCTGGTATCACGGGTGTTGTCTAATGGGGCATTGTATTTAACAGATGTTGAAGGAAAGTACGTAGAGACTACTATCAATTCAGATGCACAGTCAAAAGATACTATGTATGATTCCTTTTCAATTATGTGTTTTGTATTTTGTTGTGATTTTGGAATTGAAATGACGAAGGCGTTTTATTCTCTATCCAAACACTTTATCCATTGATAACCCCTTTTGAGCCTTAATGAATATATTCTTTCATATCCCTCTCTCGGAATTTCTTTAGCGCAATAAGATCGAAATTGCCAAAATGAAAAAAAAATGTTGAAAAAAAAAATGATGAAAAAAAAATGAAAAAAAAATGAAATGAAAACAAAAGAAGAGAAAAGACAAAGAAATCGGGAAAAAGAAAAGGAAATCCATCTAACTAATGAAGTTGGATGAACTACGTCTGACTTGATCCCGAAAGGGTACGTAGGCAGCCTCTCTGAGGTTCAGTCACAACAAAGGAAAAATCCAAAAAATTCCCCACATATTGAAACTGGGCAGAAGTTATGTTTAATAATTCCGAGAGTTGTAAATATTTTTGAACCCTCGTGAAATTTTGAGCCTTTATACCTTTCTTTCTTAACCCATCCAAAAGCCACGTTACAGTCCAAAGAAAGACCTTCTGATCAATTCCGAAATGATAACGAATGCAGTGAAGGAGGAGCGAAACATCGGATAATACCCGTGGTACAGAAAACAAAATACAAAAAGGAAAATGAAAAATGAAAAATGAGAGAGTCTCATCGGTGAAAACCTTAACCGGCACTGTGAGGCGATTGTGAGTTTGAGAGAAATAAAATGAGAGAGTCTCATCAGTGAAAACCTTAATCGGCACTGTGAGATGATCGTGAGGTTGAGAGAATAAATGAGAGAGTCTTATTGGTGAAAACCTTTCGAGGCACCGTAGGGCGATCGTGATGATTACCAGAAAAGAGAAAAGCAACAAAAATAGTATCGGTTTGGGTTGGAAACAATTCGGAGACAGAATAATGATTGGAACGAACTGGGTCAGAGTTTAAATACATGGCATGGTTAGCGGAATCAGCCAGCAAATACCCAGATAAGTTCTATCATCTCTCCGAAACGCCCTTACCTTTCTTTCATTTTTCTGCATTTCATTGTTTACCTTTTGAAAGCTAACTACCAGCTCCTGATAACGAAAGCTGAAACAACACTGGGTCAGAAAGAAGGAAGAGTTGGGAAGGAAATAAGGAAGCTTGGCAAACATGGCCAAAAGAAAACAAAACAAAAATGGAAAAAATGAGAAAATACAAAAAGAGTCTGCAAGGGATAAGCAGTTGAAAGCTACACAACATGAGAAAAGCAAAAAGAAGAAAGCAATAAGAAGCGGCAGATGCCAGTTGCCAGCAGTTTATATCTAATAAATTTTGTTTCATGCAGGAACAGACTGTCACTCATCACTTTAAAGTGAATGTGACCAATGTGGAAAAATAGAAAACGCAAAAAGAGAAAGTTCGCCAAATAAGTGGAGAAATTCACAGGCAAGAGATAATTGGTAAAAGAAAATACCAAAAAGAGGAAGGTAGCATCCTTTAAAATCCACTTCCCTCAATCCTCAGGCTGCGGGAATATTTTTCTGCATCGTATTGCACGTTTAATTTCTGTTAGGTGCCCACCTTCGAATACAGGAATATTTTTCTGCATCGCATTGCACGTTTAATTTCTGTTAGGTGCCCACCTTCGAATACGGGAATACTTTTCTGCATCGCATTGCACGTTTAATTTCTGTTAGGTGCCCACCTTCGAATACGGGAATATTTTTCTGCATCGCATTGCACGTTTAATTTCTGTTAGGTGCCCACCTTCGAATACAGGAATATTTTTCTGCATCGCATTGCACGTTTAATTTCTGTTAGGTGCCCACCTTCAAATACGGGAATATTTTTCTGCATCGCATTGCACGTTTAATTTTCGTTAGGTGCCCACCTTCAAATACGGGAATATTTTTCTGCATCGCATTGCACGTTTAATTTATGTTAGGTGCCCACCTTCAAATACGGGAATATTTTTCTGCATCGCATTGCACGTTTAATTTCTGTTAGGTACCCACCTTCGAATACGGGAATATTTTTCTGCATCGCATTGCACGTTTAATTTATGTTAGGTGCCCACCTTCGAATACAGGAATATTTTTCTGTATCGCATTGCACGTTTAATTTCTGTTAGGTGCCCATCTTCTAATACGGGAATATTTTCTGCATCGCATTGCACGTTTAATTTCTGTTAGGTGCCCACCTTCGAATACGGGAATACTTTTCTGCATCGCATTGCACGTTTAATTTCTGTTAGGTGCCCACCTTCGAATACGGGAATACTTTTCTGCATCGCATTGCACGTTTAATTTCTGTTAGGTGCCCACCTTCGAATACGGGAATACTTTTCTGCATCGCATTGCACGTTTAATTTCTGTTAGGTGCCCACCTTCGAATACGGGAATATTTTTCTGCATCGCATTGCACGTTTAATTTCTGTTAGGTGCCCACCTTCGAATACGGGAATATTTTTCTGCATCGCATTGCACGTTTAATTTCTGTTAGGTGCCCACCTTCGAATACGGGAATATTTTTCTGCATTGCATTGCACGTTTAATTTCTGTTAGGCGCCCACCTTCAAACACGGGAATACATTTCTGCAAGTTATGGTGTATGTAGCTAAAAGCCCACACTAGAGCAGAAAAAGAAAAAAGTAGTTTGTTGTTTTGTTTTGAGCAGGTTTCAGCTCGAGGACAAGAAGTACCATTGAAAATCAAAAAAAGAGGGGAAAAATCAAGAAAAGAAAATCAACAAAAAAGAGAGTGAGCATCAAAGAAAATCAACAAAAAAGAGAGTCTGCATCACCGAAAATCAAGAAAAAGGGAAGAAGAGCAAAAACTAGATTAGGAACAATTGTAATTGTAGGATCATAGCTTAGAATAGCTTCTTCATTTTACATTTCTCCCCCGGTGTAATAAGGAGTAAGTCAGCAGGTCTCAACAGTGTCAATGCAACAGTGAGTCTGGTAGTTTTTAAACTGCCAGACCTTCCCGAACTACACTGACCTGATTCTTGTTTAGCCCAGGATATGTAGGCAACCTCTAAAGCAGGGTGCGGTCAAAAGGTTTTCAAAAATGCTTTTACGGAATGTGCCAATGTGCAAAAATCTCTCATTACTGCTCACTTGTCTTTGCACCGAAACTCTTCGTGTTCCCGAGCAAAGAGGGGCAACTGTGAGCACATGATTTTTGCACCGGGCAAATAATTCCAAAATCAAAATAAATATGTTTTGAGTGCAATTACTTGCTTCGTTTGAAATTAGCTATACTTTATGTGTTTAAATAAGTAGAAATTAGAAAAAATCAAAAATTAGGCTAGGTAATTACTTTGTCTTAATTAGTTAAGTTTTAAGAAGAAAATCACCAAAAAATAGTAGCGGAAATTAGGGAAAAATAGTAGAAAATTGCCAAAAAATACTAAATAATTAGAGTAGATAGGAATTTAGGTTTTATAATTTTCCATAAGAGAAAAAGAAAAAAATATATATAAAAGAAAATACATAAAAAATAATTAAAATCAGAAAATTAAAAAATATATTGGGTCGATTGATTTGGGCCATGTGAATTCGTAATGGAAGGCCCAAACACCTTTAGGAACATATCTGGTCTGGGCCTTTAGAAGATTTGATCTCCGCCGTCCATCGCGTTTGATCCAACGGCCCCAATAATTAGTTGGTTTCTTTAATTAATTAAGATGTGACGATTAATCTTGGCCGTCCGTTTCATTTAATCTAAGGGTCGAAGGCCTGGGGTCTCATAAGCGACGGAACGACAGCGTTTTAGTAACTCTTATTCCGAGCCGTTGATCTCCATCCAACGAACGGCCCAGATCTCCTTAGATCGTCCGAGTATAAAAGGCTCTTGTCTGAATGAGACGAGCCACTTCTCAAAAGCTCAACCCTAGCCGCCTTTGAGGTCTTCTTCTTCTCCCTCATCATCTCCATCGTCGTTTCTGAAACGCTGCCGGTCATGGAGGCCACCACCCTCCACGGTGGTCTCCGGCCACTTCTCTCACCCCTCTTCTTCTCTTCTTCACCGCCTTCAACTCTAATGACCAAAACCTTAAAAACAAAACAGACCCTTTCCTTAGAACTCCGGTCACTGGAACTTCGCCGATGACCACCCAAACAACGAGAACCGTCCCCAAACTAATGCCATTCGAACCCCCTTCCCCTGATCTACTCAGCCATACCACCCACACCCTTCGAATATCTCTGGAGCTCGTCGAATATCCCAAAACGTGTCGCCGGAACCCTAACTCCGGCGACTCAGAACTTCAACCCCAATCAATATCACACCTTTTACCCTCCCCAAACACTCCTCTGCAAACCAAAAACCCAAAAGGCCTCATCTTGAAGCCAAACAATGGAAAACAGAAAAGAAGGCTAGAACAGAAAGCGGAAAGAAAAAAAAATCAAAGAAAAGAGTCTGAAAAAGAAAATAAAGAAAGAAACAAGGGGATATGAGAATCTGAAAGAAGTCAAAAAGAAAAGTGAAATAGGAAAGCTTGGGGGACAGACCCCGCCAAGCTAAGTACCCGCCCTTTCTGTTTTTCTTATTATGATTTGTTTGTGTTTCTTGCATGTTTTGTTTTGTCTTCTCTAATTTCTGTTTTCGCATGTTAGTTTTAGGTTTGTTCTTGTTGATATTCTGTTTCTTTTCTTTTTTATCTTCTTTCGTTTCAATTTGTCCTGTATATCCTCATCTGTTAACCTGTTCTTCTCTTAATTCTTAACTAGTTCCTCTGAGCATGTTAGTACTAGGGTCTTTCATTTTGTTCATTTTCATGTTTTCTCTTGTTTTGATATTTGATTATGTTTTGTTTCTCTGAGTTAAAAGACCCATTTTGATTCGCCTTTTATCTTCATCATCTGTGTACTGTGATTCTTAATATGTTAAGTCTCCCATAGTTTGACTGCGCCTCCCTTCTGTTCCCCTTCATGATTAGCTTAGCTGTTTGACCCCCGATTAGGGTCTCTTCTATTAGCTCTCAATGTCCTTACTGTTTCATCTTCTTCACATGATTTAGTTTGATTCTAGGGTCAGTAGTTGGTTCTCATGTCTGATATAAGTCATGCTTCATTTCTTCTGGACTATCTTGTGAGAATTTAGTGACTATGCGTTTATGACCATGAATTCTAAGTGTTTTGAGTTTTTTCAGTATGTCATCTGGCACGAAATGATTGTGACTAAGCCTGACTAATGTTAATTGACATTTTGCTACATGAATTTAAGTTATGTGAGTTGATTAGTTGAGATTCAACATTATCAAACCCCTCTTCTGAATTTTAATTGATTAATGAACAATATTTGGCTTCATGTGGTTATATGTGCAATTGTATGTTGAAATGGCTAAACTTGCAATAGTTCTATGTCACTGTGAACACTGTTAAGTGCTTATCATACTTTAGGTGAATTGGTTATAGCTGTTAGTGCTAGGTTTCATAAGGTGGCTAGTTTTGAAATAGGTTAAAACTAAAAATCACAAAAATAGGCTATAAGTTTAATAATTGACCTAAAGAGTGGTCAACTTTGTAAAGGTTGACCAACTATATAAGGTCCCAACACACTGACCCACCTCAAAAGGGGTCAGTTGTGTAAAAATTGGTTAAGTCTGCAAATGCAGACTCACCAAGGCTCAATTGAGCCCTGAAACACAGATGGCTAGACCTGCAAAGGTCTTGACCAGGCCCGTGTTCAGTTTTGAGCCTTAAAATGGCAAAGCCAAGTCCAAATTAAGGACTGGCCAAGTTTCAAATGGCTTAAGTGCTTTAATTAAGCAGGTTAAGCCTGCAATTTAGTTTAATTGACCTTAAAATGAACAAAATAGGTTATTAAGCAACAATTGGCCTAAGAGTGGTCAACTTTGCAAAAGGTTGACCAACTCTATAAGGCCCTAACACACAACCCACCTTAAAAAGGGGCTGGTTGTGCAAAATGGCTAAGTCTGCAAATGCAGACTGGCCCAGGCTCTCTTTTGGGCCCTGAACATTTAAGTGGCCAAACCTGCAAAGGTTTTGGGCCCAACTGTTCAGTAATTGGGTTTAATACCCAAGCTCAGTCTCAACTTGAGACTGGATAGCTTTTAAATAGTTTAATTTCAACAATAAAGCAGGCTAGTCCTACAATTAGTTTAAAATTGAAATAAAATGGTCCTAATTAACTGGAACTAAGTAAAAAAGGCTAAAAATTGAAATAGTTCTTAATAGTAGATCAGGCCAGCCCTTAAATACCAATGCAAGGGCTGGCTATTAGTTAAATAAGTTCCAAAGGAGCTGAAATTTAACCTAGGCAGTCAGGTAAATCAGCAGTAATCTTGAGGGCATATAGGGACTTGAAATAGTATTTTGGTAAATAGTTTAGAACCTAAGAGGGTAAGGGAGTCATTTGTACCTATGATTTCTGCAAATTTGCAGAGATTTAAGGGTATAATGGTCTCCCTAAAATGGGAAATCTGTAAAAATCTTCATCCCTTAGGGCTACATTAGTAAAAACCCCATAAAAAGAATCTTTGAAACCTTCCAGCACATGCTGGAAGGGTTTCTGTTAACAGAATTTGGGGTCTAAGTGAATTTTTACAATTTTAAGAGGGGGAGAAGTGGGATTTAATCCCAGACTTTCTCCCCAAGTTTCAGCCCTTTTGCCCAACTATATATACCCCTAAAAAGGGGCTGAGAAGGGGTTCCAATTTTTGAAGTCTGAAATTCATTTTTAGGCTGGCTTTTGAAGATAAAGTGTCAGAGTTAAAATATAGCATAGCAGTAGTGTTTCTGGGATTTTTTCTGGTGAAAACTTGTGGATTTCTTTTGGGTTTTGGAGTTCTTTGCTCGAATTGGGTCTGGAATTCTACTTGCTTTGTTGTAGGATCTTTGCTTGCTATTGCTGTGTTGTCTTGTTCCTCTGGCATTCAATTCCACTGTTGCATTGCTGTTGAGTCTACTGCTGATTATTTGCTTCCATTCCCCCTAGAACTCATCAGCTTTCTCTATTTGATCAGGTACACCACTCTTTCACTTGAAGCTGTAATGGCGAGTTATTGAAATAGAAATGAAGATCTGGACTCGATTATATGCTATCTTATAGTCTGTGTTTTAGTGTTGCTAGTTTAGATTTGTAATTTACCTATTGTAGTATTCTGTAGTAGCTGAAAAACGAAAAAACAAAAACATTGTAATAAGTAGTAACATAGTAGTAGTAGTAAGTAGCACCTCA
This sequence comes from Nicotiana noctiflora, assembly GCA_032618575.1. Lineage (NCBI taxonomy): Eukaryota > Viridiplantae > Streptophyta > Magnoliopsida > Solanales > Solanaceae > Nicotiana > Nicotiana noctiflora. The sequence continues at coordinate 188,054 of JASVEL010005279.1, forward strand.
CTTAGCTAATTAGGTAAAATCTCTAAAACAAAGTCAATTGGCAATCACATGAGTCGACAACAGTCATGCTCACGCAATTAGTTTGTTTCGTAGATCAATATTGGAATCTGAGTAGGATAAAAGAGACTAATTTAATGAAGGGTGAAACTGACTTTGATAACATCAAATGAGCTTAACTTACAGTAACATTAGCGTTTAGTCATATCAGTGAATTAGTATGTGGATACAGATAAGTCCAAAGGGAAAAGAGTAAGAAAAATTGATAAATCATTTGTAATTAAGTCTGTGACACAGTATGAACGAAGTCGAATAAGAATCAGCAGTTGTGTATACACCATCAGGTCACTTAGCTTAGATAAGTTGGTTGTCATTAACAAACAATTAGATTGTTTAAATACAGTCTCATAAAGTTGAACCATTTCTTAGCTCGTTAATTTCAATGCTGTTTTAGGACATTAGCAGAAAACAAAAGGATAGGAGTAGTTCATTCATGTATACACTGAATAGTCGTAATTTAGAATATTGATCTCTTTGTACAATGATTCGACTCTTCTAATGAATAAAAAGTAATTTGATTTCACTTCTTAATCCTGTAGGATTGCATTATTTCTGGTTTTTTGTATTTACTTTCATAGTTATTTACTGCCAATTGGTTTGGGCCTAATATGCAATATGAGTTTGAACCATAATGTGAAGCTGATTGAGCCGTCGAGCAGAAGTTCAAAAACAAGCCTGGGTCTCGAAGGCCTGAGTGAATCGAACGTTGTCTGAATAAGTGAAGAATTCAGGCCCAATAGCATTAAAAATCGACGGGCCTGGGATGTTTAGGGTAAAAATACGATTAAGGGAAAAACACGATTAGAGAAATGTAGTATGCACTTCTTAGGATTAAACTTATAAAATTGAATTGGGATGAGCCTCGCCTAACGTTAAACAAGCGGGGCCCCCATTTAGTAATGATATAATACAATTAGACTCGGGAAGACTACTAGTTAATTCCATAGTCTTACCCAAAACAATTAAAAGCCGATAGACTACTTTAGGGCACGATTTTAATATACCTTCCATTGAATGAGTGTGCACTTGGTGTGACTCAAATCCAAATCTGGGCAAAGCCGAAATATACCGAAAGTCATAGGCGTACTGGTTGCGGTATGACTCGAGGCGTGTTTCCGCAATGCCGCAAATTCCATAAAAATACTACTCAATGTAAAAAGTACTATATGTTGTTAAAATCTGTGATTAAGTCAAACAAGAGGCGGGAACGACGATTGAGCGACCGTGCTTAAACCACGGAACCCGGGAATGCCTAACACCTTCTCCTGGGTTAATAGAGTTCCTTATCCGGATCTTTGCTTCGCAGACATTTTCAAGAGTCAAATTCCTCTGATTCGGGATTAACCGGTGACTTGGGACACCATTATCTTTCTCAAGTGGCGACTCTGATTAATCTCAATAAAATCCCGAACCGATTGTCCTTTAATTGGAAAAACTCCTTCCCTTACGTTGTTTTATCCGTTTCGGGTATCTGAGCATCGGGGTATACCCTACGAGCGTATTTATATGCTTATTTTCCCAAAGTGGGGTAGTAAAAAGGGAGGTGTGACAGTGAATATGACACTCTAAGGGACTTTCTAAGATGAGGAATAGATGGAGGAAGGTATGAGATAGATGGGGCAGAAGAGGGTGGTAATGAAGCTGGAACATCACTAGAAAGAGAAGGAGGGGAAAAAATGAGAGATGAAGCAGTAAGAGGACAAGAAACATGGGAAGATGTAGAATCAGGAGGAATAAGAGGAGAAACAAGTAAAAATGCAAAATCAAGAGAACACACAAGGTGGTGTACTATATGGAGGAACATCAACAAAGCTGAAAAGGGAAGGAAATTTAGTATTAGAAGAATTTGTGGAGAAGGGAAATGACGTGCTCATGAAAAACAACATCTCTAGAGTAGAAGATAGATATAGAGGATATATTAAGCAATTTGTATCCTTTCTTCCCACAAAAGATAGCCAAGGAAAAGGGAAGAGATTGCTCTAGACTGAAATTTGTCTCTACTATTGTGAGCACTTAATTTTTGTCCAACATAAAAATTACTCCTAAAAGTAGACCAAAAGAATTTTAATAAATTTTAAGAGTTTTTCTATTTAGTTGCATTTTATGCATTTTTAATATTTTACAAATCATAGAAAACCTATAAAAATTATCACATTTTAATTTCATGCCATCTTAGGTTTAATTACTCTTAAATTGTTGGAATTAATACATAAAAATCAAACAAAATATTTTGAAATTTTACATGCATTTGTTAATAGATAAATAGAATTAATTTTGCTAATTATATTTAAGTTAGAGTCTAATTTCGGATTTTTAGCTTGTTTATGATTTTAATTAATGAAATTAGATTTTTAAAATTAAAGAAAAGAGAGAAAAAATAAAATAAAATAAAAATCCAAAGTTCAAAATATTTTCCTTGTTAGAAGTTTTGAGGTATGATTTTCCTATTTAGAAATGTTGAGTAAATTAGAGTAAAGAAAGAAAGAAAAAGTTAGCTTATTTATCTTGTTCCTAGTATTTCTGAACTATGCAAGATCTGATTCATGCGACGTCATGATACGTAGGCAATCCTCATAAGATTTGACCATAGCCATAAAACAAATTGTGTGAAAATAAACTGGAAAAAAAAAGAGAGAGAAAGAAAGATTGAGCGAAAAAGAAAGAAAAGAGTGACGAAAACAAAAAAGAAAAACAATAACAAAAAAAAAGTGATTAATATAAGAAGAGAAAAGAGAGTGCCAAAAATAAAAGAGTGGCATAAACAAAATCAGAAAAGCAAGAGTTACTGAAGTGAGGCAGAAATAAAAGAAAAGAGGTATAGAGTCAAAAGGGATGGTCAAGGCCGGGATGAAATACGCAACCATTCAAACACATGGTTGAAGTGTGTAACTGTTTAGGTGCACTACTTCACAACATGTGATTTTCTATCTGTTAAGTGTCTCAAATCTAACAAAGTTGTTGATTGTGCATGTTAGCCAGGTTCTGTTCAGGTGGTTGATTTGTTGGTAGTCCGGCTTTCCATCCTTACTACACAAGATCCAAAGGCAGGGTTCCTATGGCCTTCATCTCACCATACTATTATCACTTTCAAGATGTTGCTTACGCCGTGGAACCACCTCCCTATACGGTGATGAACGCGCAACCTTACACGCAACTACAACATTATACACAAAATCGAGCTTCACCTTTTAGAAATTCCCATACTTACCAAGCTCCATACAATCCCCAATCAACTGTCCCCCGCTACAATCCTCTCCCAATAGAGCCTTTAGAAAAGAATCTGTTCACCCCTATTGGTGAATTGCATTCAAGCTTGTTTCAAAAGCTAATCGGACTTGGTCTACTACAGCCAATGGCCCCGAACTGGTTGAAACCCGAATCCCCCTCGCATTGAGCTGATGCTAGATGTGAATACCACTCTTAAGTAGTGGACTGTCATGCCAAGACAGTTACGTTGGCTATCCCAAGTAATCCGAGGATCGAGTGGTGAGACGTGACTGATTTTGTAAATGACATGGTGGTTTCCTTCCTAAAATCTCAACGAATGATTGGGAAGGGTTGTTTATATTATCTGGCTTTCGTTAGAGATATTGGAGTTGAGGCTCCTAGTCTTGATTAGTTCCCCGTTGTTAGGGATTTCCCTGATGTATTTCCAGCAGATCTTTCGGGCATGCCGCCGGACAGGGACATCGATGTCGGTATTGACTTATTGCCGGGCACTCAGCCCATTTCTATTCCTCCCTTTCTCATGGCACCAGCTGAGTTAAAAGAATTGAAGGAATAACTTCAGGAACTCCTAGATAAGGGGTTTATTCGCCCGAGTGTGTCACCTTGGGGTACACCGGTGTTATTTGTAAAGAAGAAGGATGGCACAATGAGAATGTGCATTGACTATAGACAGTTGAACAAGGTGACAGTAAAGAATAAGTACCCACTACCTCGTATTGAGGACTTGTTTGATCAGCTACAGGGAACAAGTGTATTCTCTAAGATTGACCTTCGATCGGGTTATCACCAGTTGAAGATTAGGGATTCAGACATTATGAAAATGACTTTCAGAACAAGATATGGGCACTATGAATTTTTGGTGATGTCTTTTGGGCTGACTAATGCCCCAGCCGCATTTATGCTCTTGATGAACAGTGTATTCTGGTCGTATCTAGATTTTTTTGTGATCATATTTATTGATGATATCCTAGTGTACTCGCGCAGCCAGGAGGAGCATGTGTAGCATATGGGGGTAGTCTTGCAGAGATTGACGGAGGAAAAGCTTTATGCCAAGTTTTCTAAGTGTGAGTTCTGGCTTAATACTGTGACTTTTCTAGGACATGTAGTGTCCAGCTATGGTATTCAGGTTGACCCACAGAAGGTCGAGGCGGTGCATAATTGGCCCAGATCGTCCTCAGCTACTGAGATCTGGAGTTTCCTCGGTTTGGCAGGTTATTACCTAAGGTTGGTTCAGGGTTTTTCATCTATTGCTTCGCCTTTGACGAAGTTGACACAGAAGAATTCTCCATTTGTGTGGTCTGATGAGTGCGAGGAGAGCTCCTAGAAGCTCAAATCAGCTTTAACCACAACTCTGGTACTTGTGTTGCCATCAGCTTCAGGTTCTTATACTGTGTATTGCGATAATTCGAGAGTTGGGATTGGTTGTGTATTGATGCAGGAGGGTAGAGTCATTGCATATGCTTCTCGCCAGTTAAAGCCCCATGAGAAGAACTACCATGTTCATGACTTAGAATTAGCTGCCATTGTTCATGCCTTGAAGATTTGGAGGCATTACCTATATGGTATATCTTGTGACGTATATACAGACCACCGCAGTCTTCAGCACTTTTTTAAGCAGAAGGATCTCAATTTGAGGCAGCGGAGATGGCTTGAATTACTCAAGGACTATGACATTACTATCTTGTATCATCCCGGGAAGGCCAATGTAGTGGCCGATACTTTAAGTCGGAAGACTATTAGTATGGGCAGCTTGGCGTACATTCTAGTTGGGGAGAGTCCCCTTACAGTTGACGTTCAGGTTCTAGCTAATCTGATGGTAAGTTTGGATATTTTTTAGCCCAGCCGGGTGATGGCTTGTGTGGTATCTCGGTCTACCTTGTATGACCGTATTCGAGATCGTCAGTATGATGATCAGCATTTGCTTGTCCTGAAGGATAGGGTCCAGCACGATGATGCCAGATATGTGACCATCGGAGATGATGGTGTGTTGCGAATGCAGGGCCGGATTTGTGTGCCCTATATAGATGGGCTTCCGGAGTTGATACTAGAGGAGGCCCACAGCTCGCGGTATTCGATTCATCCGGGCACCGCGAAGATGTACCAAGATTTGAGATAGCATTACTGGTAGAGAAGGATGAAAAAGGATATTGTGAATTATGTTACTCGGCGTCTTAATTGTCAGCAAGTCAACACGAGAGACCCGGCGGAGTATTCCAGCGCATGGATATTCCCGAGTGGAAATGGCAGAGGATTACTATAGATTTAGTGAGTGGTCTTCCCCATACCTTGAAGAAGTTTGATTAAGTTTGGGTGATTGTGGATCGACTGACCAAGTCCGCTCATTTCATTCATGTGTGCACTACCTATTCATCGGAGTGGTTAGCAGAGATTTTATCCGAGAGATTGTGCGATTTAATGGGGTTCCAGTTTCTATTATCTTTGATAGAGGTACCCAGTTCACTTTTCAGTTCTGGAGGACATTTCAGCGATCGTTGGGTTCACGGGTAGAGTTGAGCACAACATTTCACCCACAGATGGATGGGCAGTCCGAGCGTATAATTCAGATATTAAAGGACATGTTGCGTGCCTACGTTATTGATTTTGGAGGTTCTTGGGTTGATTACTTGCTTCTTGCAGAGTTTGCTTATAACAATAGCTATCAATCCAGCATTCAGATATCATCGTATGAAGCCTTATATGGGAGACGGTGTAGGTCTCCAGTTGGTTGGTTAGAGCCCGGCGGGGCTAGATTATTGGGGACAGATTTAGTCCAAAATGCCTTAGACAAGGTGAAGGTGATTCAGGAGAGACTTCACACAGCTCAGTCGCGTCAGAAGAGTTATGCGGACCGGAAGGTCCGAGATGTGTCTTAGTTAGTGGGCGAGAAGGTGTTGCTGAAAGTTTCACCCATGAAAGGCGTTATGAGGTTTGGGAAGAAAGGAAAGCTAAGCCCAAGGTTTATTGGACCTTTTGAGGTACTTAAGAAGATTGGGGAGGTGACCTATATGCTTGATTTTCCACCTAGCTTGTCGGTAGTTCATCCGGTGTTCCATGTTTCTATGCTCCGAAAATACGTTGGAGACTCGTCTCATGTATTAGACTTCAGCACGATATAGTTGCATGAGAACTTGACCTATGATGTGGAGCCAGTAGCCATTTTGGGTCAACATGTTCGGAAGTTGAGATCCAAAGACATAGCTTCGGTGAAGGTGCCGTGGAGAGGGCGGTCCGTGGAGGAAGCAACTTGGGAGACCGAGCAGGAGATGCAGAGCAAATATCCACACTTATTTGAGACTCCGAGTATGTTTCTTGACCCGCTCACGGACGAATGTTTGTTTAATTTGGGGAGGATGTAATGATCCAACCCGTCACTACGGGAGTTACCGCCCCATTTTCCCCGTTTTATGCTTTCATATGTTTCATTATATGTGTTTTTAGAATTTGAAGTAAATCGGGTAAAATTCAGTTAGAAATGAGGCAATAAACCTCTTTATGGGAAGGTTAGGTTGGAAAAGACAACCGAATGTTGACCTATGAGTTAGAAGGCTCGGAATGGATTTTTGATGATTTGACTAGTTTTGGGGGATGATTTATGACTTAGGAGAACAATCGGAATTGAATTCGGAGGTCCGGTGTAGATTTAGGCTTGAATTGGCTAAGGTTAAATTTTGGTGAATTCCGGATGGTAGGTGAGATTTTGATCCGGGGGTAAGAATGAAATTCTGAGAGTCGCGGTAGCTCCGTTAGGTAATTTTGGATATGCGTGCAAAATTTCAGATCATTCGAAGGTGTTTAGGTCGGATTTTTTATCAAATGCAAGTTTCGGAAGTTTTAGTGAAACTTAGGTTTGAATCCATGAGAATTCGGTGATTTTGAAGTTTATGATGATGTTTTGATGTTGCGAGCAAGTTTGAATGAAGTAATATAACATATATTTGCATTGTATGAGGTCCCGAGGGTCTCGGGGTGAATTAGGATGGCCAACGGGCAAGTTTTGGATGCAAAAGTGCAGCAGAACAATTGCAGAGCAGATTTTCTCAATGCGATCGTGAGCATGGGGTTGCGATCGCGTAGAAGGGATTTGAGGAGCCCAAAAATTTGCTCTACGCGATCGCGTGAAGTGGTCTGCGGTCGCATAGGCTTAGGTAATTGTTCAATGCGATCGCGTATAGGAGATTGCGATCGTGTAGAAGGGGAAGAATGTTCACTGCGATCGCGTAGGGGTCCCTGCGATCGTGTAGAAGGAATTCTGGGCCTGGAAAATTTACTCTATGCGATCGCAGGAGAGGCATTGCGATCGAATAGAAGAAGGTGTCGGTGACAGAACAGTTAAGTTAAAATATCATACGTGAACCCTTATATTTTACACCATTTTTACTCCACAAAGAGAGATTTTTGAGTGATTAGAAGAGAGTTTTCAACAGGTATTGCTTTGAGGTAAGTCTCTCGACTAGAAAATGTGATTTTATGCAAGAATCAACTCAAAAATTCATGAAATTAGGTAGAAAGTGTGAAGAACTAGGTCTTAATTCTAGAAAACAAATTTTTGAAAGTTGAAAGGCCATTCGAACTTCTTTTTTCGATAAATTATATATGTACGGACTCGTGGCGAGACGAGGAATCCGTTGATATGATTTTTGGAATTTTTTGAGAAGTGGGCTCGGGGCTCGGGTTTTCCCAACTTCGTAAATTGTTGTACCTTTCGAGTATTTTTGATTGGGTTATATTTTCTTGACCCATATTTATGAATTCGATGTGGTTTTGACTAGATTCGACGCATGAGGAGATCAATACGAAAGTTAAAGGCATTGCGGACGAGTCCACGGCCGGTTAGAGGTGAGTAGTTGGTATATATGATATCCTGAGGGTTTGAAACCCCGGCTTATCACATTGTGACGCTATTTAGGGTGTGACTCGCATCCTATGGCAAGTGCGGGATTGGTTATGATTGCGGATTGTGACTTGGTCCATCCTGAACAAGAATAATACTATATTGGCGATTGAAACGCACTATGTGTTGAATATATATGGGTTTTATGCCATGTTTGGGGCCTTGTGTCGACCTGTAGTATCCTTAGGGGATAGATTTCATTGTGATAGCATGATTTGTATAATCATTGATCTCAGTCCTGGGTTTAATCACTATTATGAAATGCTAAGTCACATTTTCTTGAAAATTAAGTAACTAAAGTATTTTCCTTATTAATGAATTGGAAAACTGGAAATAGGTAAATTGAAACTGTTATGTGACTTATATGCATATTGTGGACTGAGTATGGATCGGGCCGCACGCCGCAGCAAATGATATAAATATATTACGCTTGGGCTGAAGGAGCCCCTCCGGAGTCTGTACACACCCCAGTGAGCACCGTTGACGTTAAATGGATCGGGCTATGTGCCGTAGTGGTCATGTGCATTGCAGTGCATTCATGCATTGTTAATTATTTGTGTTATCTGTGGTTTGCTGTTGTTGTTAGTTCATAGTAGGTATCGGACTGTTAGACATATCTTTACTTTGTGGCATTTCGTGGATTTCTTGCGTTCAGCTATTTTATATGCTTTCTACTCAGTGAGTACTTAGTACTCACCCCTACTCCCTTCACCTTTGTATGATTCAGGTACGCTGGAGGTTTAGCCGAGCCGTTCAGTTTTATTCAGAGTTATCCGAGTTGCTGAGGTAGCTGCTGGTGTTCGCAGGACCTGGCTTCTCTTATTATTTCAGTTTCTTCATATATATACTTTCAGACTTGAGTATTTTGTTCAGATATTCCTATTATTATCCAGTTTTTGCTTAGAGGCTCTAGAATCGTAACCCCGGATCTTTTGCGAGTGTTATTATCAGTGTTCGCACTTCTCAGTATTTTCATTCTACTATTATTATTGGATTATTATTTTAAACCCTCATATTCTCCTTGAACTGTCATTTTGGGACTTGTTGTTAAATATCAAAACGGATGTTAGTCTGGCTTTCCTAGCTTTAGGGTTGGGCGCCATCACGACCGAGTTTGGGTCGTGACAGATATGCGAATAAATGAGTTTTGCTATTGAAAATGGTAGGAGATACCATATTAATAAGGCGTACAATCCGAATCAAAATCTAAAATATTTATCCGATCGAAACATCAAAATCCGATTCAATCCTTGTTTAATTTGGTTCTGATTCGGATTGTAATTTACAAAATTTGAAATCCGAAATTATAATCGAAAAGGTGCTAAATCTGATTTGATCCGATCCATGAACAGGCCTAGCTGCAATGGCATATTTTTCCACCAAAATTTTTGATAATATCGATTTAGTGACCATTTGTGAGTAGAACAGAATCACGTGTGTACTTGGTGTATAACATCAGCAGTATCTTCCATCAGAACCCCAAATCGGAAATAGATGAGTGACTTCCTGTTACAAACGAGTGAAAAGTTACTTTAATATATTTTTTTGGATAGTTGAATGATCATATGAGCGATCGACTCTACTATTCTTTTAAAGTTTTTTTTCATTATAATGGGAATTAGGAAAGAGGAAATGAGGACAATGAGAATTGCATCTTCCCGATAGGTACCGGTAGATATAATCACAAGCAGCTATTTACAGTCACGGGTGGCAAATGGGTGGGTCGATTAGGATATAAGCGGGACAAAACGGATAATTTAAAAAATAAATAAATTATCTGACTCGACTAGTATATGAGACGGATAAAAAATGGGTTTACCTGGGGGGATATTAATATTATCCATTGCTTCTTAAATATTATCACTTATGAGAGAATTCCTAGTCTTCTAAACTCGCGGAACTCCAATTTGAGGCTTTACAAATGTAAAAATTAAACAGATTAGTTATCCATTGGTTAATCATTTTTAAAGTGGATAGTATGGTTCTTTATCCATATTTGACCCATTTTTAAATGGTTCAATATCCTACCCATTTTCTGATGGATAATATGGATGGATAATTATTTTCGTTTAACCATTTTGCCATATCTACTTACAATCAAGATCTTATAATAAATAGCTCGATCAAATTTGCCTTTAAACAAGTATTTGTAACATGAGATATCTTACGGCCAATGGCGGAGCAACAGGAATCCGTGTTAACTTGAACACCATTCGCCAAAAAATTACGCGTAAGTCGAATTCTGTTACCCTCAACTAGGGGTATCAATGGTTCGGTTCGGCCGATTGTTTTATAAAATTACTACCATACAAATTTTTCAGTTATTCTATTATGTACAATCAAAATTAGACTTTTTAAAACCGTTACAGCCATGTAGGTTTCTTTTCGGTATTGGTACAGTTCGGTTAATTTTTTGTATTTATGAAATATTATGTCAAATTCATCAGTAGAATTAGAATGCAATAATATATGTTCTTTTATAGGGTGTAACAAAACTCTCAAAATATTTTTACTATTTAAAGGATGATGAATTAAAAAAAAAAAAAAGATGCCTAAAGCATAGATCCATCAACTATTATACAACAGCGTAAAAGAAACCAAGCAAAGGCAAGAAAATATAAATCATACGAGTGGAAATATATTAACCAAGCTAGGACTCAAGAATAAGTCTATAGAAGATTAATTATTTAAAAAGATAAATCTAAATTAGATGAAAGGAAACATATATAATATGTTGTAGTTTGCTACTCATAATCTCTAGAATATTTTGTGTCTTGCAAAGATACTTGAAATAACTTAGTTTAAGTAGAAGTAGCATATAATAGGTTTTAGGAATTAGTATTTTGAGTTTAATTACTTGCTAGCTTGTAACAATTTTCATAATTCTAAGGCCTAAAAAAAATTTGATGCATTATTATTTTTAAACTTACTATATAAATATTTTTTTAAATGTAAATTTTATTCGGTACGATTCAGTTTTTTTAATTTATTTTTAGAAAATAGAAAATCTATCCTAATTATCGGTAAGATTATACATTTATATAAAAACTTACGATATTTTTTAAAAAAAAATAAAAATCAATTCGGTGCGATATGATTCAATTGGTTTAGTCGATTTTCAAATATTTGCCTCAACAGAGTTGAGACCTTCATCGTGGTGGAAAGTCCTATTATCACTTGGAGAGCTAATTATTACTTTCGTTTACCAAAAAAATTTAATATTTGTCAACCTCCTTAATATCTCACTTTTATCCAATGTAGAATTATCTATATGACTAAATTATTTTACTTTTTGAAAGATATTTTTATAGTAATACAGATATAAATTATATTTATATATGTATCCAGCATAAAATGCAATTACAAATTATAAAATAAAGTTGTTCAAAATTTTGTATGTTTTTATAATAATATAGATAAAAATATGAAGATATGCAATTTGAGATGTTGAAAATATTAACAATAAACAAAAACAAAAGTCAAGCCGAAAGCTAAAATCCATAAATCAGTGCCATTTTTTTTCTCTTTGAACGCGTGATCTGTGCTCAATATACAATATTTCAGTTTATACGGCAATTAGTGTATATTCATAACAAAAATAAACACAAATGAATAAAGTAAAATTTCTATATAATTTGTATTTGGTAGAAACAGATTGTTGAGACTGTTCATGGCAGAATCACTAGAGTGAACAGTGAACCCATACATTGACAAGAACATAGCTGCCTCACTATACAGTATTATACAGTATATATACACTCCATACGTTCTCGAAAAATCACTTTACAAACTTCAAATTGTTAGATTTAAACAGTACATGCAGTTTAATTTTTATCATTAATGTATTAATATTATCCTTTAGTTCTATGTTATCGTTAAAAGTAATTTATTCTAGAGATTTTCTTTCATTTGACATATACGTCTCTTTGCCATTAAAAAGGTTATAAATTAAGCCATCTTTCAGCTACGAGGCAAGTTGGAGAGGTGAAAAGGAGAAAAGTTAACTATTGCACCAAAAGAAATTGAAAAACTTAATATTCCTCATTTCTAATATTTTTTCCAACATTTCCTATTAATTTTAATTATAAAGATTGTGATTTGGAAGAACTCAATAATCTGAGGTCGAATCTTATATAAATGTCTGCGAATAAGTATAGCTAAATAAATTAGATATACATTTTAGAATTTGTTCTCTACATTCAAAATTTGTGACAACTAGAGCTAGGCCGAAGGCTTTTAAGCTATAAGGCAAATAGGAGAGTGACATAAAACAAGTCAACATCGTGCATGCACCAAGAAAAATCAGATGATATAATTTTGGGCTAGTTGCAGTTGTAAGCATAAACTATAATTCTATCAGAATCTTAAATATTATAATCTTACAAGTAATAATCGTCATAGAAAATATACCGGAAGCGAAATCTATTATCTTGAAGCGGAAGCATTAATCGGTAAATTAGTTTCTTCCCCTTGCCCTAGCTTTCGTTACAGCCGCCTTTAGTGATGGAAGAAAGAAAATAAAATACAGTAACCTTAATCGGTGGGGAGAGGACCAATTTATAGAGGTTCTCACTTAATCTAGTACGTCCACCAAGTAATCAATCGACGGATGAGATTTGATAATTAATTAAATATTAATTATAGGTCTTAAGCATATTGGTCCACATAAGTCACGACCCTAGTTCACCGATCGTGAACATGTCGTGATGGCACCTAGACCCCACAATCAGGTAAGTCAAATATTGCGGAAAATATAATAATTACAGAAAAACAGAATAAACCAAATTAAATAACTGGAAAAAAACTGTACTATATGCTACTCGGCATGTACAACTCAATAACACAAGTCTACTAAAATTCCCAAAGACCCAAAAATTCACGGGCAACACAGGCTATAGAAATGTACAGTAAAGGCTCCTAGCACTAGAATGTCTAACAACCAGAAGAAAGAAGACTAAATACTAATGGTAGAGTAAGAGGGAGACTCGTCGGTCTGCGGACACAGCAGAACTACTTCGACGTCTCCGTGGTGCTCCTGCCTCACTGATAGTGCGCCTGGGTAGAGGTACCTAGATGATCTGCACATGAAAAACATGCGCAGGAAGGGCATGAGTACACTACAACGGTACTCAGTAAGTACCAAGTCTAACCTCAGTTGGGCAGTGACGAGGAAATGTCTAGGCCTACTGAGGAAAAAGATATAACAGTGGCAATAATTAACAATATAGAAATCTGACAAAAATAATAAACGCAGCAGTATAATAAGGCAAATCAACGAAACAATAATAACTAGATAGAGCAAAAACACAGAGTAAACACAGCTCAATATCAAGTACCAATGAGGGTCTCCCAGGATACCGTCTTGTAGTCCTACCCTCAACTGTCCAATGGATCTCCCGTGATACCGTCCCATAGTCCAATCATCAATATGCATGAGAGGTCTCCCGGGATGTCGTCCCGTAGTCCCAAAATAAAAGTGTAGGGGGATCTCCCCGGAATCAAACCCGTAGTCCCAAAGTAAACAAATAAAGGGGGAGCTACCGGAATCCCACATTCGTAGTCCCAACGTAAATACGCAATCATAGCCACAAACAAACTAAGGAATAAGTACGAAAGACAGAGCAACAGATAGAACTATCCTAGCATACTTCACGTAGTACAGTCAAAACAACTTAAGCAATTAGGCAGTTAACTCAGTTAAACATGCTTTCCCAATCTAGTACAAGTATGATTTTCAGGCAGGATAAAGCAAGTAAGAAAGAAAGCTAAATATCAACAACTTAATTGAAATCGGATTTCCATCAATCGGCTCAAGTACGCACTCGTCACCCCACGTACAAAGCACTCAAATATCAAGAAATAAATGTTAAAGGGAAAGGTCCCCCACACAAAGTTAGACAAGTCACTTACCTTGAACCAGCTCAATATCACTAGAAATCGCGCTTTGCCACTAGAAACTGCGCCTTTGCCACGCGTATCCGACTCCAAATTAACCAAATCTATTCAATTAAATTACACATCAGAAATAATATTGCAAACAACTGATTCCACTATTAAATTTAAAGTTAGGGCACGAAAATAGGTAAAATAACCAAAATGCCCCTCCAGCCAACGTCTCGGAGTCGAATAATTTTTCATATTTTCAGAACCATCGTATTCTCACGAGTCTAACCATATAAAAATCTCCCAACGGAGGTCAAATTCTACCTCAAAATCCCATAGTTAGGTCTAAGAAGTGTTACCCACTTTCCTTTCAAAAATACGAAATTAAAGGATGAAATTAAGAGGATATTCATGGAATTTGGTCTAAATCGAGTGAGAATTAGTTATCCAAGTTGCCCTGGTGAAAACCCTTCAAATATCGCCAAAAAACAGAGCCCTAGAAGTCAAAATGTGATAAAAATGGTAAAACCCTCGAAATTGGATTTAATATGTCTGCCTAGTTAATTGGTCATCGCGAACGCGGAAGAACCATCGTGTTCGCAAAGAAGAAAAAATGAAGGGTTCTCATTACTCATCGCAAACGTGACACCATGTCCGCAAACGCGAAGAAGAACTGTTTGGAGGCCCAAGGACTGCCCTTCGCGAACGCGTGAAATTGTACGCGAACGCGGTGAAGGGGGAGGCAGAGCTTCGCGAACTCGAGGCTCTAAACGCGAACACGTAGAAGGATTGCTCAGGTGTCCAAGACAAGACTTCGCGAACACAAAGGACATCTCGTGAACGCGTAGAAGGCATACCAGAAGTAGTAACATCAGTTCAAAAATAGGAGGAATGACCAGTTGAGCATTCGAAATACACCCGAGGCCTCCGGGACCTCAACCAAGCCTACAGACATATCCCATAACCTCATTGAAACTTGTACCAATCCTTAAATTACCTAAAACAACGTCGGAAACACGAATTAAGCTAAGATTCAAGCCTAAGAACTTCAAATTCCAACCAAACACACTTCCGGTCAAAAACCTATTTAAACCTCGCCCGAATGATCTGAAATTTTTCACACACATCCCAAATGACATGAAGGAGCTACAACAATTTCCAAAATTTCAATCCGATCCTCAGATCAAAAACTCACTATCGGACCGGAAACTTTAAAAATTCAAACTACGGTATTTCAAGCCTAAATGAGCTACGAACTCCCAAAATACATTCTGAACACACTCCCAACCCCGAAATAACCTAACGGAGCTGACGAAACCATCAGATTTCTGATGTCATCTTCACACTGTTTCGAACACGGATCATTTTTCAACTCTTAAGCTCTCATTTAGAGACTAAGTGTCCCAAAACACTCCGGATCCTAACATCAAACGTCCCGGCAAACCCAAATAACATAAATGAACTTAGGGGAAGAAGTTAATGGGGGATCGGGGCATAAATTCTAAAAATAACTAGCCGGATCGTTACAACATACACGTAGAAAAAATAACTTGCATTCTCCCACTTGGACCAATAATCACATAATACTAACATTTAATATAGGAACATTAGTTGCGTATAAATAAATCTCTTCTATAATTTTGATAAATAATATCATAATATGATAAACTACTAAATAAGAGTTATGGCGGTTATATATAATTTGTCTACGTACTCCCTTTCATATACTACAACATTAGCAACTCATTGTACCAGGTCCATAAGCTATAAAATATTATCGTCCACAATAATATCTCATTGAGTCTTATCATGTAATATCTCAAAACAATAATGTGTGCACCATTATGAGAAACAGGAAATCACTAATGTATATCAGAAACACATAAATGAGCTCAGAGTATCAAAACATCATAAATACATCAATTATAAATACAGCCAAGACCCTTTCTGTGTACATATTCTGTAAGTATCTTTGGCTTAACGGATCTACAATCATGAGATCAGTTCTAACATGCTCAAGTGACACTCTTTGTTTCTAAACTTCCTCCTTGACGGTAAAGTACTTTAATTCTATATGTTTGGCACCTTTGGAGTACTTATTGTTCTTGGAGAAGAATACTACTGCAGATTTATCACAGTAAACTTTCAGCAGTTTGGTAATGGTGTCGACAACCCCAAGTCCTAAAATAAAGTTTCGCATCCATAATGCATGAATTGTGGCCTCAAAACATGCCACAAATTCTGCTTCCATCGTGGATGTAGCAATAACAGACTGCTTGACCATCTTCCACAATATTGCTCCTTCAGCTAATTGAAACAAATAAACAAATGTGGATTTTCTAGTGTCAATACATCCAGCGAAATCTGAATCCGAGTATCCAATAACTTCAAAATGCTTGGATCTCCTATACATGAGCATGTAATCAGTCGTTCCTTTCAGGTACCTAAAAACGTTTTTTACAGCTTTCTAATGATCAATTCCTGGATTACTCTAATATTTTTCCAACATTCCGACCGCAAACTAATACCCGGTCTTGTACAAGTCTGAGCATATATCAGACTACCAACAATAGAAGAGTAAGGAAGCGATTCCATTTTTTTCGCTCTACATCATTCTTACGGCATTGCATGAGACTAAATTTGTCCCCCTTTTGAATTGGAACAGTTCTTGCTGAACAAATGTTCATACTAAATCTCTCTTGAATTCTTTCGATATAGCCTTTCTCAGACAATCCCAATAATCCTTGTGATCTATCACAGACTATTTTTATTCCTATCACATAGGATGCATCACCCATATCTTTCATTTCAAAATTCTTAGAGAAAAAATCTTTGGTCTCACGCAATATGCCTAAATCATTAGCAGCAAGTAGAATATCATCAACATATAAGACTAATAATATAAAGTTGCTACCACTAATCTTTTGGTATATACACCGATTAAAGGTATTTTCCACAAATCCAGAAGATAATATGGTTTCATTAATTTTTATACACCATTGTCGTGAAGCTTGTTTAAGTCCATATAGTGACTTCTTCAGTTTACTCACCATTTGACCTTTTCTTTTGGTTTCAAAACCCTCTATTGGTCCATATACACTTCCTCCTCGAGATATCCATTAAGAAAGGCAGTTTTCACATTCATTTAGTGTAACTCTAAATCATAATGAGCCACCAAAGCCATAGTAATTCTTAACGAGTCTTTCTTGAGACCGGTGAAAATGTCTCTATATAATCAATGCCTTTTTTCTAAGTATAACCATTGGCAACATGTATAGCTTTGTATCTCTCAATATTTCCATTTGAATCGCGTTTGGTCTTAAAGACTCATCTACACCCGATTCTTTTAGAACTTTTTAGAAATTCAACAAGATCCTAGACTTTATTGTATTCCATGGATTTTAAGTCTTCCTTTATGGAATCAATCCATTTGGCAGGCTCATTACTTTATATAGCTTGTGAAAATGAAACCGGATCCTTAATAAGACCAGTGTCAAAATCTAACTCTTGAAAATAAACCACATAATCATCCGGAATAGCTTATTTTCTAACTCTTTGAGATTTTTTTTAATGGCATTTCTTGTGGTTCATTTGTGTCAAATATTTGTGAGTTAGTTTTTTCATGAAGTGAGACATTCAAATATTATTCGGTATTATCAAAGTGTTCTTCAACAACTGGAATAATATTTGGTATTTGTGTGAAAGTAGACACATTTCTAGGTAATAGAGTATTGATCCTCACCTCTTTAATTTTTACACTTTGCTTTTCAACACTCCCGCTAACTTCACCATTCTCAATGAATCTTACATTACCGGTTCAACAATTCTCGAACTATGGTTTAGATGGTAGAAACACATACTCTTAAGATTTCTCTAGGTAACCAATAAAGTAACAACTTACTGTTCGAGAATCTAATTTCTTTTCTTGTGGATTATAAATTCTAGCTTTTGCTAGGAAACCCCAAACATGCAGGTGCCTTAAACTAGGTTTTCTTCCTGTCCATAGTTTGAAAAAGGGTCTTTGAAACTGCCTTACTAGAAACCCTGTTTAATAAATATACAATGATGAGCATACATCCACAATAATTTGGGTAATGAGAAATTACTTTCATGCTCTCAACCATGTCTATAAGTATTCGATTACGCCTTTCTGCAACACCATTTTATTGAGGTGTTCCTGGCATAGTATATTGTGCACATATGTCACATTCCTCGAAGAAATTTGCAAATGGACCTGGATATTTTCCTGACTCATTATATTTTTCATAATATTCACCTCCTCTATTGACCTAATGATTTTCACCTTTTTATCAAATTGCTTTTCAACCTGATTAACAAACCCCTTGAGAGCATTTGCTACTTGAGATTTTTATTTCAGCAAATAGATGTATCCATAACATGAAAAATCATCGATTAAAGTGAAAAAGTATTTCTCTCCGCCAAAATATGGAACATCAAAGGTTCCAAAAATATCGGTGTGAATAAATTGAAGAAGCTGGGTGCTTCTTGTGGCACCTTTCTTACTATGCTTGGTTTGCTTTCCCTTAATGCAATCTAAACTTATAGTAAGATCACTAAATTTAGATTCGAAAAAATCTCATTCTTTATTAATCTTTCTAATATTTCTTTGCATATATGACCAAAACGTCTATGCCACAAGTAAGTAGAACTTTCTTCTAGTGAAGTATATTTAATTACAATATTATGTTGAACAGTAAGAATGGATTCAAAAAACCAATATCAAGTTTCAACTTATATAAACCACCACTAAGAAAATGAGACCCATAAAAATAGCATTTTTATGAAAATTGAAACATCCATTTCCAAACTTTAAATCAGATCCAGAAATATCAAGTCTTAAAAGAGAAATCAAATTCCTAGAAACTGAAGGTACATAAAGAGTCTGTAATAGATCAAGGTGACGTCCAGTCTCAATGATCAAATGATAAATCCGTATGCCTTCAATTGGAGCCTTCATACTATTTTCCATGAACATGAAATCCTTATTTGGATTTGCAGTTTGGATCGTAAGGAATCCCTGCAAGGTAGTGATGCATGATCAGTTGCACCAGAATCAAGCCACCACGTATTATTAGGAACTTCTGCTAAATTGATTTGAAACATACAAAAGTACTAATTGTACCTTTCTTGTCGAACCAAGCTTTACGTTTCAGGCAATCTTTCTAATTGTGTCCTTCCTTATTATAGAAACGATACGTATATGTCTTATGTTTCTTACTAGCATCTTGTCGAGCTTTAGCACGTCCTTTCATATTCTTGAACTTGTTTGCCTTCACTTTAAGTCATTTACCTGCTCCTTGACCCATGAGGTTAATTGAATGACTCCCTTGTTTCTTAAGTCTTGACTCTTCCTGAGTAAGCATACTGGACAATTCACTAACATTTCACTTATCCTAAATAGTGTTATAGTTAATTTGAAAACGTTCATACTCAAGAGGTAACGAGTTCAAAATAAACTAAACCAAGAAGAAGTCATCCACTTTCATCCCCGAGGTCTGAAGTCTTGTTGCAATATTACTCATCTTTATGATATGGTTTTGCATACTACGTGAGCCATCAAACTTCATGATCATGAGTTCAACCATTAGTATTCCAGCGAGAGACTTATCTGCGAAACAAAAATGTTCTTCCACAAATTTCAGGTATTCCTTGGCACTTTCTATTTGTGGAATAGTATTCTTAATGTTGTTGGCAACATTCATTCGCATAAACATAAGGCTTAGCCTGTTAGAGCGTTCCCATACTTTATGGAAAGATTTTTCATCTGCACTGCTCGAATCAGTAATGGCCGCGGGCTTATCATTCGGCAGAGCCAAGTCAAGATCCATCACACCTAAGTGAAACTCACGTCATTCAGAGAAGTTCAATCCGTTGAACACACTAACAGAATAAAAAGGAATAGCTACAAAATTGATAATACATGCTCACAAATCAATATGGATTCAACAAAACAGTTAAAGCATATTGCAATTCTCCTTTGGGTAAATACTACGACACACTATCTTAATTTAAGTGTCATTTAGTCTATAATTGGTAATTAAATATTTTTAACCAAATATATATATATTATTTTTGAACAAACAATACATATTTGACTGAGAATATTAATTTACCTCATAATATTCACTATTCATAGAATAATTGATTCACCTTTCGGTGAATCCTTAAGTTCTTGCAATAGTAAAAATTAATTTATCCACTAACTTTTAATTATAGGCATTTCATTAATTTTATGGATAAATTATAATTTTATATATGCATATTTTTCATGAACATACTAGTTTGACCACTTTATTGACTAACAAACTATATAAACATAAATGCACATATAAAATAAGCATCAGGAAATTTTATGCATGTGAATATTTTAAATAATGTAGTTTGATCACTTTACTGACTAACAAACTGTATAAGCATAATCACATATACAAGATAAATAATAAGTGACTTTATTAGTTAATCGCCCACAACATATTATTTTATGGTCCAAGAAATTAATATCTAAAATAATCTAATAGAACGGACTATTAATGTAATAAATGTGGCCGAAGTCCATACTTCCTAAAGAAGCTTTGCTCAGTCCAGTATAGTAAAATAGCATAATACTTAAATTGGACAAATCTTCGAGAAGAAAATTAGTTTCCCGCGTAGATGAGCATACAGTGGGCAAGGATACAAAATTATTTAATCCTATATTATTTCACGTGAAATCCTAAATGTGGGATTCGGTCATATTATAACTCGAAACTATATGATTACATCGATTGTAATACAAAACTATATGATTTTACGTGAAATTCTAATTCGAAATTAGTATAGATTGTAACGACGATTTTGAAGCAATTTGATAATTCCGTCGAAACTGTTATATATGCATAATAATTAATCTAGTCTTTTTTCATGAAAATTATCAGTTCAAATATTCAGGCTCTGATACCACATGTAAGTATAAACTATAATTCTACCAGGATCTTGAACATGATAGTCTTACATGTAATCGTATAGACAACAATCCTGAAGCAGAATCCATTATCTTGAAGCGGAAGCGTCAATCGGTAAATTGGTTTCTCCCTCATTGCCCTAACTTTCGTTCCCGTCGTCTTTAGTGATAGAAGAAAGAAATAATATATGATAACCCTAATGGGGGGAGATGACCAATTTATAGATGTTCTCACTTAATTTGGTATTTCCATCAAATAACTAATCAGACGGATAAGATTTGATAATTAATTAGATATAAATTATGGGCCTTAAAACCTATTGGACCACATACACGTAGGAAAAATAACTTACAGCAACGACTTTGCCAATATTTTGTATGCCTTTCAATATGATCATCGACCAACAAAGATTGTGGTGGAATAGTAAATATTCGGTTATTTCTTAATCAAAAGTCTTGGGTTCGAACTTTAAGTATAAAGTCGCCTTTGTTAGGCACCACTTTAACTCCCAATGTGATATTTCCTCGTATCAATTCAAATTTAGTCGGGTCACAATATGAATGTGGAACACATGTGCAAAAAATATGGCCTCTCTCATTGTAACCAAGTTGTCCTCTTTGATTGGATACCACTAGCCAACTCTTGAGTGCACTAAAAACTTCCATTAGTTTAAAACCAAAATTATCTCATTTTTGTTTTCCAACTACCTAGCAAAAGGTTATGGTCAAAAACTGTCAAACTCTTTCCAGTCATATCTACCAAATTTTAGGATCGTCCAGATTATATTCAAATTTTTGGTTAACATCAATTGCTGGACAAGGAGAAATTCAACCTTTCAAATGAAATTCATGTTGAAACTCTATAAAATTTTGTTTTTCCTTCCTCCTAATCTATTTTAAAAAAGGGGGGAAATCCCTTCAAAAGATATATTGACAATTGACAAATAATATTTATTTTACTTTTATGTAGCCTAATAGAAAGTAGAGAAGGATCAACTGAATATCCGTAGTCACAAGTAGGGGTGTACACGAAAAACCGAAAAACCGAACCAACCCGAAGACCAAACCAAACCGAGAAAAAAAACCGATATTTTTTTGGTTTAACTTGGTTTAGTTTCTAATTTTAAAAAACCGACAAAGTTGGTTTGGATTTGGTTTTATACCCAAAAAAACCGAAAAATAACCGAACCAAACCGATCATATTGTGTTTTGAAAAAACTTAATTGTGATTGTGTTTTGAAAAAACTTAACTGTTTTTGGTTCATCCATTGGAGAAACGACTGGATTTCTTATCATGGGATAAAGCTGAGTAGTGAGTGACATAATTTTGGATTTCTTGGGAAGTTTTACTGTTTTTTTTTCTATAGTTTGGAAGTTTATCTCTATAATAAATATAAGTTGTCTTTATTCTCTCTTCTTTCTCCTAACAGAATACGTGAAAAAGTAACAATGACAACCATGCTTGTCTATTTTTTCTATGCACCATTTGATTCTTTTGAAATTTTTTGTACCTTAGAAAAACCGAAAAAACCGAAAAAACCGAAAAACCGATAAAAACCCGACAAACACCGAAACCGATAAATTTTCGTTAATTTGGATTGGTTTGGTTTTACAATTTGAATAACCGACTTAATTGGTTTGATTATTTTTAAGGTAATAACCGACCCAAACCGAACCATGAACACCCCTAGTCACAAGGTCACAAGGTCAGAAGCAAAATTTTCAGTAAAGAAATTCAAAAAGTAAAAGAAAGAAAATTGCGAAGAAGCCTCAGTTCAAATATATTAATATGTATATTGGAAACAATCTCTCTATCTATACTAAGTATGAATAAAATATACGTATTCACTATAATCTCTAGATTCCACTTGTGAAAATCAGTGAGCATTTACCAATATTAATTGTTGAATTGATTCTGAAAAGCATGTTGGTTGATGAATAAAGTAAAACAATTAAAGTAGAGAGAACAACAAGAGGAGAAGAATCCAAGTAATAAGTCGTCATCGTATAACAAAGATGCATGAACCTTAGCATTAGTGCGTCATTTACAATCTAAGTGGGGCCTTTTTCTGTGAAGTTCGATCTAATCCGTGACTTAAATAATTTCTGATATGACTTAATTCTCAATCATTTTTGCTCTGCTAAACAATAAGCCAGAAATTCTACGCATCTCAAAAATTAGGAGTAATGTATATTTCATAACAGACAAATACCAAATTAAGGTACTTGAAAACATCGTATGAGTGTGTCTGCGTATTTTTTTTTATTTTTTTTTTTGACAATTTGGAAAATATTTTATTTCAAACAAATTAATTATTCCATTACAACATGATTGCAAGCAAAAGGTGTTGACAAACGTTCAGTTGATTCGATTGCCCCCTTAAGGATGTGAAAGGTGGTGTCAATTTTTGCACTGTCACAATTAATGCTTCAACTACTTTAGCTTTATACATATATAACTGAGTTTTTTTTTTTAAATATAAATTTATTATTAAGTCCACTCATTATAATAGTACTTCTTAGATATAGTAGTTTAAAACTTTTACATTCGCCTGTAATAACCAAAGACATGATGTAGGAAGAAATGAGAACTCCATTTTACATTATGCAGACACATACACTCAGATTGCAACATAATTTCATAACACAAACATAGTACTTGTTGTGCTGTTCAGAATCTGACCACACGATCACAGCGGTGATGACCCCATCCCAGTTGTCTCACAGTGGTACCTAATGAACTCGATCCCATCTGATCAATGCTAATCACAAGATAAGCGTCGAGGTCGGAGCACCTCTGTGAGGAGAAATCATCCCCCCCCCCCAACCTAGCCGAGGTAAGGCACGACAAACACAAGAAATCTTCGACTATAAATAGAGGCAGGAGAGTCAAAAGAAAGGGGCCTTTTCCATTTTTCTTCGTCACCCACCAGTACAAGAACATCAATAGAGATGAAAACTCTACGAAGAAGCTCACGGAGCCCAGTGAAAAGGGGGAAAGAGATCTTTCACCTTCGACAATTCGTGAAGGGGACAACTTGATTGTAATTTCATGAACCTCCCCAAGGGAAGGCGGGGCAAATTTCGATGATCAATAAAAGCTCCCCGATATGATCCCTCTCTCTAATAGTTCTCTCGGCACACGTTAACGTGGCTTTGCTAACGTGCGCTTGGAAGCCATGGGAGGGAGAGGCAGACCAAAGCAAAATCAAGCGAATATACCAGTAAACGATCAGAGACCAACGGAAACAAGGAATGTTGTGCTAGAACTGTTTGTGTCACCAAAAGAGTTACGAATTGAGGAGCCAACTGGAAATTGCACTCCTAGGAATATGCAAAGTGAGTTGAGCTGAGTGAAATTAGATTTATCATCGAACAAAGGCAAATCGAAGGAAATTGTAGCTAATCCTGCAGTTGTGCAAGCTATAGGAGACGAATCTGTGCATAAGGAAGTGCAAACACAAGGTATGAAGCAGACTAAGAATGAAACAGTACCATGCAGTTCCGGTATTGTTGAAGCTGGTGAAAAAGGAGAAGCAAGGAAGGAGAATGTGGATCAATGCTGGGCAAATATGCTGGTAGGCAACAAATTGGCTATGAAAGATATGAATTTACAATTCATAGCTCCAGAAGTTCAAAACGGAGAAAAAATAGCAAATCTAGAAATTGAAGATGTTGAATTAGAAACTGAGAAATGGATATCTGCTATTGTTCTATACGTGATTGGGGAAACACCTACAATTGGGGCAATGGATAGATTCATGAGCTCAGTGGGTAAATTCTCGGGTAAACCACAAATCTACTGCCATAATGAAGGATATTTTATGATACGATTTAGTAATTTAGAGGAGAGGGATCAGGTGTTGTACTCTGGTCCACATACGATCAATAACAAGCCCATGATAATGAAGGCATGGTCAGAAGATTTTAATGTCCAGGATGAGGTTCTGAAAACTATTCCCTTATGGGTGAGATTCCCAAACTTACCATAAACTACTGGGGTATGAAAGCTCTAAGTAAGATAGGCAGCACATTGGAAAATCCAGTGTGTGCAGATGAATGTACTACTGGTTTTGTTAGGATCTCATATGCACGTATGTTGATTGAAATGGATGTTACGAAACCATTACCTAGGTATGTGAAACTACTGGACCATAAAGGGAGGCTGATTCAGAAGGAAGTCACTTATGACTTGGAGCCAAAATATTGCACAAAATATTTGAAAATAAGACATGATTGTGCTGAGACTAAAATAGCATAGTCTCAAAGGGTGGTGTAGCAGAGGAAGATAACAAAAAATAAACAAGTGTGGCTTAGAACTGACAGACAAGATGGTAAGGAGAAGAGGGTTGATGATAAGAAGGTTGATGAACAACAGAAAGTAGCGGTGATTACTCAACAGGCAGAACCAGAAACAACAAACAATGATGCACAGAAAAAAAAGGGGTGGATAACTGTTCTAGGAAATCATTAGCGAGGGCAACTAAGGCTAAACGAGTTGAGGAGCAGAAGCTATATGGAAGCAATGAATTCCAAAGTCTGGCAAAGAATCAAGCACATGATAAACCAGGTACAAGTAGAATACATTTGAGGAGTTCAGAGGTGCAGGAGTTGTATCACCACCCTTATTTTATACCTGTATGAGTATGGTAACCTAGAATGTTAGGGGATTGAATAAGACGTTTAAGCAGAAAGAGATAAAGGAGTTTATTAAAAGCAATAATAAAGAAATGATAACATTAGTATAGCATAGAATAAAGAGCACAAAGCAAATGCAGTGATCAAGAAGATAGCACCTGGTTGGAAATGGATTTCTAATGCTAGTGCAAATTATAAAAGTAGAATTTGGATTATTTGGGACCCCAGGATATATACATTTGAGCCACTGAAAATAGAGGAGCAATTGATACATGATCAAGTCAGAGTTGTTTCAAAAGCAATAATGTTTGGATTCTCAGCAATATATGGGTTACATACTATTAACGACAGGAAGAAGTTATGGTGTAAGATGAGGCAAATCTAAAACATTCAACAGGGACCTTGGATAGCCATGGGAGACTATAATGTTGTATTATATCTACAAGATAGACTGTATGGTACAGAGGTATAAGAAATGGAAACAAAAGACTTTAAGGAGTATTTGAGGGACACAGGGATAAATGAGTTGCAATATGTGGGAAGAAACTATACATAGACTAATAACCATACCTACAGCAGAATTGATCGGGGACTTGTAAATGTAACTTGGATGATGATAATGCCAAATGTGAAAGTGCAGGTGCTGGAACCAACGGTATCGGATTACTCACCACTAAAGCTACATATCTGTCAGACACAAGGAAAAAAGAACAGGCCATTCAAGTTTTTTAACTGCATTGCTGGCCACCCTCAATTCATGCAGCACATTGAAGCAGCTTGGAAGGACAGGAGCACAAATGGCAGAATGCAGACAGTATGGAACAATCTTAAAGGTGTAAATGAGGCAATTAAAACTCTAAATACACAACATTACAAAGGGGTTGGTGAAAAGATAAAAGAGATAAGGAGGGAGTTGTAGGAAGTACAAGAGGAAATGAGCTCAAAACTGCAGAATATTGAGTTGGTTGAAAAAGAAAAAGAGTTAAAGTGTGAGATAGATGGGGAAGGATCGAAGAAAGCATATACAAACAAAAGTCAAGAGTACGATGGTTGAAACTGGGATATTCTAACTCAGCCTTTCTTTGCACAAATGAATAACAGGAGTCACTTGAATGGAATCCAAAGCTTAACAAATTAGGTGGGAGCTCAACTTATAATGGAGGATGATAATTACTTGGATCAAGAGCTGAAAGCATTCCATCCATCAACCCAAATGTCATGAAGTTAGGTGCAACATTAAATAGAGATCAACAGGTTCAGCTAATAGAACCAGTCTCCAAAGAGAAAGTATGGGAAGCCATGAAGGGCATTAGTGAGCTTAAAGCACATGGGTATGATGGACTTAATGCTGTATTTTTCAAGAAGTCTTGGCAAGTTGTAGGTGAGGATATAACAATGGCTGTGATGGAATTCGTTGAAACTACACATATGCATAGACCTATCAACTGCACAGTAATAACTTTAATCCCCAAAGTCAAAAACCCTGTGAGTGTTAAAGAATACAGACATATGTCATGCTGCACAGTTCTATACAAAGTGATCTCCAAAGTGCTAACAAAGAGATTGCAGAAAGTTATGGATGTTTTAGTTGATAACACACAGTCAGTATTTGTGCCTGCAAGAGTGATTACTGACAACATAATCCTAAGCCATGAACTAGTGAAAGGCTATAGAAGGAAAGGAGTATCACCTAGATGTATGATGAAATTGGATATGTAGAAAGCTTATAATTCCATTGAATGGCCTTTCATACAACAGGTGCTAAATGTTTTGGCTTTCCCAAGCAAATTTGTGAGATAGATCATGGCATGCATGGAAATTGTTACCTATACAGTTATGATAAATGGAAATTTGACTAAGCCTTTTGATGCCAAGAAGGGGTTGAGGCAAGGAGACCAAATGTCTCCATTCTTGTTTATGCTGGCAATGGAGTACTTAACAAGAAGTCTTTTAAGACATTGAACCAGATCCCATATTTCATCTACCATCCAAAGTGTGCAAAGATGAAAATCTTGCAACTTGTGTTTGTTGACGATCTTTTACTGTTTTGCAGGGGTGATATAGGATCAGTTAAGCTTTTGTTCCAATGCCTCATGGAATTTTCAAAAGCTTCTCGCCTGGTGATCAATAAACACAATAGCTCTATTTTCTTTGGAGGAGTATCACAAGCTGATCAAGAGGGAATCCTAGAATTTCTAGTAATACAGAAGGGTGAATTGCCAGTAAGGTACCCAGGTGCCCTATTAAGCTCAAAAAGAATATCCATTGTACAATGCTAGCCCTTAATTGAGAAGATAATGGATAGAATAGATTCATGGACTGCCAAATTTCTGTCTTATGCTGGCAAAGTCCAACTGATAAAGAGTGTGTTATTCTATATACAGACCTACTGGGTACAAATCTTTACGTTGCCTAAAAAGATCACAAAGTTAATTAAAGCAATGTGTAGAAGTTTTTTATGGACTGGAGAAGGGAGTGTATCTAAGAAGGCCCTATTGCCATGGGAGAAAGTATGTCTACCCAAATCTGTAGGAGGGTTCAACATTACGAATATAGCTATTTAGAACAAAACTGCAATTTGTAAACTATTATGGAATTTATGCAAAGAAAAGAAGAAGTTGTGGATTCAGTGGATGCATAGCCATTACATCAAAGGCAAACACATATGGGATGTCCAAATGAAACAAGCATCTTGGATGGTAAATAAGATCATGAAAGCAAAGAAGACATTTATGGAGGCAGGGTTCACCCGTGAAGATATCATGAATCTGCAGAACTGTTCGATTAAAAATATATACCACATGCTGCGTGGAAGATTTGAGAAAGTTAGTTGGAGAAGGGTAGTTTTCCATAACACGGGATGCCCTAGGTGGATGTTTATGCTAACTATGGTAGCCCATGGGAAGTTATACACAAGGGATAGGCTACAAAACTGGGGAATATAGGTGGATCAGGAATGTGTCATGTGCGAGCGAGCCAATGAAACTATACAACATTTGTTCTTTGAATGTTCATACGCAAAAGCATTGTGGAGCACACTGTTAGCATGTCAAGGCATAAAAAGACCAATAGATGGCTGGGATGATGGAACTACGATGGGCTGAGAAGAAGACTAAAAGAAAAATAGTTGTTGCAGAGTTATACAAAATGGCAATAGCAGCAACAGTATATCATATATGGCAAGAAAGGAACACTCGAATTTTTCAAGCAAAGGTGAAAGGATGGGAAGCAATATGTAAGAAGATTATTCAAGAGTTACATTGTCGAAGTAGCAAGCATAAAGAGGAATTACTACATAGACTAGATTGGTACACAGTGTAATAGTTAGATACATGTGTAAATAATATGACATGATGAGGGGGTGAAGTATAGGAAAACAGGTTATCTTGTAAGGGTTTGATTTACTTGTAAATATTTTCCCTGGTAATACAAAAGATTAATTACCAAAAAAAAAATCTTCTATTTTATAATTCTGTCTTTCGATCCGGTATTAATTATGATTGACTATGATTTACCCATTCATCTATATTGATTGATTTTCTTAAAAAGTGTTCAACATCTTTTGAGTCAAATAATTTGGTGCTGTCTGTATGGATTTTCAAGTGAAAACAATAAGTTCTTCCATGATCGAAGCAAAAGAAAAGCCAAGAAGAAAACTCGACTCAAACCAGAATCAATGGAGGCAAGTTTTAAAAAAGAAAAAAAAAAGGGGAAAGATGGGAAAGATGGAAAAGCCTCCCCGTTTGGGCCCCCTCCTCCCCATCCATCAAGCTAAGTGCCTTCGCCATCAAAATCGATACAGTTTGACCTCGCTCGAACTGGGACTCAGGCTAAGCGCATTCGCCATCAAAATTGATACAGTTTGTCGAACTAGGACTCAGGCTAAGTGCCTTCGCCATCAAAATTGATACAGTTCGATCTCGCTCAAACTATAACTATGGCTAAATGCCTTCGCCATCAAAATTGATACAGTTTGACCTCGCTCAAATTGGGACTCAGGCTAAGTGCCTTCTCCATCAAAATTAATACGGTTAGATCTTGCTCGAACTGGGACTCAGGCTAAGTGTCGTCGCCATCAAAATTGATACAGTACGACCTCGCTCGAACTGGAACTTAGCCTAAGTGCCTTCACCATCAACATTGATAAAGTTCAAACTCGCCCGAACAGAAACTCAGGCTAAATGCCTTCACCATCAAAATATAGTAGGTTCGACCTCAGTCGAACCGGGACTCAAGCCAAGTGCCTTCGCCATCAAAATATATCAGGTTTGACCTCAATCGTACCGGGACTCAGGCCACGTGCCTTCGCCATCAAAATATAACAAGTTCGACCTTAATCGAACCGGGACTCAAGAGTGCCTTCACCATCAAAATATAACAAGTTCGACCTCAGTCGAACCGGGACTCAAGCCACATGCCTTAGCCATCAAAATATAGCGGGTTCGACCTCAGTCAAACTGAGACTCTGGCCAAGTGCCTTCTCCATCAAAATTATCAGGTTCGACCTCAGTCGAACCGGGACCCAGGCAATGTGCCTTTGCCATCAAAATATAGCTGATTCAACCTCAGTCAAATCGAGACTCAAGTCGCGTGCCTTCACCATCAAAATATAGGGGGTTCGGCCTCAATCGATCTTAGATTCAAGTCATGTGCCTTTACCATCAAAATACAAAAGGTTCGACCTCAGTCGAATCGAGACTAAGTGCCTTCGCCATCAAAATTGATATAGTTCGACCTCGCTCGAACTAAGACTCTGGCTAAGTGCCTTTGCCATCAAAATTGATATAGTTCGACCTTGCTCGAACTAGGAATCTAGTTAAGTTCCTTCGCCATCAAAATACATACAGTTTGACCTCGCTCGAACTAGGACTCGAGCTAAGTGCCTTCTCCATCAAAATAAATACAGTTGGACCTCGCTCGAACTAGGACTTAGGCTAAGTGCCTTCGCCATCAAAATTGATATAGTTTGACTCGCTCAAACTGGGACTCAAGCTAAGTGCCTTCGCCATCAAAATTGATACACTTCAACCTCGCTCGATCTGGGACTCAGGCTAGTACTGGTTGTATTCGTCAGAATCTGACCACACGACCATAGCGGTGATGATCTCGTCCCAACTATCCCGCAGTGGTAGCTAATGAACTCGACCTCGTCTGATCATTGCAAATCACAAGACAAGTGTTAAGGTCGAGCACCTCTGTGAGGAGAAATAATCTCCCCCCCCCCCCCCCCCCCCGACCCGACCTGGACGAGGTAAGGCACGACAAGCACAAGAAATCTTCGACTATAAATAGAGGCCAGGAGAGTCAAAGAAAGGGGAGATTTTCCATTTTTCTTTGTCTCCCACTAGTACAAGAACATCAATGGAGATGAAAACTCCACGAAGAAGCTTACGGAGCCCAAGGAAAAATGGGAAAGAGATCTTTCACCTTCGATAATTCGTGAAGGGGACAACTTGATTGTAATTTCTTGAACCTCCCCAACGGAAAGCGAGGCAATTTTTTACGATCAATAAAAGCTCCCCGATATTATCCCTACTTAATCTTCTATTTTATAATTTTGCCTTTCAATCTGGTATTAATTATGATTGACTATGATTTACCCTTTCATCTATATTGATTGATTTGCTTAAAAAGTATTCAACAAAGATTATGGGGATCATCGACATTTGTATCAAGATGTCGGATGCACATTAGTTACAAAGGACGTGCGGCACGAACGAGATTTGTGAATAATTTGATTTCAGGGATTTCTCTAGATTGAGACGGGTACGAGAATGACTTTGCTAATAGGAAGTGTAGACTCACCAAGTGACCATTGATGATTGCTAAAGGAGTTTCTCCCTACACGTTGTACAAGACAACCGCTTAGATATGCGAAGGTAGACTACATGCGACTATAGAAGATACGCCTAAAGATTTTTGGCGCCGAAGATTGGGCCATATGAGTGAGAAGGGATTGCAGATCCTATCTAAGAAGTCACTCATCTTTGCAAAAGGTACAACTATCATTCTTGTGATTATTGTTTATTTGAAAACAACATAGGGTATCGTTTCAAGCAACTCATAGAAGAGAATCGAATATACTTAATTTAGAATATTCTGATGTTTGTGGTCTAATGTATGCAGAATCAATGGGAGGTAATAAATATTTTTTTATTATTGATGATGCTTCACAAAAATTGTGGGTTTATTTCTTGAAAACAAAATACCAGGTATTTCAAGTTTTTTAGAAATTCCATGCTTTGGTGGAAAGGGAAACAAGTCAAAAATTAAAGCGTTTCGAGATAGAGAGTGGATATGATTATAGTTCAAAGGAGTTTGAATACTACTGCTCAAGTTATATAATCATGAGAAGACAGTTCTTGGAACCCCATAACGCACTAGTGTAGCTGAAAGGATGAATCACACCATTGTCAAAAAAAGTGAGAAGTATGCTCAAAATTGCAAAACTACCTAAGTCATTATGGGGTGAAACAACTCGCACAACCTATTACTTGATTAACAGAAGCCCATCAGTTCCATTGGAGTTTCACATTCCAAAGAAGGAGGAGAGAATGAAGTTGAATGACAAAGTTATTTCCACCATTTTCATCAATTATAAATATGTAGAGTTTGGCTATGGATTGTAGGACCCAGAAAGGAAAAAGAGCATCAAAATCAGAGATGTGGTCTTTAGAGATGATGTGGTCGGGATTGCAAGTGATCAATCAACAAAGACCAAAAATGATAATAGCACGGTTACTAGCTTTGTTATTGCTCCTACTCTATTTGTATGCAATTCTACCACGCGTGAAAAATGGCACACGGAAGGCATATATGAAGAGGTCGCTGAGCAGGGGGAGCACCCTAGTACACAAGAGGAAGAGCAACAATAATAAGAAAAAAGACAACAACCTTTGGGAATATCTTAAAGAGAGAAGGTAAAGTCTACGAGATATCTTTCGTCAGAGTATATCATATTCACTGATGAGGGGGAGACAGAGAATTTCAAAACGGTGCTATCTTACCCAGAACAACTTAGTAGATGGAATCCATGCAAGAAGAGATGAATTCTCTATAGAAGAATAGCACGTACGAGCTGGTTGAACTTCCAAAAGGCAAAAGACCGCTCAAGTGCAGATGGGTCTTTAAGCTAAGTAGAGATAGAAATGGCAAATTGGTTAGATACAAAACTTGATTAGTGGTAAAAAATTTCGAACAGAAGAAGGGTATTCACTTTGATGAAATGTTCTCACTTGTTGTCAAAATAACTTTTATTCGAACAATCTTGAGCTTGGCAGCTAGCTTGGATCTTGAAGTGGAGCAGTTGGACGTGAAAAGTGTATTTTTGCATGAAGATTTGGAAGAAAAAATCTATATGGAGTATCCAGAAGATTTTAAAGTAAAGGCAAAGAAAGTCTTTATGGGATGAAAACAAGCGCCAAGGTAGTGGTACAAGAAGTTTGACACACTCATGGGAAGTCAGACGTACACAAAGACTTTTTCAGATTCGTGTGTATGCAATAAGAAATTCTCTAAAAATAACTTTATCATATTGTTGTTATACGTGGATGACATGATGATTTTAAGACAAGATAACAAGTTGATTGCTAAGTTGAAGAAAGATTTGTCCAAGTCTTTTGACATGAAAGATTTGGGTCCAGCACGACAAATTGTTTGAATGGAGATGGTTTGAGATAGGACGAATCAAAAGTTGTTGTTGTCACTAATGAAGTACATTGAACGTGTGCTTAGGCACTTCAATAGGATAAGTGATAAACCAGATAGCACACCTCTTGCTAGTCATATGAAATTGACCAAGAAAAATCCTACAACAAAGGAAGATAAAGAAAGTATGGATAAAATTCCATATTCTTTTGCCATCGGGAGCTTAATAATGCAATGGTATGTACAAACCTGATATTGCTCATGATGTCGGTGTTGTTAGTGGGTTTCTTGATAATCCTAGGAAAAAACATTGGGAAGCTGTAAAGTGGATAATCAGGTATCGAAAAGGAACCTTAGATGAATGCTTGTGTTTTGGAGGATCGGATCCAATCTTCAAGGGCTATACAGACGCTGATATGGCAGGTGACATTGATAATAGAAAATTCACTACTGGATATTTGTTTATATTTTCAGGGGGAACTATATCATGGCAATCAAGGTTGCAGAAGTGTGTCGCACTCTCCACAACTGAAGCAAACTACATTTTCGCTATTGAAGCTGGTAAGGAGATGATATGGCTTAAACAGTTCCTTCAAGAGCTTGACTTGCATCAGAAGGAGTATTGTAACGACTCGACCAGTCATTTTGCCTTTTAGAACCTTATTCCCCTATATAAAGCCTTCCATAGTTTCTTTAATTGATTTACAACTTGCGGAGGTGATTGGTTCGGGAGTTGGAAGAGTTTGAGTAAAAATATGTCCATTTGCTTCTTTAAGATTTTCTCAAAAGAACAAGTCTGACTTTGGTCAATATTTTGGGAAAACGAACTTGGATTTATGATTTGACAATTTCGAAGGATTTGTGGGAAAATATGGGACTTGAGCGTATGACCGGAATCGAATTCCGAGGTCCCTAACCCGAGTAATTAATTTTTAGTTAAAATTATTTAATTGATGTTTTAAAGAATTAAAGAAATTAAGTAATCATTGATTCCATAGGTATCGGGCTCAGATTTTGGTTCCGAATCTTAGTACAGGTCCATAATGTCGTTTAAGACTTGCCCGTAAAATTTGGTGTCAATCTGAGTAGTCTAAGGGTGTTTTGACCTGTTAGAGGAGAATTAAAATTTTAAAGTTCAATAGTTTGATTCATTTGGTTTTAGGGGGTGATTTCAAGATTTAGCGGTTCTTTGGGTGTTCCAAGGGTTCGAGTAGGTTCGGCTTGTGATTTCACACTTGCTGGTATGTTCGGGCAGGGATCGGGAGCCTCGAGCGTAAAACGAGCGAGGTTCGAGCGAAGTGGAAAATTTTAGAAAAACAACTAAAAGTTGTTGCTTCTGTCATAACTGCATCTATGTTTCTTGGACTGGAGATGCGGTCAATCCATCGCAAATTAATCGCAGAAGTGACCTGGGCCCTGGCCAAGGGAGACCGCATATGCGGCTTCATAACCGCAGAAGCGGTCCCCCAACCGTAGAAGCGTCATGTAGCCTTAGGCCCACGCCGCAGAAACGACCCGATGTTCGCTGAAGCGGATCCGTAGATGTGGGCCTCAGATCACAGAAGCGGTCTAACCCCTTTTGCCCGGTTCCGCAGATATAGCCCCCATTTCGTAGGTGGACTCCTAACCACAGAAGTGAAAATTGCTGGGCAATAGGCTTCATTTAATTCGAACTCAAACACCATTTTATCATTTTACACTCAACCTTGGGGCGATTTGGGGGCTCTTGAGAGAAGGTTTCAACTTAGCATTTCAACGTAAGTTATCTCCACTCATTATTAGTTAAATACATGTATATTAGATAGATTAAACACTAAAAATTAGATAAAATCAAAGGGTCAGAGTTAGACCTAAGATTTTAATAAAACTAATATTTAAGCATAAAATTTGTTATGAAATGTACTAGAAAAAATATATTTTTTATCCTTAGGTTGTAGATAACAATTTTCTTCAAAAAATTTCAGAATCCGGGCATGTGGGCCTAGGGTCAGAATTTAGGAAACTAGTGGAAAGGGTTGGAAAATTACTTAAATAGTTAGAATTCCTCCTTGTAAGTCTTTATTGACTAGTTCTTACTTATTTTAACTAGTTTGTGATTGTTTGGCTCCGAATTAAAGGATTGGGCTTGTTCCTGATATCAGAAATGCGCTTCGGAGTGAGGTGAGTCTACTTTCTAACCTTGTAAGAGGGAATTGTCCCCATATGTATAATAAGTGAATCAATTATCATTATATTCGGGGGGCTACGCACGCACCAGGCGACGAGAGTCCGTACGTAGCGATTATTATGTTAAGTCCGGTAGTCTAGGACCCGTAAGCATGTTCTACGTGACATTCTAGTACGTGTTGATAACTCGGAGTTATATGAACTATTTTGAGTAAGAAAAATGAGACTAGAGAATGACTCTTATCTTATTTGGTCCTTTAAAGGAGAATATTGTGTATTTCTGTGTATGGATACTCCTCTTATACATGTTAATTGTTAATGTTTCTTGTTAGTGAGCTTATTTTCTATTTGACCGCGTTGCATGGGTAATTCGCGAGCGGGGTAATAGATGCATCTATGGTTCAAGCCGTTCGACCCTCGGCAGTACACGGTTTATTTTATGTTGGATCGGGTCGTACATTCCACGGTGATTATTTGCGTATGTTTTTCTTAGAAATCCTTCAAGGGCTGAGATACGTATTTTCTTAGACTATAGTCAAGCATTCTTGTTAGTGTTTGAGAAAGAATTGTTACTCCATGATTATTAAATGTAAATAGCTTGAGATACCCACGCTTATTATAAACTCTTCGCATATTAATTGACCCTAGTAAGTATCAAGTCGACCTCTCGTCTCTACTTCTTCAAGATTAGACGGAATACTTACTGGGTACATATTATTTATGTACTCATACTACACTTCTTTACTTAAATATACAGGATCTGAGGCAAGTGGATCTAGTTATCATTTCGGTGCGTATCCGTGAGCGGACTTGGGACTTCTACGGTGAGCTGCTTTTCCTCCATGTCGACCCGCAGCCGAAGAAATCTTTCTTTTGTATTTCTATTTTCTGTCTATTTGGACTCAGACAGTATGATAGTATGATATTCTTTTGAATGTATATTCTACTAATTGCCCGTAGCTTGTGATATCTGGTTCTGGCACACACTTTGGTAGACGATTATTTTGGGTTATGTAATAATATTACTTACAGTATTTCTCTCTTCTTGTTTAAATTCCAAGTTAAGTGTTTATTCCACTTCTTTCTAATTAGAAGCAACCTAAGAATTTTAGTAATATTTCCGCAATGGCTTTCCTGACAAAGTTGTCAGTCGCCTCATGACCTATTGTGGAATTGGGTCGTGACAAGTATGTTATCTATTGTGACAGTCAAAATACAATAGACTCGAGCAAGAACTCTATGTACCATGCAAGAACAAAACATATTGATGTGAGATATCATTAGATTCATGAGCAAGTAGAGAACAAATCTTTGCAGGTCAAGAAGATTCATATGAGTGAAAATCCTACAGATATTTTGACCAAGGTAATATCAAGAGACAAGTTCGAGTTATGCAAAGAACTTGTTGACATGAAAAAAACTGGGAATACCTCACTGGAGATGGAGATTGTGGGATCCATCCCATGAATGTAAAAGGAAGACAAACTTCCTTTACAATAAAGTACCATGTTGCCAAATCTACAGGTAATGTGATTTGGGTTGTCGGATTTTTCATTGCTTTCACAAAGTGAAGCTTTGACATTTACATTGTGATGATGTCATCCATGATGCAAGCAAGGAGTATTGGACATCTAAAAAATAGCTCCTGACTCAGTTGAACACATACCAAATGGGGAGAAACAGAGTGATTAACAAAGTAAGAAGCAAAATATTCTGTAAGAAAAAATATAAAGAGTTTGAGCGGTATTTATAGTGAGGTGGAAAAATAAAAAAAATATTATTTCTTTTGAGTGTGTAGTTGTATTGGAGTATTGTATTCGGTGTCACAAATTATAAAATCTTTGCTATAGTAAAATCAATTGCTACTCTTCGGTTTTCCTTATTCAGAAGGATTTTTCACGTAAAAATTTTGTTACCCTGGTCTCTCTTATTATGTTAGTTACTGTATTTTAGTAATATGCAGTTTTACAATCGTAGACCGGAAATATTATTCCGTGGGGGTAATTTTCCCAGCTAAAGTTCCTAATTCCAGAAGAGATTGGCTACTTGGAAGTACAATATCATCCGTCGGGGGCAGATATAACTTTGTGCTACCATTTGCAATTGCATAATAGTTTCGAGTTAGTTTTTACATGGCGTACCATGTATCTATCTTATTCTCACGGATATGTGTCCTGAAAACACATAACTTTGCAGGTGAAGTTCCACATCATTATCCATTAAGGAGGGAGATGAAACGAAAATTAGATTCAGGTCTCAGGACATATGCATGGATTAGGGATGCACAAACATATTCAAATCTTTTTGGTTTTGCTGCTAATTCTGATACGGCCATCCAAAAATATAGAAGGAAATTGCTCTCAAAATATTCAATTCAGGATATTTGATAAGACAAGATGCGGAAAGCAAGATTTAGATGGGTTGAGTATATAAAAAGGAGGAGCAAATATGACCCGATAAGAAGGTGCGAGAGGTTAACCCTGATGGATTTGAGAAGATGCAGAAGTAAGCCGAAAACGTATTGGGGAGAGGTGATCAGACAAAATATGGCGCTGCTTCGGTTTATCGAACGCATGACCCTTGATAAGAAGATGTGAAGGTCAATAATTAAGGTAGAAGGCTGGTAGGTAGTCAAGAGTGTTTCTTTTACATACCAGTAGTATCAGTGTTAATCTTGTGTGATACTATTGTTAGATTTATAGTTTTACATGTTGTGCCCTTTGCATTGTTTTCTTGTTATCTTGTTGTTGTTAATGTTTGTGGTGCTGCTTTATTTTCATCTTGCCTTGAACACAGCCATTTTATTTTCCAATTAGGGATAAAGTTTACGTACACACTACTTCTTTTACATCCCGCTAAAATTATACTAGAACTATTGTTGTTGTTGATATTTGACAGGAGCAGCAACTTGAAAGTCTAACTAGGCTAAACAGCAAAGAGGAACACAGATAGGCTAAAACCGAAAAGTGACTTATAATATAACGAAGGAGAGAAAATTAGAGAAATGCATGGTCTAGAAGGAATACCATTCATCATTGTATTTAGGAGTGTTCAAATAAAACCAATAAATCATACCAACCCTATAATCCGAGTCAAATCGAGAAAAAGAATTCGACCATGGTTTGATTTAATTTGGTTTGATAATGGGAAAAAAAACCAACCATATTTGGTTCGGTTTAGTTTTAACTTAAAAAAATCAAACCGAAACCAAATCAACCCCGACATTATATGTATCGACGTTTTAAATATATCTAATGCATAAAACATTTATTGTAATGTAGGTTATAAATATTTCTTAAGCATTTTCACAGTTTTATCTTTTTATGTATTATTTAAAGTTTGGACTTATAATTTTTGGATGATCCAATAAATTTTATAGTTAATAAATGTTAGTAACTCAAATAAATCATAAATCAATATCAAATTAATACTAATGCTAATAAAATACATTTAATTCAATTGTACTACGAATGAAATAAGTGTTGGATATTTAGTTTTTAGTTTTTTCATTGCTTAGATAAAATATATAATTTATTTTTCTTTTAGTGTTTAGTCATGTAAATAATAATACTTATTAGTCGTAATTATTTTAGCAACTTACTAATAATTTTAAGTTATGCTTGTTTTCATTGTGGCTTATGAATAATACTTATTTATGCGATTTCATTATCTTTATTGTTGAATATTTTAATATAATACCATGACTCATCTTATATTTATGTTATTTTATTGAAAAACACCTTATATAGTTCTATCTTACTAGCTAGGATTAAAGAAATACTTGAAGCATAAATTATATATTTTATGCTATGAAAAAAAACCCGAAAATCCAAAAAATTCAAGAAAATTTGAGATTAAAAAACCTGACTTTTATTGATTAGGTCTTTAAATTTAATAATTGGTTTGGTTTAATGAGACTTTTTTCTTCCTATACCATATATGAAATCTTATTACCAAATATGTTTATAGTTTCATATTTACCCGCCATGTTCACAATTTTTCTAGAATTATTATACCAATCATTAAATATTAATTATTAGGAGTTAATTCATTCCTAATTCCTTAACAGTTTTTGCTTTTGACTGGTAAAGATTCTGTGTACCATCGAATTGCCGTAGATTCCCTTCATCGCTATTTTTTTTTCTTTATTGACTTTATGAAGCTGAACATTAAAAGAAAGGAAAAGATACTGAACAATTACTTTATATTGAGTTTATGAAACTGAACATTACAATCAACATCTCAGAACAGTTATATCTTCATCATTTGTAAAAGTAACATTCTCTCTACATCCTTCTATATTTCTCAATCGCAAATTTCAGTAATACAAAGCAAATAAAAAGAAAACAGCAATGTCATCACTAATAGCCATTAAAAGCTTGAAAGCTTTGGATTCAAATTTAGGTTTTCAAAAATCATTATTTATGTGGTTAGACCTGCCATATTGTATGGGGTGGAGTGCTGGCATGTGAAGAACTCTCATGTTCAGAGAATGAGAGTTGCGGAGATGAGGATGCTCAGGTGGATGTGCGGGCTCACCAGATTAGATAAGATTAAGAATGAAGTTATTCGGGAGAAGGTGGGGGTGGCCCCAGTGGATGAGAAGATGCGAGAAGCGAGACTCGGGTGGTTTGGGCATGTGCGGAGGAGAAGCCCTGATGCACCGGTGAGGAGTTGTGAGCGACTGGCGGTGGTTGGCGCGAGTCGAGGCAGAGGGAGGCCTAAGAGGTATTGGGGTGAGGTGATTAGGCAGGATATGGCTAGAATGGGAATTTCCGAGGACATGACCCTTGATAGGAAAGTTTGGAGGTCTAGTATTAGTGTTGTAGGGTAGGGCCTTCTAGAATTCTTAGTACTTCTGTTAGGGGCTGAGTGGGGTTTGGTAGCGATCCCTATAGTTAATTAATGTATTGTATTGTGCCTCTTATGGTAGTAACCGATTGGTATTATTGCATGTCATTCTACTTTTGGTTTTATGTTTAGATAATTATTTATTTGATTTATCCCGGATTTACTAACATTGTTTTGTTTTGTTGTGTTTTGTTTGTTGATTTTCTCTCTCTTTTCTGAGCCGAGGGTCGGCCGGAAACAGCCTCTCTACCCTTTCGGGTAGGGGTAAGGCTTGTGTACGTATTACCCTCCCCAGACCCCACTTTGTGGGAACATACTGGGTAGTTGTTGTTGTTGTTGTTGTTGGATGTTATTAAAAATAATCTGGAATATGGTTTAAAGTTTATATCTCAATTTTGAAGGGTTTTGGTAAAGATTAGACTTGATTTTGACTGAATTTCCTATTGAAACTCGAAGAAGGAGAAGAAGAAGAAGAAGATATATTGCAGAAATTGTAAATAAATTGTAGATTATTTGTATTCTGATTGTAGAAGCTTTATTTTCTATTTTTACAAATAAAAAATGGTTAAAACTTCTATAAATCTTCTGAAAATATGAAATTATGTCAAAAAATTTAATTATGTTACAACTGAATGGGAATTGGGATATAAAAATTTAATGTACCCAATTTGTACATATTTTATAAATAAATAGTAGATTCTTTATATTCTAATTGTAGATGCTTTGTATTCTGTTTTCACAAATTAAAAACAGCTACAACTTCAACAAATCTTCTGCAAAAAATACAATTATGTCGAAAATCCCAATTAAACTACAATCGAATGGAAATTGGGATATTAAAATGTGACGACCCAAAGGGTCATCACCGGTTTTCTCTTTCATTCCGTACTTTCGAAGCCTTGAAAACCTTATTTTTACTTGTCTCGATTTGTGTGCGCAGTCCGAGTGCGTAACCGGAAAGCTTATATGTTAAATTCTGTGAAAATTTTCAAAATGTAGCTTTAAAATGATTAAAGTTGACCCTGGTCAATATTTTGGGTAAACGTACCCTGAACTGTGATTGGACGGTCCCGGAGGGTCCTTAGAAAAACATGGGACTTGGATGTATGCCCGGAATCGAAATCCGACGTCCCGAACCTGAGAAATAAATTTTTTTACTGAAATTTATATGGAAATTTGAAATGAAAATGGATTAGAAAGTGTTAGTATCGGGCCCGTATTTTGGTTCCGGCGCCCGGTACAGGTCTTATATGTGGTTTAAGCATTTCCTGTGAAATTTGGTTAAAATCGGACATCGTTTGACGTGCTTCGGACTTAAATATCTGAAATTTGAAGATTAAAAAGTTAGAATGAAAAGTGATGATTTTGAGGTTTGATTCATTGATTTTGATGTTATTTTGGTGATTTGATCGCACGGTTAAGATCGTAGGGTGTTGTTGAGTCAGTGTGTATGTTCGGTTAGGAGCCCCGAGGGCTCGGGAGTGATACGGAGGTGGTTCGGGGTGATTTGTCACTTAGTGGAATTGCAGATTTTCTGCAACAGGTGAACAGTAGAATCCTTCATTGCATTCGCAATGCCCTTTCGTGTTCGCATAGCTTCAGGGCCCTCCTCCTTCACGTTCGCATTGCTTCACCGCGATCGCGTAGAGTTATTGGGTTCTGAGGGCATAGCCCTCCTTCCTTCTCCGCGTTCGCGTAGGTCTCTAGTCTCTTCCCATCGCGTTCGCACATGTGCCAATGCGTTCGCATAGGCCAATGTCCCTGGACCCAGAATCTTCGTGTTCGCACCCTTTCTACCGCGGACACGATTCTTGTATGATCCTACTCATTGCAAATGCGACCCTCTATCGCGAACGCATAGAACAAAAAACGTCCAGTGATTTTTTTTAAAAGAACATAAACAGTACATTCCGTATTTCTCAATTTTCTAACGAAC
Source organism: Nicotiana noctiflora (assembly GCA_032618575.1). NCBI lineage: Eukaryota > Viridiplantae > Streptophyta > Magnoliopsida > Solanales > Solanaceae > Nicotiana > Nicotiana noctiflora. The sequence continues at coordinate 230,312 of JASVEL010005279.1, forward strand.
TTTTTTCTTCCCCAAGCTCTAGGACTCCATTGAAGCCCCCATTCTTCAAGACCACTTGGGTAAGTAATTTTCCAATTATTTCCTTCATTCTTCTTCATTAATTAGTGAATTCCTAAGGTTTAAATCACATAGATTAGGGGGAAAATTGGGGGAAAAGGGTAGAGTTAGGGATTTTTAATTTTCTTCGATTTAGACCTCGTTTTGGGGTCGAATTTGAAAACAAATTGTATATCCAGACTCGTAGGGGAATGGGTAACATGGAATTTGTTCAAACCTCGTGTTTTGACCAAGCGGGCCCGGAGTCGAATTTGGAATTTTTGGAAGAAAGGTTGGGAATCCATATTTAGTCATTAGGTTCGATTTATTTCGCTATTGTTGATACTATAAAGTCGTTATTTCATAGATTTGATTGAGTTGGAGCCGAATTCAAAAGGAAAATCGGTCGTTGTGGATTGATTTAGCGATGGAAGTTGAGGTAAGTATTTGGTCTAACTTTGGCTTGAGGAAATAGGAGTAGAGTCTTATTTGCTAATTGCTATTTGTCGAGTATAGTGTATAGGCATGGTGACGAGTATCTACACACCGGTGTCGAGCATGACCGTGAGTCTTAAATTGCTAAATTATCGAACTCTTAATTGTTGTTATGAGGACTTGGTTAAAAATCTTTAACACTAAGCCGGTAATTATTGAGACTGAGTATTGATTTAATTGTGTTGAGTAGAAATTGAATAAGTTTGGTTATAGATGGATGTCCCTTACCGGGATAGTTTATTATATTACCTTGTTCCCTTGCCGGGATAGTTTATTCTAATATCCTCTTCCCTTGCCGGGATTATTTTGTGTATTGTGTTGAAAGAAATAAAATCGTATGGCACGCCGACCACGAGATATTATGAAATGGGAGCGAGTGGTACGCCTACCATGCGATATTATGAAATGTGATCGAGTGGTATGCCCACAACGTGATATGAGGAAATGGGATCGTGTTGCACGCCTGCAATGAGAGGATATTGAAGAAGTGAAAGTGGCTTGTTTTTCCTTATTCCGTGTTAGAGGAAATTAGATGTAGTTTCTTTTATTATTCCCGATATTCTCTTTTATCTGCTACCCTATAAGCGTGTTCCCCCTCCCAACTTTAATTGTTTACTTTCTGCTATTATTTTATTGTACTTGTATATATATTTGCACAGGTTTATCTGGTAGTCTAGTCTAGCCTCGTCACTACTTCGTCGGGGTTAGGCTAGGCACTTACCAGCACATGGGATCGGTTATGTTGATGCTACACTTCTGTGCTCTTTTGCACAGATCACGGAGTCGGAGTAGCTTTTGGACATCAGTAATTGATTGGGAGCTGACTTCAGTCTAGAGATTTCGAGGTAGCCTTGCTGACATCCACATGGCCCGGAGTCTCTTCTATCTTCATTTTAGTTTGTTATCCTTTATACCGGAACAAACAATGTTGTATTTTATTCAGACTTTGTGTATAGTATTCTATAGACGTTCGTGAGTTTGTGACTCCATTTCTTGGGTAGAGGATTCTGTTAGACTTCCGCATTCCTTCCAGCTTATCATATATGTTGAGACTTCCGCTTTATATCAATATGTTTGATTTTATTAAATGGTTGATAATTGTTGCAAAAAAATAAATTAATTTGGCTTGCCTAGCTCCTATTAGTAGGTGTCATCACGACTCTCGAGGGTGAAAAATCCGAGTTATGACATAAAATTTAATATACCTAGTTTGTAGATATTTTGCAGATAAATTGTAGATTATTTGCATTCTGATTGTATTATTTTTTGTTTTTACAAATCCAAAACGACAAAAATTTCTACAAAATCTTCATGTTTATGGTAGATGAATTGTAGATTATTACAAATATATATATATATATATATATATATATATATATATATATATATATATATATATATATATATATATATATATATATATGCACTAATTACGTGACCATCTCAACTACCCACAAAATTAAAGTTTGAAATCAGATTGCATATTCATGTTTATGGTCATTTCAAAAGTAAAGATGTAAGGCAATACAGGTAAAAATTGTACGGGGCACCCTATTTTGGCGTACTTTTTTAACCTTTAGCCGTTTTGTGTTTTTATTTGCACCCGTACTCACTTTTATAAAAACTTCAGCTTCCCTTTCTCCTCCCCTTTTCCTTCTTCATTTTCTTCTCTTTTTTTTCTCTTCTTCTGCAACGATGACTTCAGCATTGCTCAGAAAAAGGCACCAACTTTTATCCAACAAAAAAACAGCAACACAAAAATCAAATATGTTGTAATATAGATAAAATATAGAAACCGTAAAAAAATGGAGAAACTAATCATCGACGATCAGAGATACAAATGTTAAAAAGAAAAATTTTTGAAAACCAAATAACATAACAACTAAGTATTTATTTTGCAATAAAAACATAACGCAAAATAGGATGGATTAGATGATCACAATACAGTTAATTAGATGTAATTATACCTCCTTGGTGTCCTGAGCTGAAGTTAATTAGACAACTTCAGATCTATACGTGAAGTTTTTCAGTTACAACATGAAAATTTCAGCTCTAGCGCTGAAGTTTTCTAGTTACAACATAGAAACATCAGCTATAGAGCTGAAGTTTCTATGTTGTAACTAAGTTACAACATAGAAACTTCAGCTCTAGAGCTAAAGTTTTCCTTTTATAAAGACAAAAACTTATAAAATAAAACTTCTGATGTAGAGCTGAAGTTCGCGAGTTACAAAACAAAAACTTCGGCTGTGGAGCTGAACTTCAGGCCCGACTACTAAACTGCTGAAATTTTGTGTGATGTCTTTGCTACTTCAGCCCCGTGTGCTGAAGTTATGTGAAAAAGCGGGTACGCTTGCAATTTTTTTTTTAAAACGAGCACAAGTTAAAATGTGGCACAAAAAACGAGTACAAATCCGGGCAATGCAGTTGGTAACACTATCTTCCTCCAAATAGATTTAAATTAGAAGATTTTCTGACAAAAAAATCTTTGTGCGAATGCCATATACGAGCACGATAAGGATACAGCAGAAACATATTGTGAATAGTAACTAGATTGCTTTTCAAAAGTACATTTATCGTCGGCGTGGCCATTAATTAGAATTGAATTGGCTCGTGCAATAGACATTTGCTGATTAAAAAGGTTAATAGCTTAATCTATAGAATAGAATTGGTAATTAAATATTAAGAGTAATAAAGTTCCCCATGTGGCATAGAAATGTAAAAATTCCTTACCCGATCTATATACACCCCTAATTGTATTAGTGAGGTTATTTGAAACAAAAGAAGTCTGGCGATGTTTGAAGGAAGTAAAACTTCCCTATGCTGCTTCAACCAAATCTTTCCAGAAGCATACATAACCACAATCTTACAGGCAAACTGACATTCTACACCTTAAGCTGCTCAAATAGCAAAAAACTCTCAATCCCAATGCAAATAACACAACTAAAAAGCAGCAAGTCCAAAACTAAAACAACAGGCAACATGGTCAATACATTTTTACTCACTTTGCAAGGGAAAAAGAAGACTTGAAAAGTCTATGACCTAAATCAAGAGTCTTAATTTTTTATTTAGTTATTTAGTTATTTTTGAAAAGTGATCTGGAACATTAAGCTTCGAGCAGAAAATAAGTTTCCAGGTATTGATAACAACAACAACAACAACCCAGTATATTCCCACAAAGTGGGGTTTGGGAAAGGTAATATGTAGACAGGCCTTACCTCTACCCGAGAGGGCAGAGGCTGTTTCCAATGACCCTCGGCACAGTGAAGAGAAAGGCAAACAAAAACAAAAACACAAACAGCATTAGTTACTCCAGCATACATCTCTTGGCAACACAAACAACAGGCAAAACAACAGGCAACATGGTCAATACATTTTTACTCACTTTGCAAGGGAAAAAGAAGACTTGAAAAGTCTATGACCTAAATCAAGAGTCTTAATTTTTTATTTAGTTATTTAGTTATTTTTGAAAAGTGATCTGGAACATTAAGCTTCGAGCAGAAAATAAGTTTCCAGGTATTGATAACAACAACAACAACAACCCAGTATATTCCCACAAAGTGGGGTTTGGGAAAGGTAATATGTAGACAGGCCTTACCTCTACCCGAGAGGGCAGAGGCTGTTTCCAATGACCCTCGGCACAGTGAAGAGAAAGGCAAACAAAAACAAAAACACAAACAGCATTAGTTACTCCAGCATACATCTCTTGGCAACACAAACAACAGGCAAAACAACAGGCAACATGGTCAATACATTTTTACTCACTTTGCAAGGGAAAAAGAAGACTTGAAAAGTCTATGACCTAAATCAAGAGTCTTAATTTTTTATTTAGTTATTTAGTTATTTTTGAAAAGTGATCTGGAACATTAAGCTTCGAGCAGAAAATAAGTTTCCAGGTATTGATAACAACAACAACCTTCCCACAAAGTGGGGTTTGGGAAGGGTAATATGTAGACAGGCCTTACCTCTACCCGAGAGGGCAGAGGCTGTTTCCAATGACCCTCGGCACAGTGAAGAGAAAGGCAAACAAAAACAAAAACACAAACAGCATTAGTTACTCCAGCATACATCTCTTGGCAACACAAGGTCATCATATAACTATTTAAAAAGGGGTTGGGATGTATATTTTTCCTTTTGGCACATGTGCAGGAACAGTGGATCATTGTTTTGTGTAGGAATACATGATAATAAGCAAGCTAAACACTAATCGTCAAAGATTAAAGGTTTGGATACTTGGATCAATTCAACCTTCTAAGATATCACTTAATCTAAAAGAATATATCAGGGAACCATATAGCATTGACCCAAAATAAGAAGTTTCTTATCTGAAGAATATCTACAGGCCCACTGGGACCAAAGTTGTCTCAATATTAAATACTAAAGACTCGGGGGTCTAGCCTAGGTTACCAGGGAGAGATCTAAGGCTAACAAGCATTCCTCATTCACCTGCGGAAAACACTACTGAGTTCCCTTGAGAGGGCCAAAGAGAGATCATCGCATACTGTAAGTATTATCCTATCCATCATAACCATCCCTCCAATATTTTGACCTCATAGCAGCCAACTATTTAATAACAAGAGTTTACATAGCCATTGGCCAAGCACACCCTTATAATTCATTAGACTACCTCAGAACGAACTGCTAAGGATCAACCACAACTTACTTACGGCCAACATACTGTTCATTGAAAATTAGGAAAGCATATATGCTTTTTTATTCTTCAAAATATCACTTTTGACAAGGCTTAAGGTATCATAATAATTTTAGTAAACTTTCCCATAGCCACCTCAAAGTCGCAACACTATTGACTCTTTTTTAACACTCACGCTCCCTTCCCCAAAAACAATCACAGATACATAAAGACCCAGCGACGGGCATGGACCAAGGTCAACTACCAAAGAGTAAAACTACCCTAAGCGAAGTCATCATCCCTCCCCATGTCAATGGAGCGGAACCGGCTCGTGGTTTTCATTCCCCCTCATCATCCACAACTAGGCCCCCACATACTAAAAACCTTCTTTGCTCCACACCGCCCATCTCCCATTCCCTTCACCAAGTGAAATTTGCAGTCTTCCCTTTCTTTCTCACACCATTCTCTCGTCTGACTAACCTGTGCAATTCAGACTGCACCATCCTCGAGTGCTTAACCTGTCTACCAACAAACCAGCCTTCCTCTTTCTCACACCATTTTCTCTTCTAACTAACCTGTGTAATTCAGGCTGCACAATCCTTGTACGGGCAAAAGGTTTTGTAATGAAACCACAATTAACCTCTTCCGTGCCATAACTAGTCGAACCTACTTATTTCACAACAGTTGCTTCACTATTCAACTAGAGTTAATTATACTCTTCGAGGGCAAATCAGCTCATCAATGTAGATTTCACAGGCTTCTCAGCACAATAGTATGTATAGAGTTCCTTTTAATAAACTCCATCAGTCAATGTAGGCACAAAGATATGTTGAGGGGGTAAACATTGTTGATCAGTCATTTGAAGAGATAATGAGATATACCTGACAAACCTATCTAGAGGATAAAACAAGAACAAGGAGGGCTTAATTTTAGACCAGAGAGAACATTCAGAAACCCAATACTTCAAAGGGATTAAGAGCAAAAATTTTGAAATTGCATCTTATCTATGCGAAATACTTACCTCCACCCGTTGTTTACTCCCAACCAAACATTTTAACCTTACCGTCAAAAAATAAAGTGAGAATACATATCAAGAAATCATGTTAAGTAATAAATGCATGTATAAAAGACACATGTCTTGCATCCATTAAATTGGTGCAATCGGATGCATGCAAGTTTTTACATTTACGACTTTATCTACTCCGGATGAGATTATAAACTCAAAACATCTGACAAAACAAAATTAACCATCACGCAGAAGACCAGTTTTCTACCCGTGATCTAAAAGCATCATCTTTTTTATCACGGGGATTTATAGAGCATTAAACAGCTGCTAAAGTAATATTATAAAGAAGTGTCTAATTATAAAGAAGTGTCTAAGCTTTAGAAGTATTCCCAGTATGCTGCGATCATATAGCTAATGCAAAACATATCAAAAGCAAACTTATGTCTCACCACATAGAATGGAACGTTTAGTCATGTACAAGTAACTAAGTGAACCGATTATGAACTATGAAGTAACTTCTAATCCCATATAAACAACTATGAATAGTCACGGATAGCTTATGTACAATTAATTACGATAGGCAGAGTCCACGAATATATATACACTATTTACATTGAATCAGAGCCACAGCTCCAATAGAATTTACTCAGTAAAATTGAATATTACCGATTCAGTAGACAGATGTGAGTCATACAGGAACCTTGTCTCTAGTTGGATCACTGAATCCATCAGCCAAAATTCTCACCACTTTCTTGAACGCAAAATGCAGGCAATTCGACAACGCAACCCAACACATCAACTCGTAGACCAAATCAAAAGCCGGATCCGAAAACGAGTTAGACGATGATTCTTCCCAATTTGCCCCTCCAAATCCGTCAAAATTCCATCCCCTACCACCACCACCACCACGACCTCCGCCGTTCCAGCTACTACCACCGCCACCAAACGGCCCATCATAATCGAATAAAAATCCGTTTTCATCTCCCTCATCAGCTCCACCGCCGCCTAAGGACTTTCGTCTAGTCCGCCGCCTTGTCTTACGAGCTAGCCTTCGAGGTGCCGTTTTGACGTTATTGTATATAACAGGCGGCGGCGCTAGCACATCGACAGGGAAAATCACGGCGGAGATTTGACGAACTCCGGCGGGGGAAGGAGATATTTGTTGCTCCGATGAGGAATCGGAGAGTGACAGGACGTTGCTGCGATTCAGAAGGAATTTTGAAAACCCTAGACCTTGGGTTGTGACCACCATCGTTAGCGTGTCGGAGATCAAAGAAATTTCCATGAATAATATTCCAATTTGGATATCGAAGAATATCAATTTTGGGTTGAAGTTTTTTCTATGGGTGGTTCTTTGGAATTTTCAAGCGGCACAAGAGAGAAACGTGTGATTCTCTGCAATCGGTGTCTGTTGCAACGATTTTTACGTGTGTTTTTTTTCTTTGTCCTTTTTTCAATTTTGACGGTCTCGCTTCGGTTATGCTGATTGTGAAGGGCTGGAGAATAGATATTTATAATAGCAAAAATTATTCCAAAAACATAATCATAATTTAACTAGGAAACATAAACCATATCATAATAGGAAGATACTAACAGCGTAAATAGATAGCAAATTCTTAAAAACCTACAATTAGTCGTGTCACGTGTGGACTATCTAATACGAAGTGAGTTCAAGAAAGTGGGATCAATCGGGGTGGCAAAATTGACCCAAACACATGTAATCCGTCCAATCAACGTTTGTTTTTTCTTCAATTAAATAAATAATATGAATGATAAGAAAACTATCTAGTAAGTGTTGGACTAAAAAGTGTTTGAAAAAGAATTAAATAAGAAGACTTTAGGTAAATCTTAACCAACGATAATTTATTTTAGATATAAGGTAGAAGACGAGAATAAGCAAATATAGTACACATAAAATTTAACTGTAGTATTTACTGAATCACATTGTATAAGAAGAAGATGACGGTTTCCATAATATTTAATAATCAATGAGGAATACATGGATGAAAAGGCCTTTGATCTTTAATAAGGTAGAACCCTTTACATTGCGTGTGATGAGATTAATGAACTATGTTGAAAATCTGAGCCTCCTTGCTTCTTTCTCCTTCATGGAGAGAGATGAAATTGCAATCAAGGATCTACATTTACCAACAGGACCAATCACGAGAGCTAAAGCTAGAAAAGCTCAAGAAATAATGCATGGGTTAGTAAAGAAGCTACTTGACATGAGAGCGGAAGTCACAGGTGTGGATGAGAATCTAAAATTAATACACTTATCTCAAGTGAGCCTAAATGGAGATAGTCGTGATTCTAAATCAAATGGTGATGAACTAACTCGTGATTAATTATTTTGCATCTTTCTTAATAATATATTTTTAATACTTTATTTTTAGAATATATTACTTTGAGTGTGTTTTTATTTTATTTTGTAGGCGTGGAACATTTGGTGAATATTTGTGAGAATTGGAGCAAAGGAGTGATACTCAATACTATCCAACATTCACAAAATTGTCCGAACAATGGACAAATTTCAAATATTAATCTGTTCAAGTATTGATCAAATTGGGTTACCAAATTCATCTTGATTAAAGATATTGAAGTCTAGATTCTAATGAGCCAAATCGTTCTTAATTTGGAGCTTCATACATCAAGCTATGGCCATACAAGCTACAGCTGTACAAATCTGCACAGAATCACAATTGTCCAATTTAAAATTTATTTTGGAACAGAATACAATGAATTTAGCTATTAAACATACCAAAAGTCTAGCCTCATATGTCTTCTTTTCAGAGAATCAAGAATTGTGCAATTTCAACACTCCTAGACAAAATTATAGACTTTCTACCAAGACTGCACCAATCTGCCGAGATTTCCAATACAAGAGATTCAATCATTCATACTTGGTGGAAAACATTGAATTGAATTGCTCTTGTGAATTCAATTAAAATGTACATCAAGTAGTTAGATAGTATGTCAATATTTGTAGGCCACCATAAGATTTCTTGCATGACTTTAAGACCTCCATTGTTGAAGATTGCATGTAGCCACCATTGAAGACCATTTTAGTATTTGTTTTCATACTTGTAGTTTGGTAAAGAGTAGTTGAAATGGCTCTATAAATAGCCATTACTCTTTCATTGTAAAATCAGATTATTTTGAGTGTTATATGAAATATATTTATCTCTTTGAGAGTTTAGGAGATATCTCCTTAAGTTCTACCAAGAACTTGTCTTGATTGATTCAAGAATAGTTTCTCCTTGTAAGTAATCGTCTATCTTAGATGATAGATTAGGTTACTTGATTATTGCTCTTGAGGTTGTGGATTTAATATATCCATTGTTGCTTGCGCTTCTAATCTTGGGGTTTAATCTTCTTGTAAGTTTCATAATTTTCTTTTATCCTACGTCACTTCCATATGTACGTCATATATCTTTTGATCTTTTTGGGTTTCGTATTATTTGGTATCAGAGTCTTGTTGATTATATTGTCTTATATATTTGTTCAAGTTTTGAGTTTATTTAATACAAAAAAAAAAGCAAACAAAAATGAAAAAACAAAAAACAAAAAAAATATACATATCCAAAAATACTATAATCTAGAGCATTCTTTTGTTTCTGGAAATTTTTTTTAGTCATCTATTCTTCTTTTTCAACAAGTAGTATTTTACTTAAGCACTACCTATTATGATCCTTTTGTCCTCTCTCAATCACATCATTTTATTTATGTATCTCAAGTTATGATAAAACACATATAGTCAATCCTCTGTATTTAGCTATTCTTGCTGAATTTTGTTGTTTCCTTTGTTTCTTTTTTTCCAGCATCATTATTTTATCGCTTGTCAACTCATGAGCTTTGAATGTTAGAATTCTTCAATAGAAACTTTCTTTTGAAGTCATCCAGATTTAGTTACTTGGCAGAACTACAAAGGAAAACTCTATAGTAGTAAACAGATTGAGTGAGAGAGAGAGAGAGAGACCAACATTATTGAGGGACAAACACGAGGGTTGTGTGACATTGAGCGAGTGTAAACACGTGAGGGAGTGTTGTGAGGACCTAACTTTTTATTTATTTATTGTATAAGAATGTCAACTGCAGGTATTGGTGGTGAAAGAACAAAAAGTGTAAATTCCAATCGAGATATATTGGCTACCCTTCAAGCAATGCACCAAGAATTTTTAAATATGAGCATGAGATTAGATAATATGCAAGAGAGGCTCGAAGAAGATAAAAATAGGAGCAGAGTCGTAGTGAAGGAAAGGAGGCAAGAATAACCACGTGCACAACAACGGATTGGTGACGAACACTTTGATGACATTGAAAAAGATAGTGAAAACGACTATATTGATATAGGAAGACATGGTCAAAGAGGGTATAGAAGAGAAGCAATTGATAGGAATTTGGGTAGTATTAAGATGCGCGTCCCTTCTTTTCAAGGGATGAGTGATCTGGATGCCTATCTCGGCTTGGAAAGAAATGTTAAGAAGGTGTTTGATTGCAAAAATTACTCCGTGAAGAAGAAGTTGTCACACCTCCTTTTTACCGCACCCGCGAGGGTGCAAGGGAGTTTTTCCAATTAAAGGACAATCGAGACGGGATTAGTTTATTTAATTCAGAGTCGCCACTTGGAAAAATAATGGTGTTCCAAGTCACCTGTTTAATCCCGAACCGAGGAAATTTATGGCTCTGTAATACAGTCTGCGAAACTAGAAATCTGGATAAGGAATTCTGTTAACCCGGGAGAAGGTGTTAGGCACTCCCGGATTCCGTGGTTTCAGCACGGTCGCTCAATTGCAATTTTTGTTTCTATCGGATTCTTTTATATATTTTAACTATGTGCTTTCAATGCTCCGCTCTTATTTTTAGAAGAATTGCGACGTTACGAAAACACATTTCGAGCCGCACCGTAACCAGTACGCCTGCGACTCTAATGTATTTCAGTTTCGCCGAGAGTAAGATTTGGGTCGCATAAATGCACACCCGTATTCAGGAAAGTAATTTTTATTTCAAGTCGTGCCTAAAGAGTCTATCGTCTATTTACTTTGGGAAAGGCCGTGAAATTTGCTAAACGGTCCTTCCAAATCTAAATGTTTTATAACAATTAATTGAGGGCCTCGTGCATTTTTTATTCTTAAACGAGGCACATCTCATTTATTTTAGAGGTCAAGCCTAAGATCACTGAACTAGTATCGGATTTACAAAATTATTGTAACTTCATAGTATCGAAATTAATCAAGGCAATAATACTAAACTCTTATTCGAGTATTACTGTTTTGACTTATTCAGATTAACTATATCTATTTTTAAACAATTTTCATATTAACTATTGTTATAAACTGATTTATACTATATTTATGAATCGAAATGCAGACTCATCAAATGCAGAGTTGAATTACTACTTTATTCCATCGGAGATATCAAACTAAACTATAGAGAATATATTTGAATTGAAGTACAAGCTCGTTCACACTGAAGCAGTCATTTTTATACTCATTATTGGAAACTTATTACAATTGTTCTTTCATAGCATGAATTAATTTGAAGCACACAATATTAACTAATCAAAACTTGGATTTGAAGGATTCATGCTTTTATTATTAAAACTGGCTAATACAAACAAAGGATAACAACAAATTTTTAAAATTTCATTTTTGTTTATCTGATTGGCAATAACTGAAGATCTAAATCTCAATCAAAACAGACTTTAACATTTGTTTTCAATTTTTCCTAATCCATAATCTATGTGATTGTATTTCTATTAATCCACTTCACATGCGACTTTTTATGTAGTAATAAGACTAAGCTACTAAAGAAACTAACAATCCGAGTTTACAGTCCATACAGTCCAAATATACATACGATTCACCTAATTATACATGAATCAAACTAATTCTACTTCTCATAAACAGAATCAAATAAGAAACTCATAAAAGCAGTCGAACATTTTTATATCATCAACTTTGCGACTACATCTTCGAATTTCAGAGGTGTACCTGGAGATGATAATACAAGAAGGTGAGAGAAGGGTCAGCTATGCAGTAGGGCAGCAACAGCAAGGTAACAATCAGCCAATAGCAGGACAAACAGGAGCCAAAACCAACAGCAACAAGTCAACACCCAAGCATAAACTCAAGCAGTAGCCGAAGCACTAAGAGTCCCAGCAGAATCGACCACAAATAATAGACCAACAAAAGCCACACGACAACCCAAGCCAACAACAAACTCTATCACAGCAGTAAAACCCACACCAGTGAAGCAAACCAACAGCAGTGGCATGAGAATTAAGAACCAAACAACAAAGACAACCACAACCAGTGGCAAAACACAATCAGAGGCAGTAGCAAAGAGCTAAGAACCACAGCAGAGACAACCACAAACGAAAACAGTAACAAAACCCAATGGAACAGTCTCTTGGTCTATCACTTCCTAGCTTTCTCTATCTATATCTTGTATATGTGTATTGCCAGCCCTTACTGTATGTATCCCAGTGTTCTTTTCTCTCCAGTTACTCTAGTTCTCTCCAATTCTCACTGTGTGTGCCTCCTTTGTTACTCTCAGTGTATATGTATATATGAATCTCCAGGTATCTGTTTCCTTTGCTCTCCAGTGTCTCCTATACTTATAGTTAAAAATGAACTCCCCCCCCAAAGCCAAAAGAACCAGGAATTCTAAAATACACTAATCAACAGACCCATCCTGCCCACACTCTGCCTGCCAACCCAGTATATTCCCCTGGGCAGACCCATCCCTCTGCCTAGCCCATGCTCTGCCAGCCCACTACAAGTGCATTATACCATTGTTTAATCAACCAATGCACTGGCAGTCATGATATTAACATTCAGGTGTGCCCTCCCTTAGTGATATTGTGCCCATGTGATTCCTACTTAACTACCAGTGTTTTACACAGTCATCAACCCTCATTAATCTATTACTTTACTTAGTTAATAACAGACCTATCAGCTTAATGCTTTGCAGAAACTACCAGGAGTACAATTCATAGTCCTATTTTAATTCAAACCAATCAAACCAATTCAATTCCTATTTCATAATGAACAATCAGTCAAACAACCAATTTAACTCCTAACATACGAAACTATTCTACCACATTGATTAGTTGACGACAAACATACACAATGGATATCAAATGAGTGACCTACAGATTCAATATGCTTCAAGCAGAATCAAGGAGCCAAATCGAATACGAATTAAATGCTTGACGACCTTAATCGAACTGAATATACGATTCATTTTAACACTAAACATAGAAGAAAACGACCAAATAAAGAGGTCCATTGAAGATGGCCAGCATGATTTAAAGGATGAATAGGAGAAGAAAAACATGTTAAGCAAACTAAACTAAACAATTAATCAGACCTTGATTACCAATGACAGCCGCACCAACGGGAGAGGCTCCAAAGCTTTATACTCGACGGACCCGAGCTCGCCTCAGACTTTGCTCGCTTTGAGATCGAACGAACCTTAGTCGAAGTGTTCTTGAATAAAAACACTTCGATTAAGGCCCATTAGACCCCAAATCTTGATTCATTGGACGAATTTTAACATTTGATTTTCTAGGGTTCTTGAGGGTCCAAATTTGGGGGTTTGGGTAGTTCGGGTTAGATTCGAACCAAACCAAGGGTGGTTTGGGTGTGAGGGTGGTGCGAGGAGTCACCGGTGTGAATTCGGGGTGGTTTGGCGTAAGTTCGAGTTGACTCGAATCTTCAAATGAAGATTCGAGGAGTTCTGGAGTGATTCGAGGTAAAGGGAGGCTGGATTCGTAATGAGTGAGGCGAGGGGAAGATTTTGGCATTGGTTTGGGTTTGATTGGCCTACCGGAACCGCCGCGAGGCGATTTCCGGTAGGCGGAGGGTGGCGGAGGTACGGCGGCTATTGATCGTCTCTGAAGAGACGAAGATGAGTAAGGGAGGGAATGAACGGGTGTGGGGGGTATGGGGGGTCTTTGGTAGGTTTAGAATTAATGCTTTAATCTCGGCCGTTGGATGATGAGAATCCAACGGCCAGGATTGCACAGTGGAGCGATTAATGAGGTCCATCGGATCAACACTGATCGACGGCCTGGATCTCTTCACTTAAGACGGAACGACGTCGTTTGGGGTGTAACGGGTTGGGACGGACTGGACCAGTGGTTTGGGCCTCTGTATGGAATTGGGTCTTGGCCCAATCTCTTCATTCTTAAAAACTAGACTCCATGATGTGTGTGTATATATATATATATATATATATATATATATTAATTTTTTACTGCAATTATCCTACATGGTTACATATCACTTGATTTTGATATTAAACACTAAAATGCAAAACGTAATATATATTTTTGTATTTTACTAATTTAAATAAATAAACACGCACACACAAGATAAAATAACACAAAATCACAAAAATCATACCCAACACGAAACTATTTTTATTTTGAATTTTCTGGGAGTACTTCTCAAGTAAGGCAAAAATCACGTGCTCACAACTGCCCCTCTTTGCGCGTAAACACGCAGAGTTTTCGTGCAAAGATAAATGAGCGGATATAAGCGATTTTTGCCCATTAGAACACTCCGTATGAAGCATTTTGGAAAAGTTTTTTGACCGAACCTTGCTTCAAAGGTCTCCTACATATCCCCGGCTAAAAGGGAATCAGGTCAATGTAGTTCGGGACGTTCTGGTAGCTGGGACTACCACGACTGTTGTGATCTCGTTGTTACTGCTGTTACTGCTGTTGCTGCTGTTACTGATGCTACCACCGCTTAGCTGATCTCCTTGTTACACCGTACTAAACAACAAAACAAAAAGCTAGACTAAGTTACAGTACTACAAGTTCTTGTCTATCTTTGTAACTTGATCTTGTCGCGCTCCTTGCCATCCTGTCTGACTTGGCGTTCCTTCTGATGCTTCTTCTCTTCTTACGAACTTGGATTCATGCCGGAGATTTCTGTTACATTCTACCGCTTTCCTCTACCAAATTAAAACAGATCGCCACTCCATTCTTCAGGCGGGCTTCCTGACTTCAATTACTACTTCAAAGTTAAATCGCCACTCCATTCTCCAGGCGGGCTCCCTGACTTCAACTACAACTTCAAAATTAAATCGCCACTCCATTCTCCAAGCGGGCTCCCTGACTTCAACTACTACTTCAAAATTAAATCGCCACTCCATTCTCCAGGCGGGCTCCCCGACTTCAACTACTACTTCAAAATTAAATCGCCACTCCATTCTCCAGGCGGGCTCCCCGACTTCAACTACAACTTCAAAATTAAATCGCCACTCCATTCTCCAGAGGCGGGCTCCCCGACTTCAACTACTACTTCAAAATTAAATCGCCACTCCATTCTCCGGGCGGGCTCCCCGACTTCAACTACTACTTCAAAATTAAATCGCCACTCCATTCTCCAAAGGGCTCCCCGACTTCAACTACTACTTCAAAATTAAATCGCCACTCCATTCTCCAGGCGGGCTCCCTGGCTTCAACTACAACTTCAAAATTAAATCGCCACTCCATTCTCCAGAGGCGGGCTCCCCGACTTCAACTACTACTTCAAAATTAAATCGCCACTCCATTCTCCGGGCGGGCTCCCCGACTTCAACTACTACTTCAAAATTAAATCGCCACTCCATTCTCCGGGCGGGCTCCCCGACTTCAACTACTACTTCAAAATTAAATCGCCACTCCATTCTCCAGGGCGGGCTCCCCGACTTCAACTACAACTTCAAAATTAAATCGCCACTCCATTCTCCAGGCGGTCCTGACTTCAACTACTACTTCAAAATTAAATCGCCACTCCATTCTCCGGGCGGGCTCCCCGACTTCAACTACTACTTCAAAATTAAATCGCCACTCCATTCTCCAGAGGGCTCCCGACTTCAACTACTACTTCAAAATTAAATCGCCACTCCATTCTTCAGGCGGGCTCCCCGACTTCAACTACAACTTCAAAATTAAATCGCCACTCCATTCTCCAGAGGCGGGCTCCCCGACTTCAACTACTACTTCAAAATTAAATCGCCACTCCATTCTCCAAAGGGCTCCCCGACTTCAACTACTACTTCAAAATTAAATCGCCACTCCATTCTTCAGGCGGGCTCCCCGACTTCAACTACAACTTCAAAATTAAATCGCCACTCCATTCTCCAGGCGGGCTCCCTGACTTCAACTACTACTTCAAAATTAAATCGCCACTCCATTCTCCGGGCAGGCTCCCTGACTTCAACTACAACTTCAAAATTAAATCGCTATCTTGATTACCTTCCTTTGCCTCTTGTACCCTATCCTTGTTCCCGCATTACCTCTCGGACCACCTTCTCTTCCGAATTATCCTGTCTTGGAATTGCTTTCCCTTAGGTCGTGTTACTTTGTCTTCTAGCTGCTGGGGATATTTTTGGAACCGTTTACTCGCCTGCTGGGGATGATGCTGCTGAGGAAGTATTCTTTGTTTCCTTCACCCCTCATTCTCTTCCTTCTTCCCCTACCTCTTCTGGGACTCACGCTTTTGTTTCCTCGATCAAATTATAGGATGTAATACTGCTGGGGAAATCTCGAAGCCATTTTTTCTTTTTCCAGTAACTGCTGGGGATGATACCGGGCTCAAAGATCACCCCATCTTGTGTTGCTTTCTACACTTATCCTCTGAGTCTTGCTTTCCAGAAAATTTTCGCAACAGGAGAAAATTTTCTGCCCCAGTGTGATAAACTTCTGGACGGTATGCTTTTCTGCTGTCGGACCCTCTTTTCCTCGCTTTAAATCAAAGAAAGATTGTTAGTTTCAAAAAAACCGCGAGTGGTCGTGCCACTCTTGTTGAGGCCATTTTCTTTTCTCTTTCAGCTGCTTGGCCTCTCTCGAACTTTGAGGGCGACGTTGACGCTTGCTGGGGACGATGCTCTTTCCACGAACGACCTCTCATCTTTCCTTTTATTCCAATCTTTGGTTTGATCCGACTCTTTTTAGCCGGTGATCTGTTGCGTGAAATCATCTTTTGGACATGCCACATGTGTCCATCATACTCCATAATTCTTGCGAACCTTCCACTCAGCCTGTCATCCCAATCTCACTATCGTAACGACTTCCGTCTCATTGCCTTGTTCCATGCCTATTCACTTTCAATATACCTGCTTTGGGAGACTTGGTAGTAAGCTTTGAAAAATCAATTTTCGAAAATGAAAGAAAAGAAAAGAATACCGACCGCAAATGACAAAAGAAGAGAAAAACTTTTCTGAACTCAAAAATAGGAAAACTTATCTGAATGTGTGCCTGATCCAATGTTATGCCGCGCCTTTGAGATTAAACTACCCAGTCTATTCGTGTCAATCACTTTCTGATACCGCGTCCCGCTAGAGGTAAACGGATGTTCAAACCTTGTCTCATGCAGACATCTTGCAACTATCTCGTCCTGCCACCTCACAGTGCCCTTCAAAGGGTTTTCACTAATGAGATTCTCTCATTTCTCTCTATCTCCCGTCGCCTTAAGGTGCCCGTAAAGGTTTTCACCGTAAGACTCTCTCATTTTACTTCTCTCAACTTCCTTCGCCTTAAGGTGCCCGCGAGGGTTTTCACCGCTAAGACTCTCTCATTTATGCTTTCTTTCCTTGCGGCGGGGTATCATCCCTGAGATTCCCTCTAGAGCGTTATCCCCTTTCGGCTTGTGCGTCCTGAATTCAATCGAGGGTCGGGATGTCACTCTTGGCTTTCATTCACATGCCTTGGCACTTCTCAAATACTGATCGAGAGGTCTTTCTGGTTCTTGATATGGTTTTTGCGCGTGAGGCTGAAGAAAGGGGTTTAGCCTCAACGGTTAGCTTATTACAACTTTCGGAATCCACACTATCTTTCCAACGAAGCAATGACTTCTGCCCCAGTTTTGTTGCTTGGGGGATTTTTGATTTTTATTTTATTATGACCGAGCCGTGTGGCGCCTACGTATCCTTCTTGAGGAATCAGGTCGAACGTAGTTCACTTTTTCTTGTATTACTTCTTTGTTTCTTTTCTATTCTGTTACGCATCTTCCTTGATGATTCCGAAAGAGGGTATATGAAAGAATAATTAAAGCTCAAATGGGGAAACAAAGGTTAAAGTGTTTGGGTAGTAGAAAAATTGCCTCCGTCATTTCATTCTCCGAAAAATGCCAAATACACACAAACGAAACCAAACGTTGACAAATGCATTAAAGAATTACACATAATATCTCTTAACCGCATCAGAATTGATAGCCATATCGGTGCATCTTCCCTCGACATCAGTCAGACATAGAGCGCCGTTGGATAATACTCTAGTTACCACAAAAGTCCTTGCCAATTTGGAGCGAACTTGCCTTTCGCTTCGGCCTGATGTGGTAGAACTCTCTTCAGCACATGCTGTCCCACTTCAAATCTCCTGGGACGTACCTTCTTGTTATATGCTCTCGCCATCCTCCTTTGATACAATTGGCCGTGACATACTGCTGTCAATCTCTTTTCATCGATCAAGCTCAACTGTTCTAATCGGGTTTTGACCCACTCGTCGTCATCAATCTCAGCTTCAGCGACGATTCGGAGGGATGGAATCTCAACTTCTGCGGGTATTACTGCTTCAGTCCCGTATACCAACAAGTAAGGAGTTGCACCTACCGACGTCCGGACGGTAGTGCGATAACCCAACAGCGCAAATGGTAACTTTTCATGCCACTGCCTAGACCCTTCTACCATCTTCCTCAATATCTTCTTTATGTTCTTGTTGGCTGCCTCGACCGCACCATTTGCCTTCGGGCGATACGGTGTGGAATTTCGGTGTGTAATCTTGAACTGTTGACATACCTCTTTCATCAATCCACTATTAAGATTTGCACCGTTATCTGTGATGATTATCTTTGGAATTCCAAACCTGCAGATGATGTGGGAGTGTACGAAATCCACCACCGCCTTTTGGTCACCGATTTGAATGTTTTGGCCTCCACCCACTTGGTAAAATAATCGATCGTTACCAGAATGAACCTATGACCATTGGAAGCCGCAGGTTCTATAGGTCCAATAACATCCATACCCCATGCGACAAACGGCCACGGTGCTGACATTGTATGCAATTCAGTCGGTGGAGAATGAATCAAATCTCCGTGTATCTGACATTGATGACATCTTCGCACGAAACTTATACAATCCCGCTCCATAGTGAGCCAATAATATCCTGCTCGAAGAATCTTCTTTGCCAATACGTATCCGCTCATGTGTGGTCCGCAAACTCCCGAGTGTATATCCGTCATCACTGTTGTGGCTTGACCTGCATCTATACATCTCAACAATCCCAAATCTGGAGTTCTTTTATACAGGACCCCTCCACTAAGGAAAAATCCGTTCGCCAACCGCCGAATAGCTCGCTTTTGATCTCCAGTTGCTTGCTCTGGGTATACTCCTAACCCTGAGGTATTCCTTGACATCATGAAACCATGGCTCACCATCCACCTCTTCCTCTATCACATTACAATAAGCATGTTGATTCCGGACATGGATGTGTAACGGATCGACACGAACCTTATCCGGGTGATGTAGCATCGACGCTAAGGTAGCCAACGCGTCGGCAACCTCATTATGCATCCTTGGGATGTGCCTGAATTCTACCGATCGAAAGCGTTTGGTCAAATCATGCAAACACTGACGATATGGGATAAGCTTTAAATCTCTGGTTTCCCATTCTCCCTGAATCTGATGTACCAGAAGGTCCGAGTCCCCCAAGACCAAGACGTCCCGTACATCCATGTCCACCGCTAATCGCAGCCCTAAGATACATGCCTCGTACTCAGCCATATTATTGGTACAGTGAAAACGCAGTTGAGCAGTAACAGGATAATGATGTCCTGTTTCAGATATAAGCACAGCCCCTACTCCGACTCCTTTTGCGTTCGCCGCTCCATCGAAGAAGAGCCTCCATCCTGGATCCTTGGTTAGTTCCAACCCCTCAATCTGCAATACTTCCTCATCTGGAAAATACGTCCTCAAAGGTTCGTATTCGTCATCAACGGGATTTTCAGCTAAGTGATCGGCCAGGGCTTGAGCTTTCATAGCCGTCCTTGTCACGTATATGATGTCGAACTCCGTAAGTAATATTTGCCATTTTGCTAACCTCCCCGTAGGCATAGGTTTCTGGAAAATATACTTCAACGGATCCAAACGCGAAATGAGGTAAGTGGTGTAAGAAGACAAGTAGTGTTTCAGCTTTTGGGCTACCCAAGTCAGGGCGCAACATGTCTTTTCTAGATGAGTGTACTTGACCTCGTGGACTGTGAATTTCTTATCGAGGTAGTAAATGGCCCGTTCCTTCCTGCCAGTAAGATCATGCTGCCCCAGTACGCAGCCAAACGAACTCTCCAAGACCGTCAGATAAAGAATCAGGGGTCTACCTGGCTCGGGCGAACTAGTACGTGTGGATTTGACGATACCCTTTGATTTGGTCAAATGCTTCCCGACATTCTGTGTCGTCCATTCTATCGCAACGTCTTTCTTCAATAGACGGAATACGGGTTCACAGGTTGCCGTAAGCCGGGCAATAAACCTGCCGATGTAATTCAACCTTCCCAACAGACTCATTACCTCTGTTTTATTCTTCGGCGGGGCTAACTCCTGAATGGACTTGATTTTGGATGGGTCCAACTCAATGCCCCGTCGGCTGACGATGAATCCTAGCAACTTTCCTGATGGAACTCCGAATGCACATTTGGCCGGATTAAGCTTGATGTCGTACCTTCGAAGTCTTTGAAAGAACTTCCTGAGGTCAGCGACATGGTCCTCTTGACGTCTGGATTTCACGATCACATCATCCACGTACACTTCAATTTCCTTGTGTATCATGTCATGGAATACCGTAGTCATCGCCCTCATATATGTTGCTCCCGCATTCTTCAAACCAAACGGCATCACTCGGTAGCAATAAGTCCCCCACGGTGTGATAAAAGCCGTCTTTTCTGCGTCCTCTTCATCCATCAAAATCTGATGATATCCCGCATAACAGTCCACAAAGGATCCAATTTCGCGTCCGGCGCAATTATCAATCAGGATATGGATATTGGGAAGTGGGAAATTATCCTTAGGACTTGCCTTGTTGAGATTGCGATAGTCCACGCATACCCTGATATTTCCGTCTTTCTTTGGCACCGGTACTACGTTAGCCAACCATTCAGGGTATCGAGTGACACGAATGACTTTCGCCTGCAACTGCCTGGTTACCTCCTCCTTAATCTTCACACTCATCTCCGTCTTGAATTTCCGCAGCTTTTGCTTGACGGGAGGATATGCCGGATCAGTGGGTAATTTATGAACCACTAGATCAGTGCTAAGTCCCGGCATGTCGTCGTACGACCATGCGAAAATGTCTTTAAACTCCATGAGTGTTTTGATCAACTCTTCTCTCAGATTGGGTTCAATATGGACACTTATTCGGGTTTCTTTGACGTCATCCGCATTCCCTAGATTAACGGCCTCAGCATCATTTAAATTCGGTTTGGGTTTTTCCTCGAAGTGACTTAATTCTTCACCGATTTCTTCTACGGCTTCATCATCGCCGTACTCTGATTCACTCTCGTCACTTCTTATTTCATGCGTTATTATTTCCAAACCCGATTGACTTTCTAGACTGGGTTGATTAATCTTTAAGCACGCCATATCATTAAGATCAGTTGCAAGAAGGCTGTTCAGAAAAGTAAAAAAGAAGAAAAGATAAACAAAATTAGACACGAAGGAACCAAATTTCATTGATGTGAATTGTACAAAGGGAAAACAAACTGCAAACTTAAATCAGAAATGAACAAAACAACGGGATTTTACTCCGGGGACAAGCCCCCAATACAAAATTTCGAAAGAAAAACAATCCAAGACAAACTACCAAGACTCCTTCCGGACAGGGAGAGGAGTAGCCTTCCAGTTATTCAGTTTTGCCTTTGGTCCCACAAATTGTATCTCGGCATGACTGGATCCTTCACCATCTTCGAGCATACATACATCTGTGAATAGGTTTTCGAACTTCCCGAAGAACTCTTCGTCTGGCCTGACCGTAGGACCGGGAATCTTTGGCGCTGGATGTCCTCTTGCTCCGGACCTGACAAAAGATTGGGAAAGGCGTGGAACAGGCTTTGGGAGCACCCATGTTTTCTGCTTGCTCCTCTTTGCTCGCCGGATGTCCTCTGAGGTTGGCCTGGAATCCCAAGCCGAAGGTTCCCAAGTTTTCGACCACCGATACCGGCTGTATAATTCCTTGCAGAGATGCACCCAGCCCTTTACCGGGTACGAAACCATGTCGCAACATTTCATGCGCCACCATGACATCCGCAGTAATTGTTCTGTCGCCGGGAATACATTCCCCTTCCGGAACTCGGTGGGCGGACACCACATCGCAGACCTGATACACCCACGGCCCAACATCTTCTTCTGTTTCAACAAAGGGAATGATGGTGCCTGATTGTGGATCGTTCTCTCCGTGGACGACGATCTCCTGCTGGTCCCATTCAAACTTGACGAGCTGGTGTAAGCTGGACGGAACTGCTCTTGCGGCATGAATCCATGGTCGCCCTATTAGGAGGTTATATGACACCACCATGTCCAACACCTGGAATTCCATGGTGAACTCCACTGGCCCGATTGTCAAGACTAGCACTATGTCACCAACCGACGCTTTGCCTCCTCCGTCGAACCCTCGGACACATACCCTGTTCTCGCGTACCCTGCCGATGTCTACCTTCAATTTGCCCAGTGTAGAGAGAGGACAAATGTTAGCACTGGACCCATTATCGACCAAGACTTTGGTAACCACCGCCTCTTCACACTTCACCGTAAGATATAAAGCCCTGTTATGCTCAGTGCCTTCCTCAGGCAACTCGTCATCGGTGAAGGTGATCCGATTTGCTTCGAAGATCCTATTGGTGATCTTCTCCAAATGGCTCACTGAGATTTTATCCGGTACATGTGCCTCATTCAGGACTTTCATCAATGCTTGCCGATGTTCTTCAGAATGTATCAGCAAGGATAGCAATGATATTTGCGCCGGAGTCTTCTTCAACTACTCTAAGACGGAGTAGTCGTGCAGCTTCATCTTTTTCAAGAATTCTTCTGCTTCTTCATCAGTGACCGGCTTTTTCAATACTGCCGGAGTGGTCTTCCTCAATTCCGCAGGGGCAAAACATCTCCCCGAGCGGGTCAACCCTTGGGCTTCACAAACTTCCTCTTTCACCTCCTTTCCTTTGTAGGTCGTTGTAATCCGAGCATAATTCCATGGGACAGCCCGGCTATCAGTTACTGGCAACTGTGTTGCCGGCTGGATGATGAAAGGATCCATTCGAACGCCTGCTACTGTCAAGATGGGCTTGATTGCTGCCCCTGGTACGACTATCTTGGCCGGCTTCACCGGTACTTCGTTCACACTTTCCTTTCCTGCTTCCGACTCTCCTGGTATGTCCTTCTTGCAACTGGGCGACTCATCAAAGCTCGGCCCTTTTCTCGTTCCTGCCCCGCTAGACTTAATCATCATTACAGTCTGAGAGGCTTTCTCCTTTCCTTCCTCCGCCCGTACCAACTCGATCATATTGGTCTCATGATGAGTTGGAAGCGGGTTTTGGTTGATGTTGGGCTCGGTTGGAGTCTGGACCTCAATCCTGCGAGTGTCAATGAGCTCCTGGATGGCCGTCTTTAGCCTCCAACACTTTTCTGTATCGTGCCCCGGACATCCCGAGCAGTAGGCACAATTCACTGAATGGTCCAGGTTCTTCGGGAGGGGGTTTGGTAGCTTAGCTTCAACCGGATTTAGCAACCTTACTTGCTTCAACCGGTGGAACAGACTGGTGTAAGACTCTCCTAAGGGAGTGAAAGTCTTTGGCCTCGGCGCCCTGTCGCCCCTGAATGCTTGGTTCGGACGGAAACTCGCGCCCGAGGGGTTTCTGTAAGCTCTTGGGGGTGGATGATTGTTCTGGGGGTTTGGTGCACGCCACGGTGCATGAACGGGAGGGGCAGAATAGGACTGTGCATGGTGGACAGTAAAATGGGGATCAGGTGCGGGATAGTAATGTTGCGGGTGGCTATATGGGTTGTGGGAGTAATTTTGGTGGTGAGGTTGGGGTGGGCTATATTGGAGTGCGGGGCCTCTATTTCTGAACCATGCCCCGGACTCGACGGCCGCAACTTCCTCTCTCCTCTTTTTCCCCAGTACTCCTCCAGTACCACTTTGGATAGCCTGAGTGGTGGCTTTCAGTGCTGAGTAACTCATGACCTTGTTGGCCTTCAAACCCTCCTCGATCATACCCCCCATTTTTATCACCTCGATGAATGATTTGCCCACGGACGTTACCAGATGTCCGAAGTAGGTGGGCTCTAATGTCTGCAAGAAGTAGTCCACCATCTCGCTTTCTCTCATCGGTGGATCCACCCTGGCCGCCTGTTCCCTCCATCGGAAACCAAATTCCCTGAAGCTTTCAGCAGGCTTCTTCTCTATTTTCAGCAATGATAGGCGGTCGGGGATTATCTCAAGGTTGTATTGGAACTGGCCGATAAAAGCTTGAGCCAGATCATCCCACGTATACCATCTACTAGGATCCTGTCTAGTGTACCACTCCAACGCCGATCCTCCCAGACTCTGGCCGAAGTAGGCTATCAGAAGCTCGTCCCGTCCTCCGGCCCCTCTCATTTTACTGCAAAACCCCCGCAGGTGGGCCACTGGGTCACCATGCCCCTCGTATAGGTCGAATTTGGGCATTTTAAATCCTGCTGGCAACTGAACGTCCGGAAATGGACACAGATCTTTATAGGCGACGCTGACCTGGTTGCCTAAACCGTGCATGTTCCTGAAGGATTGCTCCAGGCTTTTAACTTTTCTGACAACTTCCTCGTGTTCCGAACTCTGGAAGTGCTTCTCCGGTTCTGCCGGACTATCCCAATGAGGGGTGTGTGGATATGGTTCAGGGGCCCTGAAGGTAGGCTCGGGAGGGTAATAGGAATTGTCGTGAATTTGAACATGCGGCTCCCCGGCCGGCCTTTGCAGAGGAACAAGTGGAGGTGCCACAAAAACAGGAGTGGCTGGAGGAGGATTTGGTTTGGCTGGTGGGATTTGGGCGACATAAGGGTTTTCCCCTTGGTAGTATGGATAAATTGGGGCGCTTGTTGATGGATCAAGGGGTGGATGTTCCGGGGCTGATGCGAGAGTAGGTCGGTGCAGTGAAGACTGTTCCCTGGCCCAGGCCAGGTGCATCTCTGTTATCTGTTGTTTTAACCGGTCTACTTCTTCTTTCATGATTTGCAGCTCGGATTTTTCTTCCTCAAGACTCTTGCCGGAACTCGACATGCTTACTGTAACTGGTCCTTTGGATCTAGTACGGTAGTGATGGCTGGCCAGGATATTCTGTCAAACCAACTGCTAAACTTTCTGGAACACGCAACAAACTTGTTAGTTCACCGAGTTTGACAGATACGTTATAGCACGTTGGATGCAATGCACCTAACCAAATAACCCTTTCTACGTGTACTCTTTAACATGCGTCATTCCGGCCCTTTTTCTTTTCTTTTTCTTTTCTTTTTTTTTTTTTTTTTTTTTTTTTCTTTTTCGACTATCTTTGCAAGCCTTATCGTTATTTAGCCTTTGGATTCTTTTTCTTTCTTTTTAGTGGTGGTCGAATCTTATGTGGATTGCCTACGTATCACGACCCCGCGTGAATCAGACCGAGCGTAGTTCTGGTAACAAGATTGTGGCAAAATTCAGTAACTTTTATATCAAATAAACCGTGTAGTTACAAAACACGTCTTACAACAATCAACAAAACAAAAGAAAATGCTTGACTTGGGAAAGTAAAGATAAAAATGCCGACTAGCTTGACTCAACATTTCAAAATACATTTTCAATCAAAAATCTAATGCCCTAAAATCCCTGGGGGCCCGCGAGGCATCATTCGGCCTTGCCGCGGGCCTTGGTGTGAGGTCCTTGTGCAGTTCCCTCAACTCTTCCATGATCCGATGAACATAACCCATAATTGAAGCGAAAAGGTCGGCGCGGGCATTCGTTCACAAGCTAGGCACTTCATGGTGACATAGTGCCCGATTTCTCCAATTCTATCCTTGATCATGTCCCTTTCTCCGAGTAGCCGCTCTATTTGCTGGTTTTTCGCCCCCAATCTTCGAGCATTGTTGGTGACTTGATCTAAGAGCCTATCCACTTGTCCTTGCAGTCGGGCCATCAAATTGTGGCAGCGGTCGAGGTCTGCTCTGGCATCTTGGGCTTGCTTAAAAACCCGCTCTCTGAGGACAACATTTGCTTCCCTTAAACTGGTGACGATATCAGTGTAATCCTCTTCTACCCGTTGTAGGTGAAGTGCATGTTGATGTGCCTCCTTTCTCCAGCCAGCTCGGATCCTCACTATTTGGGCCTTAGACTCTTCCAATTCTCTTTGGACATCGGCAACTTGGCTTTTCAAACCCTTTATCAATTTTTCGTCTGCCCGACTCCTCAACTGTCTATCAGCATCCCTTTTCATTTGCTGGATTTGAGCTCTCAGAAAGTCATTTTCTTGTGCCAACTTCTTTTTATCTCCTTCGTTGGCGGCTTGCACATCCCTTTCAAATTGAAGATCTTGGACCCGTTGCTCTATCTTGCCGATCCTGGTTTTGTAAACCTCTTCCTTAGCCAACCAGTCCCATTGGTCTTGGGACGCTTCAGCAAATTCCCTGAGGTGAGGTCTTTTGGCTGGTCTTTCCCCCGACGTTTCTCCTTTGTACCAAGTAAGATATCTAGGTGCAACCTCTCCTCTAGCTCGATCATGCACACAAGTGTTTGCTTCTAGATATTGGCATTTGCTCCAGATCTGGCGGACCCTCGCTTCCGGGAATTGACCGTCGGGACCGATTTCAATAGCATGGGTACTCAGGTCTTCTTCTTTGGGTACTATCTGGCACCTCCCGAGCTGTCTCAACACTCGATGGGGCGCATAAGGTTGAATGCTTTTAAGTCCCATTAAGAGAAAGGGGGACCTAGCCGCTGGCATGTACACGATTCTGTCTATCTGCAACCAACCCAACGTCCATTGTATTTGGCTTGCGTTGAGAGCCTGAAAGTATGCCCTCCATGCCAATGTTCCTTCAGGCAAGACGACCCTATCAATCCTTGTATAGAATTCGCTTATGCAAGTTTTCTCAACTAGACCATATCTCAAGAATTGAGTGCGACGACACAGGTGCTCGATCATCCACATTTGCAGCAGTAAATTACAGCCTTCGAAAAAATCTCCCCCGGCTTTGCAGATTGTGAGGGCTCAGTATATGTCTGACAGGATCATAGGAGCAAGAGTACTCTCGCTTTGGTCAAGCAAAGTACTGACGACTCCGGCTAACTTTATATCAATGTTCCCGTCTTTCCTCGGGAATACCACGAGTCCTAAAAAGGCTATCATGAAAGCAACTCGTCTGTGCTCCTCCCATTTCGGGCGATTACCCTTGCTGCATAATTTGTTTTCTGGGTCGTCGAAACCTCCCGCATGACCGTACCTTTGATAGATGAAGTCCAAAGTACAAAACCCTCGTGCTAGATCCGGGTTACGTACCGTCCTGGCCGTCTTTAGTGAGTCTAAAAACCGGTGTACGGCGACAACCCTGGGGGCGATTAGATATTGCTGCCCCAATGGTATATCAGTGTTTCCAATGTATCCGGTCATTTCCTCAACAGTTGGGGTGAGCTCGAAGTCCGAGAAGTGAAAGACATTGTGCGCGGAGTCCCAATATGTGACTAAGGCTCTTATGATGTCCCCCCGGGGTTTTATTTCAAGCAGACCCGTGAGACCTTTCAAATACTTTTTAACCTCATCCTGTCCTCCTTGGCCTAGATCATTCCACCATAGCCGTATTTGTACCGGGATTTTAGTCATGAGTGAAAAGGGTTCATTTTGAATCGTGCTCATCCTGCACATTTATTTAAAGAAATCGATCATTTTGGCTGGCAATGGTTTTTTCAAAATTTATAGATTTTGGTATATATTTCTGAAAAATGGCAAGTTGGACCCGACGGGGGTTGCCTACGTATCTCACCTCCGGTGAGAATCAAACTCGCGTAGTTCGGTCCGTCAAGACAAACTATTTCTTTTATTGACCGACAAAAACACATTTTGTTAAAAAATACATTTTCCTTTATTGACCGACAAAGAAAACACATTTCGTTAAGAAACCCATTGTCGGCAAAGTCAACCTTCCGTTGTCTCTTGTTAACAAACTATTGGTTTTGTTGGTAAGACCCATTTTTGTATTTTCTGCAAATATCTATTTACCCACACTGTTTCCTTTTTTTCGTTTCTCCTCAGTATTTAAAAGCCGGTCAGCATGCAAGTTCGAATAAATGCTTGAAACAAACATGGCATGGCAAGATGGTCTTTCATTTCAGGTTGCCTGTCCTAGACGGACCCAACCCCTGTGTTGAGTCCCCTAAGTCAAATGCAACATGATGCAAATAAGCGTTCCTACTAGGGATCCGGCATGAAGTTACGTTATTCTAAGTTTAAAAACCTGGGTATGTGTTCTAGACTGTGTACCCGAGCGGACAACTCGAGTTGAGGAAGGAGCTCCTTTCCGGGAACCAAAAGGCCAACCGGCTTAGAAACTTTCCGAGCCTCTTTATTATTTCGGGGTATGACACTAACAGAATAAGGAGTCTCAACCAATGAGCACATCCCCGGGTGAGAAGTGAAGGTTTTTCGGCACAGTTTATATACACAGTTCACGTAATATCAAAGCGGTAAACATATAACAGTTTGTATGTACAGTGCAGCTAGTATCAAAGCGGTAGACATGCAGCACGTTAACTAAACATGTAGTAAAATCAGATATAGACAAAACAACAATTTAACTGAGCTCGAATTCTTAAACCCTAAACCGAAATTCCAAGGTTACCTCCCCAGCAGAGTCGCCAGAGCTGTCACACCTCCTTTTTACGCACCCGCGAGGCGCGAGGAGTTTTTCCAATTAAAGGACAATCGAGACGGGATTAATTTATTTAATTCAGAGTCGCCACTTGGGAAAATAATGGTGTCCCAAGTCACCGGTTTAATCCCGAACCGAGGAAATTTATGACTCTGTAATACAGTCTGCGAAACTAGAAATCTGGATAAGGAATTCTGTTAACCCGGGAGAAGGTGTTAGGCACTCCCGGATTCCGTGGTTTCAGCACGGTCGCTCAATTGCAATTTTTGTTTCTATCGGATTCTTTTATATATTTTAACTATGTGCTTTCAATGCTCCGCTCTTATTTTTAGAAGAATTGCGACGTTACGAAAACACATTTCGAGCCGCACCGTAACCAGTACGCCTGCGACTCTAATGTATTTCAGTTTCGCCGAGAGTAAGATTTGGGTCGCATAAATGCACACCCGTATTCAGGAAAGTAATTTTTATTTCAAGTCGTGCCTAAAGAGTCTATCGTCTATTTACTTTGGGAAAGGCCGTGAAATTTGCTAAACGGTCCTTCCAAATCTAAATGTTTTATAACAATTAATTGAGGGCCTCGTGCATTTTTTATTCTTAAACGAGGCACATCTCATTTATTTTAGAGGTCAAGCCTAAGATCACTGAACTAGTATCGGATTTACAAAATTATTGTAACTTCATAGTATCGAAATTAATCAAGGCAATAATACTAAACTCTTATTCGAGTATTACTGTTTTGACTTATTCAGATTAACTATATCTATTTTTAAACAATTTTCATATTAACTATTGTTATAAACTGATTTATACTATATTTATGAATCGAAATGCAGACTCATCAAATGCAGAGTTGAATTACTACTTTATTCCATCGGAGATATCAAACTAAACTATAGAGAATATATTTGAATTGAAGTACAAGCTCGTTCACACTGAAGCAGTCATTTTTATACTCATTATTGGAAACTTATTACAATTGTTCTTTCATAGCATGAATTAATTTGAAGCACACAATATTAACTAATCAAAACTTGGATTTGAAGGATTCATGCTTTTATTATTAAAACTGGCTAATACAAACAAAGGATAACAACAAATTTTTAAAATTTCATTTTTGTTTATCTGATTGGCAATAACTGAAGATCTAAATCTCAATCAAAACAGACTTTAACATTTGTTTTCAATTTTTCCTAATCCATAATCTATGTGATTGTATTTCTATTAATCCACTTCACATGCGACTTTTTATGTAGTAATAAGACTAAGCTACTAAAGAAACTAACAATCCGAGTTTACAGTCCATACAGTCCAAATATACATACGATTCACCTAATTATACATGAATCAAACTAATTCTACTTCTCATAAACAGAATCAAATAAGAAACTCATAAAAGCAGTCGAACATTTTTATATCATCAACTTTGCGACTACATCTTCGAATTTCAGAGGTGTACCTGGAGATGATAATACAAGAAGGTGAGAGAAGGGTCAGCTATGCAGTAGGGCAGCAACAGCAAGGTAACAATCAGCCAATAGCAGGACAAACAGGAGCCAAAACCAACAGCAACAAGTCAACACCCAAGCATAAACTCAAGCAGTAGCCGAAGCACTAAGAGTCCCAGCAGAATCGACCACAAATAATAGACCAACAAAAGCCACACGACAACCCAAGCCAACAACAAACTCTATCACAGCAGTAAAACCCACACCAGTGAAGCAAACCAACAGCAGTGGCATGAGAATTAAGAACCAAACAACAAAGACAACCACAACCAGTGGCAAAACACAATCAGAGGCAGTAGCAAAGAGCTAAGAACCACAGCAGAGACAACCACAAACGAAAACAGTAACAAAACCCAATGGAACAGTCTCTTGGTCTATCACTTCCTAGCTTTCTCTATCTATATCTTGTATATGTGTATTGCCAGCCCTTACTGTATGTATCCCAGTGTTCTTTTCTCTCCAGTTACTCTAGTTCTCTCCAATTCTCACTGTGTGTGCCTCCTTTGTTACTCTCAGTGTATATGTATATATGAATCTCCAGGTATCTGTTTCCTTTGCTCTCCAGTGTCTCCTATACTTATAGTTAAAAATGAACTCCCCCCCAAAGCCAAAAGAATCAGGAATTCTAAAATACACTAATCAACAGACCCATCCTCCCCACACTCTGCCTGCCAGCCCAGTATATTCCCCTGGGCAGACCCATCCCTTTGCCTAGCCCATGCTCTGCCAGCCCACTACAAGTGCATTATACCATTGTTTAATCAACCAATGCACTGGCAGTCATGATATTAGCATTCAGGTGTGCCTTCCCTTAGTGATATTGTGCCCATGTGATTCCTACCTAACTACCAGTGTTTTACACAGTCATCAACCCTCATTAATCTATTACTTTACTTAGTTAATAACAGACCTATCAGCTTAATGCTTTGCAGAAACTACCAGGAGTACAATTCATAGTCCTATTTTAATTCAAACCAATCAAACCAATTCAATTCCTATTTCATAATGAACAATCAGTCAAACAACCAATTTAACTCCTAACATACGAAACTATTCTACCACATTGATTAGTTGACGACAAACATACACAATGGATATCAAATGAGTGACCTACAGATTCAATATGCTTCAAGCAGAATCAAGGAACCAAATCGAATACGAATTAAATGCTTGACGACCTTAATCGAACTGAATATACGATTCATTTTAACACTAAACATAGAAGAAAACGACCAAATAAAGAGGTCCATTGAAGATGGCCAGCATGATTTAAAGGATGAATAGGAGAAGAAAAACATGTTAAGCAAACTAAACTAAACAATTAATCAGACCTTGATTACCAATGACAGCCGCACCAACGGGAGAGGCTCCAAAGCTTTATACTCGACGGACCCGAGCTCGCCTCAGACTTTGCTCGCTTTGAGATCGAACGAACCTTAGTCGAAGTGTTCTTGAATAAAAACACTTCGATTAAGGCCCATTAGACCCCAAATCTTGATTCATTGGACGAATTTTAACATTTGATTTTCTAGGGTTCTTGAGGGTCCAAATTTGGGGCTTTACTGGTTCTGGTTAGATTCGAACCAAACCAAGGGTGGTTTGGGTGTGAGGGTGGTGTGAGGAGTCACCGGTGTGAATTCGGGGTGGTTTGGCGTAAGTTCGAGTTGACTCGAATCTTCAAAGGAAGATTCGAGGAGTTCTGGAGTGATTCGAGGTAAAGGGAGGGTGGATTCGTAATGAGTGAGGCGAAGGGAAGATTTTGGCATTGGTTTGGGTTTGATTGGCCTACCGGAACCGCCGCGAGGCGATTTCCGGTAGGCGGAGGGTGGCGGAGGTACGGCGGCTATTGATCGTCTCTGAAGAGACGAAGATGAGTAAGGGAGGGAATGAACGGGTGTGGGGGGTATGGGGGGTCTTTGGTAGGTTTAGAATTAATGCTTTAATCTCGGCCGTTGGATGATGAGAATCCAACGGCCGGGATTGCACAGTGGAGCGATTAATGAGGTCCATCGGATCAACACTGATCGACGGCCTGGATCTCTTCACTTAAGACGGAACGACGTCGTTTGGGGTGTAACGGGTTGGGACGGACTGGACCGGTGGTTTGGGCCTCTGCATGGAATTGGGTTTTGGCCCAATCTCTTCATTCTTAAAAACTAGACTCCATGATGTGTGTATATATATATATATATATATATATATATATATATTAATTTTTTACTGCAATTATCCTACATGGTTACATATCACTTGATTTTGATATTAAACACTAAAATGCAAAACGTAATATATATTTTTGTATTTTACTAATTTAAATAAATAAACACGCACACACAAGATAAAATAACACAAAATCACAAAAATCATACCCAACACGAAACTATTTTTATTTTGAATTTTCTGGGAGTACTTCTCAAGTAAGGCAAAAATCACGTGCTCACAGAAGTTAAAGTTGGCAATTACCGAATTCACTGATTATGCTTCAACATGGTGGGATAAGATAGTTGTAAATAGAAGGTATAATTTGGAGAGACCCGTTTCTACATGGGAAGATATGAAGGCTATTATGAGAAAACGATTTGTTCCTTCACACTACCATAGAGATCTTCATATGAAAGCAATGTATGATGGTTACAAGAATAGATATTCATTTGAAAAAGATGGAAGGAAGGTGACACTTTCACCTTTAAAACCGAAGTAAGTTTTTGCAGATCAAATGAAGTTGAGAGATTCCAATGGGAATAAAGAAAAAGAGAGGGAAAAAAAGAGCATGAGAAAAAAGAAGATAAAAAAATAAATGAGAGAGAAAGAAAATATTAATCGTTGTTTGAATGTTGTTCATTGTAATCGAGCTTCACTGATGCTTAATGGCGATGGCCTTAGTCAATCGGATGTAACTTCAACTATCGTTGAAGTGTTATCCGTCGTCATCGAGGGGTTCAACGTTTAATGGCAATGGCCTTAGCCAATATGATGTAACTTCAACTGTCGTCGAAGTATAATCCGTTATCGTCGAGCGGGGTCGACGTTTAATGGCGATGGCCTTAGCCAATAAGATATAACTTCAACTTTCATGGAGTGGTATCCGTCATCGTCAAGAGGGGTTGACGCTTAATGGCGATGTCCTTAGCCAATAGGATGTAACTTCAACTGTCGTCAAAGTGTTATCCTTCATCGTCGAGCGGGGTCGATGCTTAATGGCGATGGCCTTAGCTAATAGGATGTAACTTTTGTTGACATCCAATTTTGTCCCTCCTTTCTTCCAAACTATTTTTTTAAGCTTCTAATGTCACTAATAATGTAAGAATAGTTATTTTATCATTTTAAGCACAAACTAGACCTAATTATCATTATTATATACTTAATAACACTATTACTAGTATTATTAATATTATTACTACTATTACCACTATTACTACTATTATTACTATTACTACTACTAGTACTATTATTATTGAGATTACTATTATAATTACTATTCTTGTTGCTAAAATTATGCGTATTATTGATTGTTATTGTTAATATTATTATCATATTAGAATATAATAAAGTAGTGCAAGAGTAGGCTACAGGAATACTCTTGAATATACTTTAATTAAACAAATAAACAAAAAGGATTTTTTTTTTCAATTGTTATATAAGAAGACCTCTTATTTATTAAAAATATAAATGATTGTCTTACTTGAGCTCAAATAATAACAAAATTATACTTCGCTTAATCGCCTACCAAATTCACACACAGATTTGAATTGTTTTATGCTAATTAAAAATTATAGTATTATTTAATCTTTTCCTTTTCCTTTGAAAATAACTGATGTGTGTGTGTATACTCATACTACTACAAATAATAATGTCGTTGTTATTGTTATTATTATTATTATTTTTATTATTATTATTATTATGTACTAGTATATACATTTAAGAGCCAACTAAGATAAATTTAGGAGCCCAAAGAAATACTAGGAAGAAAGATGTCCAAATCTCAGCCCACTTATATATTCTATAGTTCAAAGCCCAATTCTTGAAATTCTAATTATAATACATAATCAGCTAGGGTTATTTTATCCCAAAATCAGCCGCTAACTCCACCTCTCTCTTCTTCTTTTTCCTTCTCCAGTAAAACGCCTAACATCTCTAAGCCATGGCCAGGTTTTGTGTCTCCATTTTTAGCATAAAATTTGTCCTCATCTGCTCCCATTTGGCATATCTCAACTCTTCAGAGATGATCTTTCTACTCTTATGTTCAAAGACGCGGCAAATCGTGTTGCTTCAGTCAAGGTTTCATCTTTTTGAATAGGAACTGAACAAATCACGTGAAGCCCCCAATGTTCGGATTCAAACGGATGTGTTGGCCGAGATTTCGAATCCGAAATTTCAATTCCCGCTCATCAAACCCTAGCTCTACATCTCCTATAAATACTTGCATTTGGGAGAGTTTAGATAAGGAGGAGAGCCGCCCTTTACCCCCCAAAAAGAGGTTTTTCAGCCGCCTCCCCTTTCTTCCTAACCCCACTGATTTTTAAAATAAATATAAAGTAAAACTGTAGTTTGCTCTTCTTCTTTTTCTAAGCTTTTTTTTGTTGGTTTCCAATCTGGAACAAAAGTAATTTATTTTATACCGGTGTTTGACGCCGTCCGAGTTAGTAATGTCGAGGTCGAAGTTAGATAGCACATCTAAGACCCGCCTCAGCTCGCTGCCCTGCAAAAGGTGTGTGTCTTCCCATCTCGCTCTCGCTCTCGTTTTGGTTTTGATTGGGGCACGTTTGATATCTGATGTGTGTTTGCTGCGAATACTGTTAGTTTCTGTGAAGCTTTTATATTTATGCTAAAAATAGCTCTAATATAAACATTTAAGGAAATAATTTATGACTAAAGTTGGCAATAATCCTTTAAGAAATCATGTTCTGGTATGTATGGTTAGTAGCATACTTGACTGATATTTGATGAAATGATCACATGAATACCTATCTCCTTTTGCAAACTTTTCTGTTAGATGCCATGATTTTAAGAAAGATTCTTTTTTCATGTACTAGTCGCCTTGCAAAAGATTAGTTTGCCATTGTGATTTAGCACCCTTTTGCCCATACATTATGCTTAGGATTTCTTTATCACTTATTGTACTCTATAAGTACTTACTGTATTCTATAAGTGCAACTATTATCTTTATCACACTTCATATCAATATCACATCCTTAATAACCAAGTAATAGAGCAGATATGCGTCAATGTTTGTCGGAATGCGATAGTGTTTTAAAGGATTGACTCTAATCTACTTTTTTTTTTTTGTTCTAACTTAATTAAACAGTAAGATATGAAATTCATGTGTCGCAAATAAAATACAGAAATCACCATCTAGGACCTCCTCTTTACATGAAAGGATATTTAGGAAATCCATGTCAGATCATGTGAAGTTGGAATAAAAATAGAAACTTGATTGCTATTTGAGTGATATGGCATTTTCGCTAAAATTTTCTTTTCTTTCTTCTGTGTTATGAAACCACATCAAAGTAAATACATTATGTTTTGGTTCGAATGTTTTTAGGCGCACCTCGCTTGAGATAAAATAGCAGAAGTCATGGACTTATTACTATTAATTATCTAAAAATTCCTTAGGAATCATGGCTATAGAAACCTTATGCCCTATTTCTTTGTGCTTGTTAGTATAAGGATTTGAAAGTATGAATAACTTTGTTGATTTAACATTTATGTCTTGATGGAATATGTCTATGTGGTTGTGTGATTGTTATCAAAAGTTTATATTTAAGTTATGCCCTTAAGAATGCTACTAATCTAATTAGTCGGAAACAATTATTTCCTGCATTTCAAAGAATATGACTGGAAATTAGTAAAATAATTTCAAACCATGGCCTTCTGCATATTTTAATCTAACCTTCTTACCCCTTTGCATATGTTGTTTAAACTCTTAAGTGATTTTGCTAATTCTTTATTTTCCCTTTCTTTGCATGTACACTCCGGAGCAAATGGAGTCTTAATTCGGGACTCTCATAGTAGAGTTTTATAGAGACTCAACCCCACCCGAGCATGGAGTCCTTGCATGCCATCTTTCTTAGAGCACTAGAGAGCGAGAAAAACAAGCAAAACACTTGGGGACGCGTATGGCGTCTTTCTTACTTCTTGTTTTTCTTTTGCCATTCATTCTTGTGTAGCTTTAGCCTTTTATGATCCTTGGTTTATATGTGTGTGTCTGGGTTGACTTCAAGGTTCGAATGTTATAACATTCGGAAGTCGCTACTAAATTAAATTAATTACGTATCTGTTGGTTTAAACTTTTGTCTGATCCCTTAGTTCTTTAACATGTTTATTTTGCTTAAAACTTGTTGGAGCGGGCTTTGGCTAAATCCTCACTATCTAAACTGTTCTGCATTTTTTTCTCATAAGTTCAATATTGACTATTATTTTTTTGAGTCAAAACTTTTATAAAGAAACATGCTTCAAAATTGAATTCTTTGCAAATTATATCTGCTTCAGTAGTAAACCCACCTTTGTTATTTTAATACTGTCTTCGAAATGGAATCTTATAAATTTCTTCATTCTAATGCCTAGTCACGTCAAAAAATTGATTTTTGATAACAGTCTTTATACTTTTGCTCATATGTCAGTATCTTTTAACTTGGAATATTTAATTGTGATTTGTCTTCTTAAAATACTTTAAAGACATTGAATTAATTAGCCTAAGTTTGGCCGGTTAACCGTAATTAACGGATCGTGTAGGGTGCCTTAATAATCTTCCATACATGATTAATTAGAACCCTTACCCATAATCTTAAAGTTAAGCAGACCATAAAACAGAGTTTATAAAAAGCATTGTTTAGCTTAAATTGGTGTCCTAATTCACCGTTAATATAATTAGGTGGCGACTCTCTTAATTAATTAAACCTTCTGAATTACCAATATGTTATACTCTAGTTTGACCCGTGTTAAAATGGGGTATAACAGCATGGCGACTCAGGTTAATAATAAACTTAGGTTAATAATAAAAACCTAGGTTAATAATAAAAATTAATTTGTATATTTTTAATTGTTTATGATGCTTATATGAAATGTCGTTGTGTGATAAACTGTTGTATGTGAATTGTTAATTTATTCTTATTACTTTATATAATTTGTTATTCCGTTTCACTTCCTCCACTTCTGGAAAATTCACACAAAGCACACACCTAGCGGTTATGCGGTTTGCAGCCGTGCACTACTCAAAACACATTTTAGGGAAAAGTTCGTGAGTAAGTCGATCAGCGGTGCAGTCGACAGTCATGGACTTTTCACTCTCAAGTTGTCCATTTGGGAGCAAAACAGTTTAGAAAACCCAATCTTAGTCAGCATAAGATAGAGCTAAACCAAAACCCTTTTAAGAGCATGCATGATTTTTAACCTTAGGTGATCTAATACCCGAGGTGTATTAAATCCATTAGTTAACCTTACCTAAATGTCCAAGTGGGTTTTCAACCCCAAGTGACACTTATCATATTTATGTGCATTATTTGAAGGGTAAATATGCCGATTATGTAGATTATTTACTTTAAATTAATTAAATCCTAGTTAAAGGAGAATGACTATCTTTTTATAATATGTGTAATATTATCAAATGATATAATCTTGCGGAACAACGAGAAATTTACACATGACAAAAATATCTTTTATTGTACTTTGTTTGATTTTCTTTACGTAAAAATAAATAAATGGCTTAAGAGATTCATGTACTTCTTTTGCTTTTGAAAAATAAAATTACTTACTTAATTAATTATAATAAATATATTTTATTATACTTTTATTCTTTTGATGAAAATACACCTTTTAAAAAAAAAAAAAAAAAGAAAATATGTTTAAGCAGTTATATTTTACTATTTATTTGTTTAAAAAAATAGAATTACTTAATTAATTTATAGAAATGAGATGATACATAATGGCATATTTATCTTTCAAATACACGGTAGGCCTACCTCTGGCACAAAGAGGCCCTCGCGTATTAGGACGCGCTATTATTTGCTCTTTGGAAGGTGTCACATGATTTGCTTGCCTACTTGCTTACTTGTTTATTTGCTATGTTACTTACTTGACTTTATTATTTTTACTAATATTATTTGTTGTTTTTTTTAGAAAAAGAAAGTGGTAACTATTCAACTTGCTTATATCTTTTATTCGTTCATATATTTTTTTTGTTCCTTATTTTTATATCATTTTCCTAAATTAATAATAATAATCATCATCATTCCGCGCTTAGCGCTCTATAACGACTCTAGAGCATCATTTGTGCATTTACTTAAGCTCAAATTTCTTTTAGGTCTACTCCAATTCTTAGAGTCTAATTAAGATATCTTTAGTCTCTCAGTATCTTCTAATTTTAATAAAGTACAACGTCTTTCCCATAAGCTCTTCAATAGGCTCGGTTTGTCATGAAATTCCTCAATATTCGTGCCTTAAACTAGCCTTAAAATTTTTCTTTACACAACAATGAGCATCTGACTCCCTAAGCAAGATAGCATTCTAAAAAAAACTAGCGTAAACTTTTATAATACAAGAATATTTTGCCGATCTAATTTTATGAGTTAATTTTTATTCGTGTTCTTTTCTTACAAATATAGTTACATATTTTTTTAAAATATCACCACTAGTGCCTTACATAAATTTTCAATTTTATTCAATTCTGGCACAATATTGCACATCTAATTTTTGTCTCATAGCTTTATATCTCTCAGAATTCAAATATTCGTACTAATTCTCATATACAAGTAGGTAGGTGTCCAATTTTGCACCATCTACCCAGCAATAGAAGGCCGCTATTTGGTTAATTTTTAGCATCAAATTCTTTTTAATATTTTCACATATTCAATTCAAGCGTTTGCATCATCTTATTCCGGGTGATCGAGATTAATCTTCACACACCAGTTAATTCTACGTCTTGGCATGTGAGTCGAGGTACTATCCCATAAGTTTCAAAACGGCTGATACCGTATTCCGGGCCTCGATAGCTTTGTGACTTGCCAACGCTAAATAATAATAGAGTCATTTCATGTCCAATTAACTCTTATATCCTAATTACATATCTTGACTTTGAGCTTGTCGATATTCAAACAAGCCAAATATTATCTTCAACGTCAAAATTATTCGTCTATGGCCCCTTTGAAAACCAGTCTATATAAGACGCAGTCTCATTATAACAAAATTTTTTTATTTTCCTTCATGAAAGAAACTGGGGCAGATCTTTTGGCACGCAGAACATCATCTCATGAAGTAATAATCAAAAACTTCCTAAAGATTGGGGCAATTTTTGAAAAACATTAGAGTTATGCAAGGAAGTTGGCTACGCTAGAGCTAAAGCTTTGATGTTCGAACATAAGTCAGCCTTTTATGAAACTTCAAATTATTTCACTTCCATGTCAACAAGTCTCGTGCGTTAGAGCCCTCAAGATAACAATTCATTCTCGTACATCTTTGCAACATCGGCCATCATTTCTAGTTTAAGGCTCCTACTTAACATAGCAATTAATCTATATAGTCTATTATTTTTAGGTATTTACTTCATTATGATTATGCGCTAACACTTTATTTTCGTTTGTATAGTTTTATTCTTCCTTTAAAGGTTGCCTAGCATTGAACATTGTTTTGGCTGCGAATTTGCAAAAGGACGAGGCAATAATGACAGACCGATTTGAAGAATTCAACACTAGTAAGGGACTATTGCAAGCACAGACCGATGGTACCAAGGCGAATGTGGTCCGAAGAAACGTGTTGGTTAATCTTGGAAACACTTTCGACCTACTTCCAAATATAGCTTCTGCTTCCAGCTCAAATCAAAATATTTGCTTAACCATATCTCCTTGCCCAACTCCTACTTATACAATCTCTCCACAAATACCAATAACCTGCAATCCCAATCAAGCCATGATGATTCCTAATACTGAACTTCCTATAGTCACAACTCCATTTGAGAAGGACAAGCAAAACCAACTAGCTATATGTTCGTATAAGGGACTTGAAAAATCATCACAACATGTTTGCCGTGAAAATTTGGAAAAAGAACTCCTTGACTTGAAGAAAGCCATTGGAGAAGAATTACAATCAAGAAATTATCAAAGTCTTAGATATGAAGACTTATGCCTGCAACCGGATGTAGAACTCCCACCAGGATACCAGGTGCCAAAGCTTAATACTTTCAATGGGAAGGGAAATCCCATTGCTCATTTAAAGGACTACTGCAGCAGATTACTTGGTATCGGGCACAATGAGGCCATTCGAATGAAGTTATTTATCCAAAGTTTATCGGGGCCTGCACTTGTTTGGTACACAAAACAAGATTTTAGTAAATGGCACACGTGGAATGATATGGCTCATGATTTTGTAAAGCAATATGAGTTCAACCTTGGAGTCGATCCAGACATGCATAGCCTGTACAAAATAGAGAAAATACCACATGAATCTTTTCAGGATTATGCAATCCGGTGGAGAGTTGAAGCTTCAAAGGTGTACCCTTCGCTATCCGAGAGAGAGTTGATCTCAATATTCATTGACATTCAAAATGGTATATATTATGAAAAGCTGGCTACTGCGAGCGTGCGTAATTTCTCAGACTTGATTAGAGTCGGGGACTTCCTAGAAAGAGGCATCAAAGAAGGAAAGATTAACATGCACACCATCAATCATGCTTTACAACCAGAGATGCCAGAAAATTTGAAAGGTAAAGAGAAGGAAAATGCCTCAGTTGCCATGACTATGCATCAACCACAATGCCATCATGATCACCAGCCCTTGCAAAATCATGCAATCTCTAATGCCTGCAATATGCATCTCCAGCCTCCACGCCAACAAAGCATTCAACATCAATATCGTCAAGCACAAGCCGCTTCTCTTAAAATAAAGAAAAGGAAGCCCCGCAACTTCACACCTTTGACTGAATCAATCTCTAGCGTATTCGCAAGACTTAATGCCTCGGGAATTATGCAACCAAGAAAAGGAAGGATATTTGACCCTTCACATCCATTATTTGATCCTTCCAAGTATTGTGCTTATCATTCAAACGCTCAAGGTCATGATACTGAAGAATGCCTAGCATTAAAGCATAAGATTTAGAATTTAATCGATTCTAACAAATTGCAAATCTCAAACGCAACTAGCAGTAGTACAAGCAATACACCTAGCGTGGTTGGGCATCTAAAGAAGAAACGTCGCCTGAACAAATGACAAGACTAGTTTTCCCTACCTTGTTAGCACTATCATTTTGTTGCTATCACTCTATGAGTTGCTATTTTCTTTTTTGTAATCATGCCTCGCTCTTGTAATGAACTACGTTCAGACCTGATTCCCGTTTAAGAGGGGATACGTAGGCAGCCTTATGGGTTCGGTCTCATCATAATAAAAATTCTATTTACCCCAAAAAGCCAAAAAGCGGGGCAGCTTTTGCAAAAGGATCCTCATCATTCGGCAAAACAGAAAATGAAATTTCAAGCTGCATAGTTATTACAAGCACAACAACAAACTCTAGAATGCCATGGCAACAAGTTGCAGATTCAAAGCCAAACTTTGACGTTCAATGCAAGGCAATCACTTTATTTTATACTAATGAATTTACTTTGAGTAATGCAGGGGCATATTATAGCTATTCTCTAACATTACATGTTGTCGCAAAGCTCAGCATCAAGTCAAAAGTTGCAAAGTTCATGCAAAGCAAAGGACGAAACCAAGCAAGTGCAAATCAAACTATGAAACTTATAATTTTTCTTTGAGTGCAGGAATTTATTAATAGCAAAGCTTTAGCATGAAGATCCAATGATTGTTAGCATTGCACCAGGAATATTCACTACTAAAAAGGCATTTCATCAAGCTTTTTGCATCGCACCATTTGCTATTACAAAATCATTGCACTGTGCTCTCTGCATTGTACTATCAATATATATTACTTTGAAGTAACCATGCCAAGATTTTTGCACCGCATTGTACAACTACAAATCAAGCATCGCATCAAGCTTCTGCACCGCACCAATGTGATAAATGGTAAATCGAGTGCCATTCATCTAGGGTTTGTCCACCTAATAATAGGACAAAAAGGTCGTCCACCTGATAATAGGACAAGAGGTAGTCCACCTGATTAATAGGACACAAGGTCGTCCACCTGATTAATAGGATATAAGGTAGTCCGCCTGATAATAGGACATAAGGTAGTCCACCTAATTAATAGGACATAAGGTAGTCCACCTGATAATAGGACATAAAGAAGTCCCCCTGATAATAGGACATAAGGAAGTCCGCCTGATAATAGGACATAAGGTAGTCCGCCTGATAATAGGACACAATGTAGTCCGCCTGATAATAGGACATAAGGTAGTCCACCTAATTAATAGGACATAAGGTAGTCCGCCTGATAATAGGACATAAAGAAGTCCCCCTGATAATAGGACATAAGGAAGTCCGCCTGACAATAGGACATAAGGTAGTCCACCTAACAATAGGACATAAGGTAGTCCGCCTGATAATAGGATATGAGGTTGTCCGCCTGATAATAGGACATGAGGTAGTCCGCCCGATAATAGGACATGAGGTAGTCCGCCTGATAATAGGACATGAGGTAGTCCGTCTGATAATAGGACATGAGGCAGTCCGCCTGATAATAGGACATAAGGAAGTCCGCTTGATAATAGGACATGAGGTAGTCCGTCTGATAATAGGATATATGGTAGTCCGCCTAATTAATAGGACAAGAGGTCGTCCGCCGGATTAATAGGACATAAGATTGTCCGCCTAATAATAGGACATGAGGTAGTCCACCTAATTAATTGGACATGAGGTCGTCCGCATAATAATAGGACATTTATGCATTAATATTTATGTTTATCCGCCTTAATTTGAATTTTAAGCACGCTTGCCTTTAATATGATATTTAGGCTTGTCCGCCTTCAATAGGACATTTATGCATTCAGGCTTATCCGCATTTAATTGAATTTTAAGCACACTTGATTCTATAATATTTAGGCTTGTCCTCCTTTAATAGGACATTTATGTATTAAACATTTAGGCTTATCCGCCTTCAACATGGCATTTATGCATTAAAATTTATGCTTATCCGCATTTACTTGGATTTTTTAAGCACGCTTTATGATATATAGGTTGTCCGCCTGAACAACAGGACACTTTAGCACATATTCGCATGTTTTTTATTAATTTATTTTGACCTTGACGGTCATGCTTTTAGTGTTATTTTAGAAATACACTATTATCATAAATCATTGCAAAGCATATTTATAAACTGCATGTTATTGTTGAAAATTATTATTGGGATAAAGCTACATTTTTATCAAATCATTTTGGCCGACTAGGCCGTATTGTATAAGTAAACGCCCAAAATGTGTCAGTTTCATAAGATTATTTTACAGCATATCGCATTTCAATATCTACTATACTGATGAATTTTTCCTGCAAGAAATATAGTACAACATAGCGATCAAGCCGAGCTATCGCAAATTATATTTTAAATCTCATAGTTTTCTTTGAGTGCAAAATTTACTAGTATTAAACTTTAGCATGTAAATTTTTAAATTATTGGCACCGCTCCTTGTAAATGCACTGCATCAAGCTCTCCGCACCAAGGATATTCGCTACTGCACCAAGCTTTTTGCATCGCTCCCTGAATATTGCTATTATAACTCTAGCATCGGATCAAGTTTTATGTACCATATCAATCTCTTAAGACTGCATATCAATTTTTATAATTAAAAATAAAGCACTATATATCAGGCATGTCCACCTTCAAATAGGACATGTCAGGCTTGTCCACCTTCAAATAGGACATGTCGGGTCTATCCGTCCTCAAATAGGATATATCGGGTCTATCCGCCCTCAAATCGGATATATCGGGTCAATCCGCCATAAAATAGAATGTTGAAGTTAATCTTTCCTCAAAAGAATATTTAATTTATTTTTGACCCGAGTGGTCCCACTTGCATAAG
Source organism: Nicotiana noctiflora (assembly GCA_032618575.1). Taxonomy (NCBI): domain Eukaryota; kingdom Viridiplantae; phylum Streptophyta; class Magnoliopsida; order Solanales; family Solanaceae; genus Nicotiana; species Nicotiana noctiflora. Next base: position 274,838 of record JASVEL010005279.1, read on the forward strand.
CATTGCCAAAACATATTTTTCATAAATCATTGCCAAATACATTTATTTTTATAAGCTAAATTTTATATGGCATTGTGATCATGAAATATATCGCCATAAATTTATATTTTTATAAGTTTGCCCAATAAATTCGCATTTCTTATGAATTGACGCTTAAGTATTAATTTCGTAAAATTAATTTTATGGCACATTACATCTTATTTCCTAACGGATTATCTAGTTTGCCCAGCTTTGCAGGGAATATAGCACAACGTGGAACTATATCTTAGCAGTGAACTGGGGCAATTTGTTGGAGAGGAATACCAAACTCTCCAACAAAGGTCAAGGATCTACTTCGAACTCCGCTTGACTCAACTCTCAAAATTTATAATCAGATTCTTATTTCAAACATTTTCTTTCAATCGTCGTACCCAGTGTCTCTATGATTCGACACTGGGGCAGCATTTTTAGGATTTGCATCAATCGTTAAATTCTAATCCAGGATACCATCAGTCTTGAACTACATATGGTCTGATTCTCGTGAAACCCGAGATATGTAGGCAACTCAAAACCGGAGTTCGGCCACAATCATTTTTTCGTCTCCTTTGTCCCATTCATACCTTGATGGCCGGGACAAAATTGGCTACTAAGTCAATATTATTTGCCCGAAAACTCTTTCATCGTCTCCGGTCAAAGAGGTAACTTTTGTTGACATCCAATTTTGTCCCTCCTTTCTTCCAAACTATTTTTTTAAGCTTCTAATGTCACTAATAATGTAAGAATAGTTATTTTATCATTTTAAGCACAAACTAGACCTAATTATCATTATTATATACTTAATAACACTATTACTAGTATTATTAATATTATTACTACTATTACCACTATTACTACTATTATTACTATTACTACTACTAGTACTATTATTATTGAGATTACTATTATAATTACTATTCTTGTTGCTAAAATTATGCGTATTATTGATTGTTATTGTTAATATTATTATCATATTAGAATATAATAAAGTAGTGCAAGAGTAGGCTACAGGAATACTCTTGAATATACTTTAATTAAACAAATAAACAAAAAGGATTTTTTTTTTCAATTGTTATATAAGAAGACCTCTTATTTATTAAAAATATAAATGATTGTCTTACTTGAGCTCAAATAATAACAAAATTATACTTCGCTTAATCGCCTACCAAATTCACACACAGATTTGAATTGTTTTATGCTAATTAAAAATTATAGTATTATTTAATCTTTTCCTTTTCCTTTGAAAATAACTGATGTGTGTGTGTATACTCATACTACTACAAATAATAATGTCGTTGTTATTGTTATTATTATTATTATTTTTATTATTATTATTATTATGTACTAGTATATACATTTAAGAGCCAACTAAGATAAATTTAGGAGCCCAAAGAAATACTAGGAAGAAAGATGTCCAAATCTCAGCCCACTTATATATTCTATAGTTCAAAGCCCAATTCTTGAAATTCTAATTATAATACATAATCAGCTAGGGTTATTTTATCCCAAAATCAGCCGCTAACTCCACCTCTCTCTTCTTCTTTTTCCTTCTCCAGTAAAACGCCTAACATCTCTAAGCCATGGCCAGGTTTTGTGTCTCCATTTTTAGCATAAAATTTGTCCTCATCTGCTCCCATTTGGCATATCTCAACTCTTCAGAGATGATCTTTCTACTCTTATGTTCAAAGACGCGGCAAATCGTGTTGCTTCAGTCAAGGTTTCATCTTTTTGAATAGGAACTGAACAAATCACGTGAAGCCCCCAATGTTCGGATTCAAACGGATGTGTTGGCCGAGATTTCGAATCCGAAATTTCAATTCCCGCTCATCAAACCCTAGCTCTACATCTCCTATAAATACTTGCATTTGGGAGAGTTTAGATAAGGAGGAGAGCCGCCCTTTACCCCCCAAAAAGAGGTTTTTCAGCCGCCTCCCCTTTCTTCCTAACCCCACTGATTTTTAAAATAAATATAAAGTAAAACTGTAGTTTGCTCTTCTTCTTTTTCTAAGCTTTTTTTTGTTGGTTTCCAATCTGGAACAAAAGTAATTTATTTTATACCGGTGTTTGACGCCGTCCGAGTTAGTAATGTCGAGGTCGAAGTTAGATAGCACATCTAAGACCCGCCTCAGCTCGCTGCCCTGCAAAAGGTGTGTGTCTTCCCATCTCGCTCTCGCTCTCGTTTTGGTTTTGATTGGGGCACGTTTGATATCTGATGTGTGTTTGCTGCGAATACTGTTAGTTTCTGTGAAGCTTTTATATTTATGCTAAAAATAGCTCTAATATAAACATTTAAGGAAATAATTTATGACTAAAGTTGGCAATAATCCTTTAAGAAATCATGTTCTGGTATGTATGGTTAGTAGCATACTTGACTGATATTTGATGAAATGATCACATGAATACCTATCTCCTTTTGCAAACTTTTCTGTTAGATGCCATGATTTTAAGAAAGATTCTTTTTTCATGTACTAGTCGCCTTGCAAAAGATTAGTTTGCCATTGTGATTTAGCACCCTTTTGCCCATACATTATGCTTAGGATTTCTTTATCACTTATTGTACTCTATAAGTACTTACTGTATTCTATAAGTGCAACTATTATCTTTATCACACTTCATATCAATATCACATCCTTAATAACCAAGTAATAGAGCAGATATGCGTCAATGTTTGTCGGAATGCGATAGTGTTTTAAAGGATTGACTCTAATCTACTTTTTTTTTTTTGTTCTAACTTAATTAAACAGTAAGATATGAAATTCATGTGTCGCAAATAAAATACAGAAATCACCATCTAGGACCTCCTCTTTACATGAAAGGATATTTAGGAAATCCATGTCAGATCATGTGAAGTTGGAATAAAAATAGAAACTTGATTGCTATTTGAGTGATATGGCATTTTCGCTAAAATTTTCTTTTCTTTCTTCTGTGTTATGAAACCACATCAAAGTAAATACATTATGTTTTGGTTCGAATGTTTTTAGGCGCACCTCGCTTGAGATAAAATAGCAGAAGTCATGGACTTATTACTATTAATTATCTAAAAATTCCTTAGGAATCATGGCTATAGAAACCTTATGCCCTATTTCTTTGTGCTTGTTAGTATAAGGATTTGAAAGTATGAATAACTTTGTTGATTTAACATTTATGTCTTGATGGAATATGTCTATGTGGTTGTGTGATTGTTATCAAAAGTTTATATTTAAGTTATGCCCTTAAGAATGCTACTAATCTAATTAGTCGGAAACAATTATTTCCTGCATTTCAAAGAATATGACTGGAAATTAGTAAAATAATTTCAAACCATGGCCTTCTGCATATTTTAATCTAACCTTCTTACCCCTTTGCATATGTTGTTTAAACTCTTAAGTGATTTTGCTAATTCTTTATTTTCCCTTTCTTTGCATGTACACTCCGGAGCAAATGGAGTCTTAATTCGGGACTCTCATAGTAGAGTTTTATAGAGACTCAACCCCACCCGAGCATGGAGTCCTTGCATGCCATCTTTCTTAGAGCACTAGAGAGCGAGAAAAACAAGCAAAACACTTGGGGACGCGTATGGCGTCTTTCTTACTTCTTGTTTTTCTTTTGCCATTCATTCTTGTGTAGCTTTAGCCTTTTATGATCCTTGGTTTATATGTGTGTGTCTGGGTTGACTTCAAGGTTCGAATGTTATAACATTCGGAAGTCGCTACTAAATTAAATTAATTACGTATCTGTTGGTTTAAACTTTTGTCTGATCCCTTAGTTCTTTAACATGTTTATTTTGCTTAAAACTTGTTGGAGCGGGCTTTGGCTAAATCCTCACTATCTAAACTGTTCTGCATTTTTTTCTCATAAGTTCAATATTGACTATTATTTTTTTGAGTCAAAACTTTTATAAAGAAACATGCTTCAAAATTGAATTCTTTGCAAATTATATCTGCTTCAGTAGTAAACCCACCTTTGTTATTTTAATACTGTCTTCGAAATGGAATCTTATAAATTTCTTCATTCTAATGCCTAGTCACGTCAAAAAATTGATTTTTGATAACAGTCTTTATACTTTTGCTCATATGTCAGTATCTTTTAACTTGGAATATTTAATTGTGATTTGTCTTCTTAAAATACTTTAAAGACATTGAATTAATTAGCCTAAGTTTGGCCGGTTAACCGTAATTAACGGATCGTGTAGGGTGCCTTAATAATCTTCCATACATGATTAATTAGAACCCTTACCCATAATCTTAAAGTTAAGCAGACCATAAAACAGAGTTTATAAAAAGCATTGTTTAGCTTAAATTGGTGTCCTAATTCACCGTTAATATAATTAGGTGGCGACTCTCTTAATTAATTAAACCTTCTGAATTACCAATATGTTATACTCTAGTTTGACCCGTGTTAAAATGGGGTATAACAACTTTAACTGTCGTCAAAGTGTTATCCTTCGTCGTCGAGCGAGGTTGACGTTTAATGGTGATGGACTTAGCCAATAGGATGTAACTTCAACTGTCATCAAAGTGTTATCCGTCTTCGTCGAGTGGGGTCAACGTTTAATGGCGATGGCCTTAGCCAATAGGATGTAACTTCAACTGTCATCAGAGTGTTATCCGTCGTTGTTGAGCGGGGTCGACGTTTAATGGCGATGGACTTAGAAGTTTACACAATGGAGATGGTTGCCTTAGCCGTTTACACAATGGAGATGGTGGCCTTAATCATTTACACAAGGGAGATGGTGGCCTCAACCGTTTACACAATGGAGATGGTAGCCTTAGTCGTTTACACAATGGAGATGGTGGCCTTAGCCGTTTACACGATGGAGATGGTGGCCTTAGCCGTTTACACAATGGAGATGGTGGCCATAGCCGTTTACACAAGGGGTATTCAATTAGGCTAGTCCCTTTATTATATCGGCCTGGAGAGCATGTCGAGTGGCTGATATGATAAACTTGTCTTTAGATACCCCTAGGTGTCCCCTTCGCCGCCTTGTTAAAAACCTCTCCGAGAAGACCCAATTGGGACAAAACTCGGGTAAGGGAAAAGAGTACGACTTGGGAGACACCTTTCAGAAATGGAAGTACTTGAGGTGGCGATGTTCCACTTGTTTTGGAGTGTTTTTCCTTCCACTGTTTCCAAGTGGAATGCTCTTTTGCTCGCTGCTCTGTGATTTTATATGGTCCATCCCAATTAGTGCACAATTTTCCTTCGCTCGGGTCTTTTGATGCCAACCTTTTGGCTTTGAGGATGTAATCACCCACTTTGAGTGGTTTTATTTTGGCTTTTTTGTTGTAATACCTTTCGAACTATTATTTTTGAGCCGTCATTCTTATATGGGCCATGTCCCTTCATTTTTTGGCCTCGTCGAGGTCTTGAAGTCTATTCATGTCGTTATCTGCTCCGCTGGTATGTGAATACCTTAGGCTTGGTTCTCCAATTTTGACAGGTATGACCGTGTCAGTTCCGTAGACCAGTGAGTATGGTGTTTCTCCCGTGCTGGATTTGAAAATGGTCCGATATGCCCACAGTACTTCCGGTAATAGTTCGGGCCATAGCCCTTTGGCTTCTTCGAGTTTCTTCTTCAGTATGTTCAGTATCGTTATGTTGGAAGATTCTGCTTGGCCGTTAGCGGCAGGGTGATATGGCGTGGAGAGTATTAGTTTGATGTGCCATTTCTCAAAGACTCAGTTGTCTTTTTGCCAATGAATTGGGGGCCATTGCCGCAGCTGATTTCCTTGGGGATGCCGAAACGACATATGATGTTTTTCCATATGAAGGCGGTGACTTCTTGTTCGCGTATCTGGGCATACGCATCTGCTTCCACCCACTTGGAGAAATATTCAGTTAAAACTAATAGAAATCATACATTTCCTGGTTGATGTATCATGGGGGCATACTTTCGGCATTGTTCGCACCTGCGAACATACTCTGTTACCTCTTTTTTCATAGTGGGCCAGTAATAATCGGCTGGAATGATGCAACGGACGAGGGCGCGATTACCGGTAAGGAGACTCTCCTTGAAATAATAAAATAATATAGAGATTGGTCGCGTTCTTTCGAGGAGACGACGAGATCGATCATACACTTCACTCTGACATTCTTAGGTCGTGCCCTTACTTCGGTTAACATATATTCGTTGGTCGTTCCTACCAACGTGGAGACGTAGTAGGCAGAATTTTGACCTTATACAATTACTGGACTTGGTCCATATACTTATACAACACACTCTTCTTATTCCTCTTAGTTTTGTGGCTGAAACACTTGAAACAAAATCAGTTGAAACCAAGCTTAGCTTGGTTTTTTGATTTGTATCTCAGCATTACTTATGCTTAGCTTGGACTTGCGCGCAACACCAATACAAAATCAACTTTTAAAACTTATTCCTCTTATGTTTTGTAGCAACAAACATAGGATATGGGCAACATATATTTAAATGTTTATGGATAAAGAGAGGTATGTTTGTGATAAAAATAATATGGTGGAGTTGAGGGGTGAAAATTAAATATGTGTTGGTGAAATTGGTGGTATTGTGGTGGCTGTCCAAGAAATTGAATAAGGACTGACCGGTACCTAGTGACAAAGATGGTGGATGAGGCGGTGAATTTTCTTTGTATCTTCATTATAATTGAGGACAGGCTCCCATACGATTACGGAGTGTTTATTATGTAGATTTTTATCGAGCAGATGTGTTAAAATGAAACAAAAACAAGAAAGGGGTCTATTGTAAAATTTGATGCTAATACATGTCTCAATTTAGGAATTCACCAATTCAAAATGATATTATTAAATCTTTCCTTATAAAATCAACTAAAATTCTACCTTATCTGAATTACGTAACATAATTATTATTACTTTCTTGTTACTTTTACTAATATTGTGTACCATTAAATATAGTTAGCATAAAAAGTGATAGCATTCTAGGAAGCTCAAAATTATTCAAGGATAAGTATGAAACTTTGGAATCCCAAAGTGGATAAGTAGCACCTAAAATGTGCCCAAAGTTGTAGCCCATAAAGTCTTATACAAAGCCACATTTCTATAGCATAAAAAAGACTTACTTGATGTCCAAGAATGGTACAATAGTCGTGCTACATGTTGAGTGCAAGTTGGTGCCAAGTTGCTTGCAAATTTCCTTCAAAATTCTATCCAAGATTGGTTTGAGACTTATTCGCATATATTTTAGGACTATATCTATTGTTTTTCTAGTTAGTTAAGGTTATATTTTCCTTTTCCTAAGATTGTTGGAACTACTTTCCAAGAATGACTTGGTTTTTGCTTCCTAGTATTTTCCTTTTCCTAAGGTAGTTGGACTTGTTGTCCAAAGTAATTTAGGACTTTATTTACTTGTTTTTTATGGTAGAATTTTGTGACCCCTCTTTATATAAAGGGGGTGCATTATTTGTTTTTAGACTTAGATTATTCATATTATTATCAATAAAAATTGTGAGATTTTTCTTACACTATTGTGTGTTGCTACTCCTGGATTTATTCTTCAACCTTCAAGACTCAACTTAAGGTAGTAAGATTAAAATAAACTCTTTCGATTATTTGTAAAACACATTGTAATATCAATTCAGAAGCAATATTGTTCGACTCAAAAGTTATCATACACTTTATGAACACAATACCACATATCTAAATTACGGGCCAATCATAGCAAGTCATAATAACTCAAGAACCATGTAAAAGTAATAATAATAAACGCCCCCGATTAGGTGAGAAGTATTGACAGCTTTTATTGATGATATTGGTTTGGTCTGTCTCTCTATGAAGAGGTTTAGAGCCTTACAATCATGTTGTATCCCTCCATGAGAAAGATATATCTTGTCCGTTTTCTCTCTCTTTCTCTCTCTCTCTTATGAAGAATAGTGATGAAGAAGAAGCCCCCCGATTCTGGGGTTCATCCCTTAATATTTATAGTTGTGAGCCTCATGAATAGGAAGTGAGTGGTCGTGACCACGTTAGGATTTTCTCTCCATGGGGAGTCGAGTAGGTCGTACCTTTTGTCCCATTTGCTCGAATAGATAAATTTGTATTATAGGCTAGTGATCATGTTCCTTATCAATAGTGAACTAATTCAAGACACAAATATATTTGTTATTTATTGTGGGGTCAGATTCTGACCCATACATTTAGTCCCTCCGTTTATCGAGGTCGTCCTTCGGCTGAGCTGGATGGACAGACTTTATCGACTATGACCTGAGAAACTCAGATAAGGGACGAGCGAAAGTCACTCTGGTTTAGACCATGTTCTCTACGTCGACGGCCCGAATTATGTAGAATATTTCCGCGTCACGTCGCCATATGATCAAGTCATCGTGTGATCAAGGTATGGAACCTCCTCATCATGAAGGCGTATGATGTTGTTAACGCAATTTGGGCGAGATCGAACTCAGTTACGTTCTGGTCCTTATGTTCACTTAGATTCACAGCTGCCATCGGCGACCAAAGATGGACCGTATGTAACATGGTCGAGTACGTTTTCTGCAGTGTCATAGAGTTTCGAGGACGTATGGTGTATTTCCCCCTATTGACAGGGCGTTTTGATCGTTCCGGCTGGCGAGGTATCATCAGAAGACCGAGGGGGCGCTTCGTGATGCTTATCATGATGGCGCACATATCGGTAGAATCGAACTGTTTGACGGTTGGTTATGCAATTAATGGTGTCTATTGGATTTCTCGAAAGTCATTTATGTTGCCTATAAAGGTGAGTTGAGGCATCCATTTATTTTACTTCGTTATTCATCTGAGAATAAGTCTGATGAAGCTCTTTTATTCTGCTAGTTCACCTTATCATTTCTCTTATTTATTGTGATAACTTTCATTTTTCCCACCAAATTCTATTCTTTCCTTTTCAACCAACTAAGCAATGGCAGGCAGTTCTTCGTGCGGTGTTCTTCCAACAAACTTGCCGGTTATTCCTCCGGCGATTAAAGGGCCATCTCCAGTAATGTGAGATGCTGAGCAGGTGGAGACCGAAGGAATTCCGTCAGTTGACGAGGTACTTCCCCGGCCCGGAGGTTCGGCGGTTAATTTTACTGCCAATGGTGGGGAAGACCCTGTGGGTGAAGCCCCACTAATGGGGAAGATTGGAATGGCCCGGTTACGGGAGCATGGGGTCATTCCGACCCACGCCGGCATCGTCCTCGCAAGAAGCGAGGAGAGGGTTCACACCGATCGTAGGGGATACTGCATTTTTTATGCGTATCTCTTCAGGTTGGGGTTCAAGATTCCACTTCCTATGTTGGTGGTAGACTTCTGTCGCCATTACGGGGTGTGCCCGGGTCAGCTAACCCCCTCTCTTTACAAATTGCTGGTGATGATCCTAAAGTACGGGGATTTGGCCGATATAGTGGTTATGATATATCACGTGCTCACACTTTATGCCCCTCAACGAGTCTGGGGCACCATGCTTCGGGCGTGCCCTCGTGGGGCGAGGGGGCTGATGGCGGCGCTGGATGATGAGGTCGAACCCCGCCCTTTCAATCACTTCTTTTACATTAGGACTGAGCATTTAGTAGCATCCCCTTCTAGGTTCCCGGAGGCTTGGAACCATGCATGTGAGTTACTTTATCGTTATAATCAATTTCCTTCCCCTTTCCTTTTTTTAAGTCTCGCGTTTGCAAATGTTAACTCGTTGTCACTTTTGTAGCCGAGAGGTCATCGCCGACCCCGTTAGCAGGGATACGTAGGTGGCTTGAAGTCCTTCTCCCTCATACTGAAGGAATTTGCACGTGGGCATCTTTCTAGGAGAGACATGGTCGTAGGCCTGCCGCATGTGAGAAGTCGATTCCTACCTTCGTTTGGTTTTTTATTCAGTTTTTTTTTACCAACCTTGTTTCTCAGTGATAGAGAAGGCGAGCCATGGCAGAGCTCCTCAGCTGGCTTTTCGGCGGTCGGGTGCGATCGCTCGGTTTCTCGTAGCACCGAGTCGCATCGCGTATCGAGGGTGGCATAATTCGAGTCTTCGGCGGCTTCTTGCCCTTCACGGGCCACATTTCGGGATGAGGGGCCATCGGGGACCATGCGTCCTAAGGATGAATCATCCTCGGGCGAGGAAGAGGAGAGGCTGCGCACGGCCGCGTTCACTCCAGCTCCTCCCGCAGTAATCACATTGACCCCCCCATGGTGATTAATTTGGACCCGCCTTTGGTCGACGCGAGGGAGGGTACGGCTGCAGTGCCTACCCTTGAGGGTGAACCAATGGTGGAGGTCGTCCCGGCTAGCTTAGGCCACAAAGATACTGCTGCTTTGGTGGCTCAGTTGATGACCCCCACGGTTGAGATGGGGGGGAAGCTCCTCAGTGATTGTTAAAGCCGGTGGACCGAATGCCGCATTGGCGGTTACGATGAGAGGAGGAGCAGAGGATGTAGGATAAGGGTTTGGGTCTGAATCAGATTTGGACCCTGAGGACGTCCGCATGTTCCGAGATGGATTTACAAATACGGTCATTCACGCGGAGGAGAGGTCACGCCTCATTGAGGTTCCCACAAATTCAAATTTACTGCTCCAAGGTTCGAGTTTGGTATCGCGGTTTGGGCTAGTGTGCTCGGAGACAGAGAAGGGGTCGCTGAAGGATGTCACGGATGTTGGGTTGATAAATGAGGTGGCCGAGATGGGCATGAAGGTACATATTCGTATATTGATTTGTCCATTCTTTGCCTTGTTTTATTTTCCACTTTAATCGTTGCCTTTATTTTACAGTCTTACTTGCTAGAGGTGGAGAGCATCCGCCGAGCTAACGTTCGTTCGGCAGTGTTTTTGTGGGTATTGGAGAAGTACCGCCGCTACCGGGATAGATGTAGTGAGATGCGTGTGCACTTGAGAAACTATCCCCGTAGCTGGGCCTTGGTTGAGGAATTGGCGAGGCGAGAGTCTAGACGCAGCAAACACTTGGTCGGATGAGTGCCCTTGAGGAGTAGCTCCTTTAGAAGGACGAGGAGCTCGAGGCAGGGAGGAGGGTCACAGTCGAGTGCGAGCGTTGGTGCCTGGCCAAGGTAGCGGAGGCTGCATCGGTATGGAGCAAGAAGGTGGCTGCAATGGAGGGAGATATTTGAATCGCCAGGTGGATGATGCCTCGTCAAGGGCCAAAGAGTTACAGGGGGTTGTCCGTGTCGGCGAGTCCTAGTTGTTGCTGGTAAAGGCTGTTACCGCCTTCTGGGAGGTGAGCCTCAAGGGGAGGATAGGTACCCTTAAGCGAGATGCTCGGACTATGGCGGAGCGGATTGCAACCCTGGAGGAGGAGAACCAACGTCTACGGGACCAGGTCGCTTCCTCTGGCCAAGCTCGTAAACTTTGGATTTATGCTGAGGCCCAACGGGACGTATATAAAAATCTGTGAGAAGTCGGCATCGTGATCGAAGCTACTTTCGAGGGGGCGCCAAAAGGCTTGGAAGGACCGTATGGATTGTGGTTTTCATGTGGCAATGCCAGGGGCTGACGATGGCGCAGATGGGGGCGCGGATGGCGCCGAGTAGAAATAAGTGTTTTTTCTTTTTCTTTTTGCCATTTGGCATTTGTTGTTATTTTTTCTTATTTTTTCTATTTTTTTTATTGACCGGCTTTGGCCGGCTGTAAGCAGGGATGACTCGCTATATTTATGAATAAAAGAAATCCTTTTTCCGTTATTTGCCTTGTATCTGTTTTGCAACTCCCCTTTTTCGGTTTTTCTTTGCATGCATTTGAAGGGGTGATTTGCCTTTGAGTTTGACTTCGGTAGGCATGTTAGTTTTCGATTGTTGGTGTCTTTTTCAACTCGGGGTGATCAAGTCAGAACCGTTGCTTGGTAGTGGTGGCGCTTAGCCTTAGTCCCAGTTCGGGCACGGTCGAGCTATTGGCCGTGATGATAAAAACGCGGCCTTGTAGTTTGGCCAGGGCCGGACTTTACATGTCTCTAATCTTAGTTCGACTTGGGCGTACTTACTTGGACGGCGAGGGTGCTTAACCCGCACCTTGATTCGTTAGAGATTGAGTTTTGCTGAGTTTAGCGGTGAAGGAGCTCCGTCCGAGTCCTGGTACAATCGTGGTTAGAAATCGTTAAATTTGAGGGTGAAAGCATCTGAACATATGGTTCGAGCGAGGTCGAACTTATTGAATTTGATGGCGAAGGCCCATAGCCTAAGTCCCAGTTCAACTATTGTTGGACTTTGTCAATTTTGAAGGCGGAGGCGCATAGCCTGAGTCTTGGTTTGACTGTAGTCAAACTTATTGGCGAAGGCGCATAGCCTAAGTCCCGGTTCAACCATAGTGGAATTTATTAGCGAAGGCGCATAGCTTGAGTCTCGGTTTGAACGTAGTCGAACCTATTGGTGAAGGCGCATAGCCTAAGTCCTAGTTTAACTATTGTTGAACTTGTTAGTGAAGGCGCATAGACTGAGTCTTGGTTCAACCGTAGCCGAATTTATCGGCGAATGCGCATAGCCTGAGTCCTAGTTCAACTATTGTTGAACTTGTTAGTGAAGGCGCATAGCCTGAGTCTTGGTTCGATTGTAGTCGAACTTATTGGTGAAGGCGTATAGCCTGAGTCTTTGTTCGATCGTAGTCAAACTTATTAGTGAAGGCGCATAGCCTGAGTCTTGGTTCGACCGTAGTCGAACTTATTGGCGAAGGCGCATAGCCTGAGTCCTAATTCAACTATTGTTAAACTTGTTGGTGAATGCGCATAGCATGAGTCTTGGTTTAACCGTAGTTGAATTTATTGGCGAAGGCGCATAGCCTGAGTCTTGGTTCGACCGTAGTCGAATTTATTGACGAAGGCGCATAGCCTGAGTCTTGGTTTGACAGTAGTCGAACATATTGGCGAAGGCGCGTAGCCTGAGTCCCAGTTAAACTATTGTTGAACTTGTTGGTGAAGGCGCATAGCTCGAGTCTTGGTTCAACCGTAGTTAAATTTATTGGCGAAGGCGCATAGCTTGAGTCTTGGTTCGACCGTAGTCGAACTTATTAGCGAAGGTGCATAGCCTGAGTCTTGGTTCGATCGTAATCGAACTTATTGGCGAAGGCTCATAGCCTGAGTCTTGGTTCGACCATAGTCGAACTTATTGGCGAAGGCGCATAGCCTGAGTCCCAGTTCAACTATTGTTGAACTTTTTGGTGAAGGCACATAGCCTGAGTCTTGGTTCAATCGTAGTTGAATTTATTGGCGAAGGCGCATAGCCTGAGTCTTGGTTCGATCGTAGTCGAACTTATTGGCGAAAGCGCATAGCCTGAGTCTTGGTTCGACCGTAGTCGAACTTATTTGCGAAGGCGCATAGCCTGAGTCCCAGTTTAACTATTGTAGAACTTGTTGGTAAAGGCGCATAGCCTGACTCTTGGTTTAACCATAGTTGAATTTATTGGCGAATGCGCATAGCCTGAGTCTTGGTTCGGCCGTAGTCGAACTTATTGGCGAAGGCGCATAGCCTGAGTCTTGGTTCGACTGTAGTCGAACTTATTAGCGAAGGCGCATAGCCTAAGTCCCAGTTCAACTATTGTTGAACTTGTTGGTGAAGGCGCATAGCCTGAGTCTTGGTTCAATTGCAGTTGAATTTATTGGCGAATGCACATAGCCTGAGTCGTGGTTCGACCGTAGTCAAACTTATTGGTGAAGGCGCATAGCCTGAGTCTTGGTTTGACTGTAGTCGAACTTATTGGCGAAGACACATAGCCTGAGTCCCGGTTCAACTGTTATTGAACTTGTTGGTAAAGGTGCATAACCTGGGTCTTGGTTCAATCGTAGTTGAATTTATTTGCGAAGGCACATAGCCTGAGTCTTTGTTCGACTGTAGTCGAACTTATTAGCAAAGACGCATAGCCTGAGTCTTGGTTCGACCGTAGTCGAACTTATTGGCGAAGGTGCATAGCCTGAGTCCTAGTTCAACTATTGTTGAACTTGTTGGTGAAGGCGCATAGCCCGAGTCTTGGTTTAGCCGTAGTTGAATTTATTGGCAAAGGCACATAGCCTGAGTCTTGGTTCGACCGTAGTCAAATTTATTGGCTAAGGCGCATAGCCTGAGTCCCAGTTCAACTATTGTTGAACTTGTTGGTGAATGCGCATAGCCTGAGTGTTCACGTTGTTGGTATTGAGTGGTGAAGCTCGGTTTTGGTTTGAGACCTTGAGCGATTTATGTGTTATCTTCCCAATTGGGGCATTCAGGTTGCTTTAAGGTGGCTCTCGGTTCGAGATATATTCGCGCTGGTTTCGGGCCGGGGCCCGTATCGGGCGTGCGGGAGATGCCTCATAGGGATCCTCTCTTAGGGGGGGCCTTCTTTTTCTTGTTTGCACTATCAAAAATCGGAGAAAGAGAGGACTTGCTCGAGATACCTCATAGTGAGATAGGTTGTTTTTTCTTTTCTAACGTTTCTTTTCCTTTGGGTTCTGGGAAGAACTACGCAATCTTGCTAGGAAATCCCCACAGACGGCGCCAAATTGTTTGACTCAAAAGTTATCATACACTTTATAAATACAAAACAATATATATAAATTACGGATCAATCATAGCAAGTCGTAATAACTCAAGAACTGCCACACCCCTTTTTTTTTTTACCCAAACCTTTCCACTAAACCCTCCTTAAATTAATAAAAAGATTTTAGTAAAAAGCTTGAAAAGGGTTTTTCAATTTTGAAAGTGACAAAAATGGTGTTCAAAAGGAAATAACTTAGAGTCGCCACCTGACATTGATTTCGGTGTGCCAGGCCACCGTTTTTAAAATGATTTTCCTTTAAAACGCTTTAGACTCCAAAACTAAGTCTGCACCAGAGATTCGGGTAAGGCGGTTCATTTGACTCGGGGAGAAGGTGTTAGGCATTCCCCAAGTCCCGTGAAGGTCACGGTTGCGTACTCGATCAAGTTGGCTTTAAAATATTCAATTGAGGTAAAAATAACACACAAAAGCAAACAAGTAAACACATACGAGGCTCGAGATCGTCCCCACCTAATAAAAAATAAAATGAAAAACTACAAATACTACTACCGACCTCCAAATACAAGTACTTCGGGGCATACCCCGAATAATAATATTTACAAACTTCACGGGGCATTCCCCGAATAAATTTAACTACGGGAACGACCTCTCGCCTAGTAACAAACAAAATCCTAAAGCTTGCCTACCCAAGTAGTGTCGGCCTAAACATGTTACTAGCGGAAAATAAAGAGCTAATAATAACTAAATAGAGCATTTCTGTTTTCTTTTCAATTCTTAATTTTTAAATTATACGGCCTTTTGATTAAAGCTCAACTAATGGAATAACGATCTAATATTATTTTTAAACAATACTCCTCCCACACCAGGCTATCCATTTAGGCAAAACTTTAGCAATTGAATACCAATTTAGCGAATCACAAAATTAAATCAAATTACAGTTCCATGTGTACAAACCAACAGATTCAAAACCATAAACACTTAAACACGAACGTAGGCAAAACACAAGTAATGAAAGAAGATTAAATCTAACCAAAAGTAAATGAGACAGCAAAATAGAAATGAACCTGTTAAAGAAAGTGTTCTTTCGTATATGAAAATTGAAACGGCTTTGCCAAAGCAAAAATCCGAGCGAAGGAGACAACAATGAGATGAATCGGAATCCGCGAGCGAAACTCGAACCGGCAACCACAATCAGCGAACTTTCAAACCTCGAGCAAATACCATCATTTTTTAATCCAAAATCGGGATCCAAATGAAGAAAACAAAAGATGTTTTACATTTACATATATTTTCTGTTACTTCAATTTTGTCTTGCTCTGTTTCGTCTTTCTCTTGCCTCTGTTTTTCGTTCTTCTTTTATCTTTTTTCAAATGCTACAGCTAGCGTCCCTCCTCAATTGAAAGAAAGAATATCCAAAAATTAGGAGGAATGAGCTGTTATTTTGGTTTCTCTAGTGCGAGAGATCAGAAAATGTCTCTTGGTTAGTCCATATGTGAAAAAGGATCGGGAATTCATGGGTTCTCCATAGGTGGCGGCTGGGCGATAGAGGTGGGTGGATAGGAAGGGTGGCCGACGTGGTCTGTTTGGTCGGAGCTGCTGTTGCCGCTGGTTTCTCGGAGGCTGGCGACTGGCTCTTAGTTTTCTAGGTTTTTTTTTTTGTTTTGAGTCTTGTTCTTTGGTTATGGAGATGGGGTAGTCGGCCGTATGTGTTGCTGAAGTTGTGGGTGAAT
Organism: Nicotiana noctiflora; assembly: GCA_032618575.1. Lineage (NCBI taxonomy): Eukaryota > Viridiplantae > Streptophyta > Magnoliopsida > Solanales > Solanaceae > Nicotiana > Nicotiana noctiflora. The sequence goes on from JASVEL010005279.1 coordinate 290,959, forward strand.
AAGGGGAGATATGGCTGGCAGTTGTTGGTGGTTTTAGGTTGCTGTCAGGTGAGGCAGAATGGAGGTTGGGGGTAGGCGGCTATGGCTTTAGTTTTGCTCTTTCTTGGTTGATGAAGAAGGAGAGCAGGGGTCTTGGGCGGCGGCTCCCTCTTTTTCTGCTAGGTTTTCTCTCTATGATGAAGAAGGAGGGGGCGGTTGGAGGTCCCTCTTTTTAGCTAGGTTTTTATTTGGTGTTTAATGTTATGAAGAAGGGGATGGGGTGGGCGGCTCCCTCTAGTTTTCAGCTAGGTTTTCTTTCTTTTTTTCTGTCTTGTTATGTTGTGAAGAGAAGATTAGGGTTGTTTCTTAGGTGTGGGGATTAAATCTAGGCCGTAGGATCTAAGGTGATGGATGGTTCAGATTTGAAAGGGAATTGGGGCGGGTCAATGAGTTAGGACTGGGTTGAAAATGGGTTAGGGGTGTTGGGTAAGGTGTTTGGGCCTTAACATTGGGTTAAAAACAAATATCCAAGCCTTAATTAAATTACTTTTAAAATAAGATAAATATATTACGTAATGCAAAAATTAATTTAATTAATTAAACTAAATTATATATATATATATAATATGAAACTATTTTTTTTTTGTATTTTTCAATTTTATGATAAAAATAATGTAAAAGAGTTAAAATTAGTGTAAATAACTATATGAGACCTAAATTAATTATTCTACGCTAAAACGGGTGAAATTTCGGGGATGGTCAAAAATTACGTGTCTACAAGAACCATGTAAAAGGAATAATAATAAACGCCCCCTATTAAGGTGAGAAGTATTGACAGCTTTTATTTATGATATTGGTTTGGTCTGCCTCTCCATGAAGAGGTTCAGAGATTTACAATCATGTTGTATCCCTCTA